>OW240923.1:59030996-59075253 GCA_933207985.1 Pelobates cultripes
TGACACAGAGCACTCTGATTGGGTGGCTTTCAAGCCACCCAATCAGAGTGTTCTAAGCCTAATTGCAGGGCGGGACAAGGCTTTATAAGCCTTGACCCGCCCTGCGGAGCTCAGTACGTGGCGTGCCCTCGAAGGGCAAACATGGATGAATTTTTTTTTTCGATCGTTTTTTTTTTTTTTTTATAAAGTGCGACAGTTATAATGGATTTTTATTTGGCCTTTTTGGGGGCTGAAGAAAGAAGATTTTAGAAAAAAGAAGACGTCAAATGGTAAATTTAATTTTTTTTTACAGGTTAGTTATTTTATTCCCCCCTCACTATTTTTAGGGTGAGGGGGGTAGGTAGGGGATAGGTTTTGTTGGGTGGGGTGACTAGGGGCTTGGGACCCCTAGTCACCTTGATTGGGGGGGTGTTTCATTTAGGGCCCCCACCCACCGCTCAGGGGTGGGGGCCAGGGGGGGAGGACAGTAGGTCCCCCCCCTTATTGTTTTATTACGGCCCCCACCCACCATGCAGGGGTGGGGGCCAGGGGGGAGGACAGTTGGTCCCCCCCTTATTGTTTTACTGGGGCCCCCACCCACCACGCAGGGGTGGGGGCCAGGGGGGGAGGACAGTAGGTCCCCCCCTTATTGTTTTATTAGGGCCCCCACCCACCGCGCAGGGGTGGGGGCCGGGGGGGAGGACAGTAGGTCCCCCCCTTAATGTTTTATTAGGGCCCCCACCCACCGCTCAGGGGTGGGGGCCAGGGGGGGAGGACAGTAGGTCCCCCCTTATTGTTTTATTAGGGCCCCCACCCACCGTGCAGGGGTGGGGGCCAGGGGGGGGCCAGAAGTTCCCCCCCATATCTTTATTTTATGCCCCCAGCTACCGCTCAGGGGTGGGGCCTGGGCTGAGGACAGTAGGTCCCCCCCCTTATTGTTTTATTAGGGCCCCCACCCACCGCGCAGGGGTGGGGGCCAGGTGGGGAGGAAGTAGGTCCCCCCCCTTATTGTTTTATAAGGGCCCCCACCCACCGCTCAGGGGTGGGGGCCAGGGGGGGAGGACAGAAGGTCGTCCCCCCCTTATTGTTTTATAAGGGCCCCCACCCACCGCGCAGGGGTGGGGGCCAGGGGGGGAGGACAGTAGGTCCCCCCCTTATTGTTTTATTAGGGCCCCCACCCACCGCTCAGGGGTGGGGGCCAGGGGGGGAGGACAGTATGCCCCCCCCCTCATTATCTTCATGGCCCCCACCCGCCTCTCAGGGTGGGGGAGGGGGGGAGGACAATAGGTCCGCCCCCCCTTATTGTAATTTATGTCATTTTTTTTCAACAGTGAGCAGCCACAGGCTGCTCACTGTTTAGTAGACATGCCCCTACTCGCGGTATAGCAAGTAGGGGCATTTGGGAGATTTTAATCTCCCTTGTGCTATTATGGGGGTCATATTGACCCCCATAGAGTGAGAGGGGGACCTGGGGGGCTTATGAAGTGGTGGGGAGCACTGCTCCCTGCCGCTTCTATAGTTACATATTACAAGGAGGGAGCTGCACGCCGGTAGCTCCCTCCTTGTAATAACCTGCACGAACAAACATACACTGATACATAGTGTTAGTTTGTTCGGCTGATCTTTCTATTCACTTCATTCGTCTGTCTGATGAATGAATGAATAGATGAAATTCCCGTTCGCATGTCCAGGTGTTTCACTGGGCATGTGCGGGAATCTCACAGTCTGTCTAGTGTGGGCTGATGACGTGTCCCACAGGGACTTCATCTACCCACACAAAGATGGCGGCGCCCTGAATCAAGATCGGGGCAGAAAATAAGGATTTAAAAATAGGTAATGTAGGGGGCTTAGAGGCATTTGAAGGTGACTAGGGTGTCAATTGGATGTAGTGGAGGCGGGGGGGGGTTAAAAAAAAAACGGGATTCGGCATGACAGTGCCGCTTTAATTAAGGGGTATATTGACAGGCTTTATCTTTAGCCTTTAGGGACAGCCTAGAACACCCTTGAAGGTGTTGGGTTAAGTAATATAGGGTCGAACAGCTCAGTGGCTTCTTTCTTTATTTCAATTTCCTAAGCTGAAGCTAGGTGTTTAAGGAGAATCTTTTATCTAAAAGGGAGTAAATATGAGCTTATGCGAATGACAGACTCACATTCTTTAACTCTGTCCTCTATATATGTTAAAATTGATTACTGCCTATTATTTACTGTCCTGAAGTGCCCAGATCTGTGGGCTGAAGTGTAGAGTTATTGATCTTATAATAGGGATCAGACTCCTTTTGCTGAGTACAGACTAACTTACTTCAAAGGCTTGTTTGGCAGTGTGGCTACATACATGTAGAATATCAGTATACCCCTTGGAATCCAACCATTATTTCAGCTATATAGTGCCTCTTATTTTTCAATAAATTTATTATTCTTATTTTTCCTGACTTTAAAGGCATATTGAGAAAATATAAAATGGTTGTTTTCATCATCATTTTTAATTGATGTTCATTCCGTTAGTTCCAGATTAACCATTATCACCTGTAAATCTGTCTGTTATGGACTTTGTATCAAACCAGGATTAGAGTCATTTTAGATTTAGAGACTCTTTTGAAATTATTCTATTTGGTTATATACTGGGTTAAGCCCTGGGGTGGAGTTGGTACCACCATTTCTGACCCTAGTGTAGTGATTCCTCTCACTTAACAGTGGGAGTCATCTATACACAGTTTTTTGATCTATTGTCTTTTTTTCAAGTCTCTACATTTTCCAAAGAACTTTCCCACGCTGTGTAAAATGACACAGAGTGCTCTGATTGGCTGGATTTCAAACCAACCAATCAGAATGCTGTGACAGATAAATGTAGAGACTTACCTGTCAGTCTCTTCATTTACCTGTCAGAGCACTCTGGTTGGTTTGAAATCCACCAATCAGAGTGCTCTGAGCCTAATTGCAGGGCGGGGCAAGGCTTTATAAGCCTTCCCCCGCCCTGCAGAGCTAAGTCTGCGTGGAGCCCTCGCTGGGTGAAGATGGATTTTTTTTTTTTGCGCTCGTTTTTTATTTTTTATTTTTTTTAATTGCGTCGGTTATTATGGTTTTTTATTTGGCCTTTTTGGGGCTGAAAAAAAAAGATTTTTGAAGAAACAAAACATTGAATGGTAAGTTTTATTTTTTTTCTACAGGTACTTAATTAAAGGTCCCCCCCTCATTATTTTTAGGGTGAGGAGGGTAGGTAGGGGGATACTTTTTTGGGGGGTGGAGAGGGGGTGACCCCCTTTTTAGTATTTAGGGCCCCCACCTGCCACTCAGGGGTGGGGGCCAGGGGGGAGGACATTAGGTCCCCCCCCAATTTGTGTTTAGGGGTGGGCCGAACCGCGCATATGTTCGCCATCCGTGGCGAACGCGAACATGCTATGTTCGCCGGGAACTATTCGGGACATCACTAGTCTTTAGCAAACTGTTTGCAGGCTTTCTTATGAATCATCTTTAGAAGAGGCTTCCTTCAGGGATGACAGCCATGCAGACCAATTTGATTCAGTGTGCAGCGTATGGTCTGAGAACTGACAGGCTGACCCGTGTTGTGGATCCAAATAATGATCTTTGTTATATTCAGAGGAAGTCCAAATTATTATTACAAGTGCACTTGGAGAAGCGAGAATTAGACACCAGACATCTGTTGCTATTCAAAATAAGCATCTGCCGTTTTATTCATCAGCTGGGTTTTATACATTAAAAAGTAAGTGCTTACATGCAAATACTCTTAGAACAGTAATAGGAAGGGAGTACAGTTAAGACATAGGGATGAACGTCATGTACACATAACAAATAAGTTCCAAGGTAAGAAAGAACAAAAAGATTAGAGAAGAGACATCTCAGGTGGGGGCTCTCTGCTCCCGGAACTAGACATATATGGTCTTAAGTGTTGTGTTAAGCATCAAGCATTTCCTGAGTCCAAGTTAGCCAATTTTAATATAGGATATCATTATATGACACCTATAAGCTTGAGCCTTGGATTCAAGATAAATTCTATCACACCCGCCACCCCAACCTCTGCAGCAACCTCTGCAGCAATGCTGGCAGCACTCATACGTCTATTTCACAAAGACAAACTCTGGATATGATGCTGAGCACATGCACTTAACTTCTTTGGTCGACCACGGCAAGGCCTGTTCTGAGTGGAAGTCCTGTGAAACCGCTGTATGGTCTTGCCTACCGTGCTGCAGCTTAGTTTCATTGTCTTGGCAATCTTCTTATAGCTTAGGCCATCTTTATATAGAGAAACAATTCTTTTTTTCAGAACCTCAGAGAGTTATTTGCCATGAGGTGCCATGTTGAACTTCCAGTGACCAGTATGAGAGAGTGTGAGAGCAAGAACATCAAATTTAACACACCTGCTCCCTATTCACACCTGATACCCTGTAACACTAACAAATCACATGACACCAGGGAGGGAAAATGGCTAATTTGACCCAATTTGGACATTTCAACTTAGGGGTGTACTCACTTCTGTTGCCAATGGTTTTAGACATTAATGGCTGTGTGTTGAGTTATTTTGAGGGGGCAGCAAATTTACCCTGTTATACAGGCTTTGTACTTACTACTTTACATTGTAGCAGAGTGTCATTATTTCAGTGTTGTCACATGAAAAGATATAATAAAATGTTTACAAAAATGTGAGTGGTGTACTCACTTTTGTGAGATACTGACACTTCTTAAAATAAATTCACTCTTTTGTTTACTTTAAAGCACTACGAGCAGGGGCGTACCTAGAGCATTTGGCACCCGGGGCGGATCCTGTGCTTGGCACCCCCCCCCCCCCCCAAAAACCTGTAAAAAATGTTAAAGGTTTTATTTCTTTTATTTTTTACAATTTGTAAACTTTGCAAAACCGTTGTCAGCCCCTCCTACAAAACCCTTGTCCTGCCCTGCCCCTCCTACAAAACCTCTGTCCTGCCCCTTCTACAAATCCTGTACTGCCCCATCTACAAAACCCCCGCAACCCCCTTCCACAAATCCCCTGCTTATCCCCCCTTATAAAGACTCCTGTCCCAATACAAACCCCCCACCCCCTTCTACAAAATCCCTGCAGCCCTACACACACATTTACAGGCAGACAGTCACACACTCAGTTACAGACAGACAGTCACACACTCAGTTACAGACAGACAGTCACACACTCAGTTACAGACAGACAGTCACACATACACACATTTCCTCTGTGCGGCCAGTTTATCAGCTGTTTGCTTGGTGAGCTGTACTGGCGCCGCATTAACTTCATGGGACACTATTAGGCCACAGCTCACACATCCCCTCCAGCCAGGTTTACGATTTTCAAAAGGATTTTTGCGCCCAAGGCAAAAGTAAAGTTTGCGCCCCCCATGCTGACATCACAATGCCCCACCCATATGATTTGCCATGTTAACTAACGCCAGTGCTGCAGAGCCGCCGTGTTTACATTAAAAGGCCTGCAGGGACAGGCTATAGACACCAGAACCACTACATTAAGCTGAAGTGGTTCTGGGGACTATAATGTTTCTTTAATGTGAGGTAAATTAGAGCTTAGTGCCACGAATAATATACTAGATTGCCTACTTACAACCAGATGAGGATGATGATGGGCTCTAGCTGCAGTCTGACTCCACTGGTCTGGTGTAGAACAGGCTCTCTGGAGGCGGTTTGTAACTGTGGTCACAAAAATCAATGTTCTGGGAAGCAGCTCCATTTTTTTGAGGGCCCTTTACACAGCTCAAGGACTGGGTCCCAGGGTCCACCTTTATGTTCCACCAATGAGTTTGTTCACAGGGGTGTGTGTGTGTGGGGGGGGGATGTCCTGATGTGTGTAAGGAATGCATTAGGTAAATTGTGTTTGTATGTGTAAGGACTGCAAGGTGTGTTTCTGTGTATGTATGGGATACGGTAAGATAATGTAAAGAGTGCAGTAATTGATATTAATAATGAATCTTTGTGTGTGTTTCTGTGTGTGTAAGGGATGCATTGTGTGTAACGGTTGCATTGCTTGTGTATGTGTGTCTGTGTGTGTAATGCATTGTGTGTTTTTCTGTGTGCAAGGGGTGCATTGTGTGTATGTGATGAATATCAATCTCTCCTCCCGCTCCAATTTCCTTCTCCTCCTCCCAATTTCTCTTTCTCACCCCCCTCCTAATTTCTCTCACCCCCGCTCCTATTTTCTCTCAGCCCCCTCCTTTCTCTCTCACCCACCTTCTTTTTCTTTCTCACCCACCCCCTTATTTCTCTCACCCACCCTTATTTCTCTCTCACCCCCCCTATTTCTCTTTCTCACCCCCCCCTTATTTCTCTTTCTCACCCCCCACTTATTTTCTCTCTCACCCCCCCCTTATTTCTCTCTCTCACCCCTGGCTGCGGCTTTCTCTTTCTCTCACCCCCCTTATTTCTCTCTCTCACCCCCCTGTTCTCTCTCACCCCCTTATTTCTCTTTCTCACCTTGTTTTTCTCTCACCCCTTATCTCTCTTTCTCCACCCCCCTTATTTCTCTCTCACCCCCTTATTTTCTCCTCCTCACCTTATTTCTCTCTCACCCCTTATTTCTCTTTCTCACCCCTCTCTCACCCCCTTATTTCTCTTTCTCTCTCACCCCCCTTCTTTCTCACCCCTCCTCTCCCCCTTCTTTCTCCCCCTCCCCCCTACCTCCCTGTAGCGTGGCCGAGCCCTGTATAGTCCGCGGGTACAGGGAGCTTTTGTTTCCTGTACCCGGCCGGACTAACAGGAAGTGCACACTCAGTGTTCCCTTCCTGTTAGTCCGGCCGGGTACAGGAGACAGCTGCTCTCTGTACCCGTCGGACCATGCTGCAGTGAGGGAGCTGACAGGAGTGCTTCCCTCCTGTCAGCCTCTCCTCAGGCTGCGCCCGGGCGGTGCGGTCCGCCCTCATGGACGCACCGCCCGGGCAAAGCTGCAGCCGCCTGAGGCTCTTCACAGAGCGCTCGGGCGGCTGCAGCATGGGGGGGGGGGCGGCGGGGCTGGTCATGGCACCCCCCACCCGGCTGGCACCCGGGGCGGACCGCCCCCCCCGCCCCCCCCTTAGTACGCCACTGACTACGAGTGTGAGGACGTCCAGTGTCAGGCAACATTTTTTATACTGTATTTTTCAAAACAAACCTACATTTCTATAAAAACTGACGTTTTTGTTTTTTTGCGGCATTATATTTAAAATTTATTTATTTGGCCCGTGTTGTCCTTTGAGTTTGACTTGCTTGATCTAGACTATTATCTGTTTCTATGTTTATTTCCCCATACAGGTAATTGGAGTTTCGTTCTGGTGACTAACTACAGCATTCTCTACACTGAAGACTGCTCTTTTAGGTCTTCTCACCTAAACACTGCGTTCTGTCAGTGTGTTTCACATTTTATCACTGCTCCACAAATGTATAATACACAGAGAAATGTCATTAATATATAATGTATATGTAGTGAGTGCATGTTGTCCCAGTCTTGTTGCTAACTACAGCACAATAACATACTCAAAGTGAAGAGCACACCACATGACTTCAAAATAACCAAGATCACTTCATTTTTCACCATTTAAATCCCACTACCAAACGTTCTTTAATATGTCACGGTAGTATGACTGAAACATGTATTATATGCAAATGAAGTAGCAGACTGGGATTGCACACTGTTGCCTAGTTTGATATCTATAATTGTTCTAAAGTCCTTTTAATTGAAATGTATCTCTAACTCATCACCATATAATGTAGAGTTTGTGCTTGGGCTCCTTATTCCAAAATAGATAGGATTGTCACCATTCTTATAAAAAAGAAATATTGTCCATGCTAATTTTAATAATTAATTATATGCATGACATCCCAGAACATGACACCAAATGATGTGGCATAACAGGAAAGGAAAAGGAAAATTCCATAAATCACTAAAAAACTTACAATTTCATTTTGCTGTATACATATATGCAGACAGCTAAATACACATACAAACCGCTAAATACACACACACACCGACTGCTAAATACACACACCAACTATTGAACACACAGACCTCATTTAACTGACCTAAAATGTAGACTCTTGATGTAACTACCTATCCCTGCCCTCTTTACACACAGCACAAGCACAAACAAGTTTAGCTTGGCCTCAGAAAAATACAGACCCCAGTGGCTAGCGCAGATATTCTCCTGTCAGTAAAATACCAGTATTAGCATTGTCATTATTTTTGCAACACCGGCACTGGACACACAGCCTCAAATACTAGCTGTGCTGGTAAAATAGGTGATAACCCTAGCAGACAAAGGAAACCATCTCAAGATGAATGATCCCAAACAGATTCACGTCATCACTATCATTATTATAGACTGAAGTACAGATGAACTGAAGTACTGATAAAATGACTCCTTAGGCATGTCATTAACATTTACTGTATTCTGAATTCAAACCACAACTATAACACATTATCCCTGCAGACTGTAAACTTTAGATTTGCTTTTACAGATTGATGTATGATAATAATAATAATAAGGTAGGGTAAACAGAAATCATAGTATATGGATGAATCCGAACTTCTTACATGAAGCATCAACATATCCCCAACCAGTGGTGACACATCTCTCGCCACCATTGAAAACATCATTGGAAACTGCAAGACAGACAGGAGACACACGATTGTTCAGAGTAACAGCACTGGAGAGTTTACCGTGTTTCTCCGAAAATAAGACCGGGTCTTATATTAATTTTAGTCACAAAAAACACACTAGGGCTTATTTTCAGGGTAGGGCTTATTTATTTACGGTACCAGTATGTACATTGAACAACATTTAAACAACATTTAAACAACTTTTCTTCAAATACCGGTACAGTCATCTTCATTTTCCTTTGAACCATTGGTCCTAATCTCTCATTTACAGCAATATATGGTACAGTAGCTCTCCATACTGTAAACAACATTTATTCAATTACAATCATGTCATCTTCTTCTGGAATACCGGTATCATCATAACTCTCCAAACCCCGAATTGCCAGCCTGAATTTCTTGCATCTCCATTTCCTTTTGAACCATTGGGCCTAATCTCTCATGTAAAGCAATATAGCTCTCCTTAAACGAGTACTCCTTGTCCATGTAGCCTGCTCGTAGTGCTTTGGCAACACAGCTGTCAGTGATTTTATCCCATGAATTCTTCACCCATGTCACGACCTCTAGCAGTTTAGGCTTCACAAAGTTTCCACGCTGATTTCTGACCAATCTATTTTCAGTGTATTCATTGATTTCCGTGCGCAAATGGTCCTTGAATGGTTTGTTTATTGCAATATCAAGAGTTTGGAGATAAGCAATCATTCCTGCGGGAATCATTACTTAATCTATTCTTCTCTCTGCAAGGAAGTTCTTCATGTCTATTGCGTGGTGAGTGCTGGCTGAATCCCAGACTAGCAGACCTCTTTGGCCACCTCTCAGAACAAGTGGCAGCATTAAATCGATCCACTTTCTTATAACTGCTTGTGTGCACCAGGCTTTTTCTGTTTCAAGAACATAAATGCCTGAAATGCGTTCAATCTTATCTTTCTTGCCCTTTGCGATAATTAGAGGTGTGGCTTTTGTTCCATCCAGACGAATTGCCAAAACACAAGTAACACGTGCACTTTCATAACCAGTGGAGGGAACGTAGATTGAGGAGGCTCCCCTCTGATCAATTGTCGTTTGAGATCCTTGGCCCATATACACTGCAGTTTCATCCATCGCAATCATGTTGGAGAGTTGGTATTTAGAAAAGTCTATGCCATCAATAAAGAACTTGAATGCAAGTGCATGTTTAACAACTTCATTATCTTCCAGCTTGAACAGTGTTGTCGATCTTGTTTTTGACAGTTCATATCGCTTAAGGAAGCCATCCAGCCAGTGGTGTGATGCTTTGAAATCTTCTGTGGATATGTCGAATTGTGGTGCCATTTCAAGGGCAAATGCTTGAATATCAGCCCTGCGCACAACCAAAGCCTTTGCTCTCTTGTCAGCAATCCATTCACAGATGACATCTTCCAGCTCACGATATAATGGCTGGCGATCTAATCCACACTTGCGCTTCTTAGCATTTCCCTCGTCCACCTTTTGACTGAGGTTACCATACTCTGCTCGCCATTTTCGGACCATTCGAAGATCTAACTTCATCTCTTTGCAGAAAGTGGTCAGATTCTTGCCGTGGGAGTCCTCCACGATTCCTTTCTTGTACTCGACAGAATAGCTCTTTCTCTTTGCACTCATCTTGTCTGGGGATCAAAATACCATACTGTCTAATTAATCCACCCCCATTTAATTAATCCACCCCCCTTTAATTAATCCACCCCCCTCTAATTAATCCACCCCCCTTTAATTAATCCACCCACCCTTTAATTAATCCACCCCCTTTAATTAATCCACCCCCCCTCTAATTAATCCACCCCCTTTAATTAATCCACCCCCTTTAATAAATCCACCCCTTTAATTAACCCCCTTTAATAAATCCACCCCCTTTAATTAATCCACCCCCTCTAATTAATCCACCCCCCTTTAATTAATCCAGCCCACCCTTTAATTAATTCACCCCCCTTTAATTAATTCACCCCCCTTTAATTAATTCAGTCCCAGACATAAAATATCTACTCACATTTCAAAGATTCCTTGCCCGCCGAGCCCGACCACTGGGTGCCTCACCGCCCAGAAATGGATCCTTCCACTGAAGATCCGTGAAGGCAGACTGACGGCGCTGCGAAAGGTCGTAATCACGTTGCGTGATGCCGTGGCCCGCAACGCTCCTCCCCCTCCTCCTCATACGGTAGAAGAAGGAAGTCTCGCCGGGCCGCAAAGGTGCAATGCCTAGGTCTTATTTTCGGGGTAGGGCTTATATTGCAGCCCACCCCGATAATCCGGCTAGGGCTTATTTTCGGGGTAGGGTGTATTTTCAGGGAAACGGTAATCAGGGTGATGTCATTGTTGATGGTAATGGAGCTGTAGCTGGGGTGTCTGAAAACCTGATGCAAAAGAAAAATATGTGTTATGGTATTCAGTAGATATGAAGGTGATTTTTAAACACTGTTTAATTTTGAACATGTGACTAACATGAGCCTTTTTTATGCAAGTCATCTTTTAATAAATATAGAACATTGTGTATCTTATAAATGCATTATGTTTTTTGTATGTTAGAAAACATATATAGGCTTTGACTTAATACCCTTTCCAAATTACTCAATAACGTTAGAACATTCCAGAAAATAAAAAGTTGAGCAATCATCTGTTTTTACAACATGTTTTCTTATTAGTGTGATGTACTGACAACTTACCCTGGCAATTGTCTTGGTCTGAGTGGCCTGAGAGGTGGAAGAATGGTCAAATACACCCAGAACAACACGGTGAGCTGTGCTATATAAGAAACAAACATGCCATTTCAGTTGTTAAACCTGCTATTTAAGATTAAATAATAATTAATATTAAAATAATTAATGAAATATATATTTTTTTTAACAAATGTCTAAAACAAAGTAAAAAGAAAGCAGTTAAAATATTTCCATTTACATAGTTCTTTACTTAGAAGAACTTCATACAGTTCATCTTCAGATAAAAAATTTACATAAAATGACCATATATTTCTTTAAAGCAGCTCTGTCACCTTCCGTGGTCTTTGCACAATTCGCAAAGATTGCTGATGGGGTGCAGTAGAGGTGAGTTGTCACCAATGGACTGTACTATCCCACACGTACTCTGGGAAGTGATAAAACCTCAAGGCAGGTACCTTTTCCTTTTATCAAGGTAGGATTGTACAATATGACAAGACTTTGTCTTACAATATCTTTTGAATCTATTGGAATTTCAAGAAGGATTAAGCTTTACTCACGTGACACTGCAATGAGCAGCTGTAACAACCCACAGATAATTGATCAGAGAACCACCACCGAAATTAAATCCATTGGATTGCTATAGGTAAAACATACAACAGCTGTGTTTACATTTAGATTTTAAAATACAATTTTTAAATAATTTCTTCAGTTTAAAGTTACAAATTACAGTATTGTGAGTTAAAGAAGACATTTTCTCATAATTTACTTAGCATGTGTATTTTATTTTTCAAACTGTATAGTATATATAGGATATTAGAACTATTAGGAATATTACTTAGAGACAAACTTGCATTACTATTAAGACTGTCTTGTTCTTTCTTGTGTTTGTTTTTATGAATGCTGCAGACGTATTCAGTTATCACAGCTCTCCTCTGTTCATCTCACACCCACAGGAATATGTATTATTCTTTGATGTCTGCCCCAGTAAGTAAAGCATTAGTTTAGGATCATGACAGATCAAGCAACAGAGGGGACAAAGCTTAAGATGATACCTAAAATACTTTGTTAACCCCAATTTGGTGTAGTGGTCCTGTCCTTTCAACTCTTCAATGTGAAACATATTTTAGATAATATAAAAGCCACCTCTAATGGCTGTATTCCTGAAACCCACTAGAGGTGCTTCCACTGCGCTGACGGAGTAAAATTCATTGAACTTTGGGAAAGCTTGGATTCCTATACATGCACATCAATTCACAATAATCTTCTATAAGGAGCATTGAACTAGACAACTGATGACATCAAGAAAGCAGAAAGAAGTGCCAAGTGAGTCCAGCACTAAATAAAGGAGAGTTATCCTTTTTATTTTCTTAATTTTAAAAGAAATGGGGGGTGGGGGGTTGCAGGGATTTGTGATCTGTTTTGATATATTTGAACCCACAGATATAGTATGCAAATTTAAAAGTGATTTATTTAGATGAAAATACTTGTTCTTGCAGTGAACAGTAGCTAAAATATAGAGGGCACAGATTAGTTAACAGATCACTTTTTTCCCTAGTCAGAAGCGTCTTGTCTTTTGTCCCAACCAATGTTTGATATTCTACCAACATCAGCAAAATCGCGTTTGCTTAACTTCACCTGTGGCCATAACTGTCTGAAAGTGCCTGATCTCATCAGATCTCAGAAGCCATCCGTACTCAGGCCTGGTTAGTACTTGTATGGGAGACCAACTAGGAACCTCAGGTGCCGTAAGCTTTTGTTTATTTCTTTTTTGCATTATGATGTCATAATCAGATCACTTTTTTCCCTAGTCAGAAGCGTCTTGTCTTTTGTCGCAACCAGTGTATGATATTATACCAACATCAGCGAGATCACTTTCTGCTAACTTTGCTTACGGCCATACCAGTCTGAAAATGCCTGATCTCATCAGATCTCAGAAGTCATGCAGACTTGGGCCTGCTTAGTACTTGTATGGGGGACCAACTAGGAACCTCAGGTGCTGTAAGCTTTTATTTATTTCTTTTTTGCATTATGATGTCATAATCAGATCACTTTTTTCCCTAGTCAGAAGCGTCTTGTCTTTTGTCCTAACCAATGTTTTATATTATACCAACATCAGCGAGATCACTTTCTGCTATTTGCACCTACAGCCATACCAGTCTGAAAGTGTCTGATCTTGTCAGATCTCAGAAGCCATCTGTACTCGGGCCTGGTTAGTACTTGTATGGGAGACCAACTAGGAACCTCAGGTGCCGTAAGCTTTTGTTTATTTCTTTTTTGCATTATGATGTCATAATCAGATCACTTTTTTTCCCTATCCAGAAGCGTCTTGTCTTTTGTCGCAACCAGTGTTTGATATTATACCAACATCAGCAAGATCACTTTCTGCTAATTTCAACTATGGCCATACCAGTCTGAAAATGCCTGATCTCATCAGATCTCAGAAGTCATGCAGACTTGGGCCTGCTTAGTACTTGTATGGGGGACCAACTAGGAACCTCAGGTGCTGTAAGCTTTTATTTATTTCTTTTTTGCATTATGATGTCATAATCAGATCACTTTTTTCCCTAGTCAGAAGCGTCTTGTCTTTTGTCCTAACCAATGTTTTATATTATACCAACATCAGCGAGATCACTTTCTGCTATTTGCACCTACAGCCATACCAGTCTGAAAGTGTCTGATCTTGTCAGATCTCAGAAGCCATCTGTACTCGGGCCTGGTTAGTACTTGTATGGGAGACCAACTAGGAACCTCAGGTGCCGTAAGCTTTTGTTTATTTCTTTTTTGCATTATGATGTCATAATCAGATCACTTTTTTTCCCTATCCAGAAGCGTCTTGTCTTTTGTCGCAACCAGTGTTTGATATTATACCAACATCAGCAAGATCACTTTCTGCTAATTTCAACTATGGCCATACCAGTCTGAAAGTGCCTGATCTCGTCAGATCTCAGAAGTAATGCAGACTTGGGCCTGCTTAGTACTTATATGGGAGACCAACTAGGAACCTTAGGTGCCATAAGCTTTTGTTTATTTCTTTTTTGCATTATGATGTCATAATCAGATCACTTTTTTCCCTAGTCAGAAGCGTCTTGTCTTTTGTCGCAACCAATGTTTGATATTCTACCAACATCAGCAAAATCGCATTTGCTTAACTTCACATGTGGCCATACCAGTCTGAAAGTTTCTGATCTCGTCAGATTTCAGAAGCCATCCGTACTCGGGCCTGGTTAGTACCAGCATCAAATGAGACCATCAAAAAACAATGATGCTTCTAGTGCTAGTCAGGTTTTTTTTTGGTGGGGGTGGAGGAGTGAATGCTGAATATTGAAGTATATAACAATTAATCAATATGTAAAGAAATGTTTTTCTTAATTTGTGGTATCATCTGAAATAATTCCTGATAAATTTAAGTCTTTCTTTTTAAACCCTATCACTATATAGAATATATGTAAAAATTAGAATCATTAGCTACCATCAGTTAAGAGTATTAGTGTCTGACTGTACCTGCAGGGACACCTGCCATGGCCAGCATTCGTGGATTTTATATAGTCTTAGTCTACCAATTAGCTATTTGTTCTCAATCTTTAATTTCTAGCCCTCTTTTAATTACAGCACTATCTGGAGACCTTGTGACAAAATAGGCATTTTTTGACAGATGGTGTTCTAGTAACATATCAGGAGTAAACAGGTGTTAATATATCATTACCTTGATAAAACAACCAAGTAACACAGTGTTATTCATTACATAGTAGGAATAAAAGCTTCACTCGAATCAGTGACAAGAGAGATCCAAGTTGATTTAAAAATATGGGTTGGTTTTTTTTTTAAACAAAGTCCAGCTTTTCTTCTCAATAAAGTATGATGTCCATTCTATTTTTAATTACTCCTAATATTTTTATATATATATATATATATATATATAATGTATATACTGCAGCTTTACACTTTCACAGTGGACTTATTAATCCGTAAATAACCAAGAAAAATTTTATTTTCATGTAACTATTATATGGGTTCAGTTTCAATAAGATGGGATCAGTGATAAACAAACAAACTTGACTATTTTATAATTAGAATTAAGAAAGATGTTTTAGATAAAGGCTATGAAGAGCATAAGTTGGAACTTTCCAGACGAGAAATAAAAGATAAAGAGAGAATAAATATGTTGGAATACAAAATTAAGAATAATAAGGTGATGAAAGATATCCCATTTATCTGCAACTTTAATGTAAAAATCATCAAGTTCGTAAAAGTATTAAGAAATTTTGGCCTACACTACTACAAGACCAAACGTTAAAAACTTTTTTACCCGATAATCCTAGATTTATCCATAGAGGAGTTGGAAATTTAGGAAGTTCATAGGTAAATAGTTTTATTAAAGAAAAAAAGAGGTTCCCCACGATTTTTAATAACAAAAAGGGTTTTTATAGCTGTGGACAGTGTTCAGCCTGTAAAAAATCATGTAATGCTAGAACAATTATTAGGACTATCGATATTAAGGAGGGTAAAACTATACCCATAAAAGAATGTATTACTTGTTATTCAAAAAATATAATCTATCTGCTAAAATGCCTTTGTGGTTTGAAATGCATAGGCCGCGCTACTAGACCACTGTATGTGAGGGTTGGAGAACATATACACAATTTCAATAAAGGCTTTGAGAAATACAGTGTCTCTTATCATTTTAAACAGCATCATCATCAGAACGTGGAAGGCTTAGTATTTTTAGGTCTGAAAAAAGTGGAAAAAAATTGAAGAGGAGGTGATTTTATTCAATGATTGGGACACGTGGAAATGGAGTGAATTTTTAAAATGAATACCCTTATTCCGTCGGGCTTAATTCAGATTTTGAATTATGCCACTTTTTATGAGATATCTCTGTTTTATATATTTATATTTTTAGTGTTGATCTAATATATATGAATCATATATTCATGTTTTATGTGATTATTTAGGAGTTTTCATTTATATTTTAAAATCCTCTCCGTTTCCCATTTCATGCAATTCTTCTGTAATTTTTAAATCAATTTTTCAGTTCTTCTGTAATTTTTAAATCAATTTTGTATACAATTTCTATGTTAGTTTTAGACCAATTCTTGTGTTGTAAAATAGTTACTATTTTAAATGCACTATCTATGTAGTAACTGTTTGGGTCATTATTACAGCCTTGCTATTTTGCACTATGGGTGATTTATCACTTATGCAGTGATTCTCATGTGATTGAATACTTTAAGTATGTAATTTGAATTAATATGTTTCTATATTATTGTACCCCTTCATGTTTCTAATGGCTATCCATCTATGTGTGAATTTTGTCGGTCTATTTATTTCATAATCGATTTGATTGGAGAGATTAAGAACTCACATCTTGGGATATGAGTCTATGTCTGAACAAACTATAGGAATATCCCAAAACAAACTACAGATCTACCGGCGACTACTATGCTGTTCAGAACACCGTGGATGAGAAAGACAAAAGCTCAGCTGATGTCACAACCTCATAAAGAAGCTCGAAACTCAGGGAAGCAACGAAATGCCTCAGGGCAATTAAGACCCGACGAAGCTCCAGATGAGAGTGTCCGCCAGGATGTTTGATTCATCACCATAGAGATGTGTTACATATTACCCAATATGGTACTTATGTAACAGCCACAGATGAAGATCATTCCCTTGTTAGGAGGGTATATAAGCATAAGTCGGGGAACTAAGGATCCACAAAACATTTATCTGGCTGAGGAAGCCACATAAAGTGGTGAAACTTTTATGGACATTGCTCCTTGTTTTATTTATGTGTTTTATTATATGCTTCAATAAATGTATGCAAACTTTTACTTTGGTTCCTGGCTTTTATGAGACATCGATTTAAAGGGGGAGTGTAGCCTTATATCTACACAATACTCTACTATTGAGCCACAGGGGCTCTGTGTTTGTAAGTACTGAGTTGGCATTAATTTTTATAATCTTGCTCCTTACTGTACTATCCTATTGTGTGTTTATATACTCTTTCTCAGGACATACATTCCCCATAGGGGCAGGTTGCCTAAACGGACCCAGAGGCTATCCACACCAGAGCTAAGTCTTATAGCTCCCTGTTTGTGAGTGTTCTATTTATAAACATTGCTTCTATAAGACTTTACTTATTTAAGAGCTGCACTATGTGGTACAATTTGTGTTTCTAGGTTCTTTAAGTAATAACACACTTAAAAGCATCAAGGTTATTGTTTTTGTATCATTTATTATCTGTTGGTGCTTTTTGGAAAAGTTGCACTTTTTGGTGTTTAGCTGCTACTGTTGCATATATTTTGAGATATTATTCATAATTTTAAAGTTTTAAACAAGCGCTAGTACCTTCTGTTTTTTATCTACTTATATTATAATTCTGTTAGTAAGATACATTAAGTTTCCACATGAAGAAAAAAATATCAAGTGAGATTTGTCTTGGAAGGCGTTCATATTCAAAACAATGGGATCCACAGACATTTTTCTTACAGTAATTCCACAAATTGTTTGCATTTAAAAAGTCTGCTTTTTTGTACGGATGAATTAATGATATAGATTTAACAAAAAAACAGAGAATAGCAATCCCTGATGCAATAAAAGATGATGGTAAAAGGAAGAGTAAAAAGGACCAAAATCTATTTATTAACAATAATTTAAAAATTGATATTGTACTGCTTTTAATTATTGTTAATAAATAGATTTTGGTCCTTTTTACTCTTTTGTACCATCATCTTTTATTCACATTTTTATTTTATATATATTTTTTGTAAATATAATTTTTATTTCGGTTTGCAGTGTTAAACAGTGATTCACATTGAGACTCGCAGGTCTCCATAGGCATCTTGGGTACAATAACCAAAGCACAACACGTGCAAAAAGAATTTAGAACAATCATTTGGGCGCACAGGCCTACATTAGCGAAGGACTCGCAGGTCCCTGTCAGCAGATAGTTATCTTCCTTGAACTGGTGTATCGTTTGTTCGATTACATTGTTAACCGTGTATTTTGCCTTTGCCTAACAATACTTTGTCGCATTCAGGTCGCTATATTCGTTGTATTGTAGTTAAGCATTTGTTGTCTAGATTATGGGACATGCAGGTCCTTCTAGTATGTGTCATTGTTGGTCATTATCGAACATAGCCTATTGGTGCTATTTTGGCTTATAGTTTTCAGTTCCCAGACAGGTGTCCGGAGCTCTTGGTTGTACTAACTTTGTCAGTCTACTTTTTCTTGTTTGTGGGCCTGCACCTCTCTGGTGGGTGCGTATAGAATGACTCGGGAATAGGGGGGTAGGTACAGGTGGGGAAGGAGGGATCGGTTTAGTTTTCCGTCTCTTTGTCAGTCAGTCATGTGTCCTCAGGTGGTTGACCTTGTATTAGTGTCTGGAATTCAGGTTTTGTAGTCGTGAGTATCCAGTGTGTCCATATGTCAAGATATGTCTGCTGTTGCGGTCCAGCCGCATGCATGGTGAGTTCCTCTATGGCTCTCTATGGTCCTCCATTTGGGTGAACCACGTGAGCATAGATGGGGCCTCTTTTTTCTTCCAAAACTGTGTGATAGTCTGTTTTGCTATGTTGAGGATCCGGATCGTGAGTGATTTTTTTGTATTTGGACTTTGGGATTTTTGTATGATGAAGTAGCATGGCTGCTGTGTGCAGTGCTTAAATTCAGCGCTTCATACAGCCCTTTTAATCTATTGATAACACCACTACTGAGCAATCACGCAAAGTCACAATGATTCTCTGTAGCAGCATGCTTGTGAGAGATCCCCAGAGTCTGAAAAGTATCAGAGAATGTCTCCTTCCATGCTCCAATGCCATTTTGATTTGGCAGTTGCCACTATGCCAGTTGCCCAGTCCTAATCACGGTGTAATTGGTGTAATTGCAATGACTTTTATTTATGATAGCAATATACATCCCTCATTGAAAACAGCCAGTAGATGGTGGAAACATACTGCTTTCTTCTTTTTATCTAACAACAGACATGTGCAATATGTTTCGTTTCGAATATAAATTTGGACCAATTTCGGTATGTAAAGGATCCTTCTATTCGTGCAGTGATGATCCTTGCAGCTTCTCCCGAAATCCATCTGAAACAAAGTGATTATAACTCCCAATCCCCCAAACATGAGTCGAGACTTCATGAAGGGGTAACACGATCTGATTTACTGTGGGCTACCCGCCCGGTATTTATGCAGGTCTCCCACCTGGTGGACACTCCCCTAGGGGACCAGATGGAAGACTGGGACAAAAGTATCACAGTAGCCAATCACAGTGGCTATAACATAAGCACTCCCCTTTCCATAAATCACTCCCTCTTTTCCATCCTGGAGATAATTAACTTAAGGTAGCAAAGAGAGCCTTAATTATCTCCAGGAAGAAAGAAACATGGCTTTTCTTATTTCAGCAAAACAGAATAAAAATCTATAACTTTCTTTTTACACAACATAAACTTTAAGTCCCACATATCCTCAGATAGCTTGGATCTGAGTGCATATTCTAGGTGAATAGCGCTCAGATCCCACGAACACAGTTCTCAGAATCGTCGACTGAAGTTTGACTTTCATCGGCCGTTCGTGTGTTTGTAGCGATTGCCACGTGTTCGGTAAACGAACGCGGACCACCAGCTATTCCCCAGTTAGTCTGTGGTTAACCGCAACATTCAGGGTGGTCAATAGGCGCCACATGACCTCAGTGGGAGGTCGGTGGTTTGGTAGTTTATTCGCTTTTATTGCTATTTTCACGAAATCCCGCTGTAATTCTCCAAATAACCGAACAGGCTTGTTCGTATGGTCTGTAAATAAGGGATTTCATTACATGGTAATTTGGACATTCGAATGTTTCTGAATGTCCGAATTGCCGAATTTCCAAAGTGGCGAATTTTGGAAATGCTGAACCGAATTGCTGAAGTGCCAAATTTTGGAAGTGTTGAAGTGCTTTGGATTTCTGAAAAGTGGCAAAACAAGAGAGGGAGGGAAAATATGTGAATGATGACAGAAAACTAGATCAATAAGCTAATTCCTGGAACTGGGAGCCCTATAGATGTGTAAGTGGTTGTGGTGGCAGTCCGGGTACCTAACCCTACACCTAACTCTAACCCTAACCCTACCCCTAACCTTAGATGTGTAAGTGGTTGTGATGATTAGGGGTAAGGGTAGGGCTAGAGTTAGGGTTAGGGAGCCCTACAGATGTGTAAGTGGTTGTGGTGGCAAGAGAGGGATGCTTACTTAAGTACCGAATTGCCAAAGTCCCAAATTGCAGAAGTCCCGAATTTCGGAAGTGCCAAACTGAACCTTCTGAAACTTCTAACCTTTTTTAGAAAAATTGCACAGGGCTGGTTATAAATTCAGCACGGTATTTTCACAAAAACTTGACAAAGGTATGAAAAATAACTAATTCTGTACTGTGTCTACTTTGTATGTAGCTGAGCACAATTTAGGTATTTTTTTTGCAAGAGCATGCAGTAAGTTTACAAAATACACCGTTCAATTGAAATGTACATGTAAAAAAACACTAAAATTAAATCATAAATGTTAAAGGAAATTGGTGCTAAAATGGTTTTACTATATGACATTTTCATTAATAAAAAGCATTTATAAGGTGATTTGAACTGTTAATCGGTTACAGTAACCTTAAATACAGTATAGTCCCATAAAATCTGTCAACATCTATCAAAATTCTAACTGTAAAGACTGAAATAGTCAGGTCTCTTATATGGCACAGTAACATCACAAGATGGTGGGAAAGGCATATATTTGGGGTATTGTTTTATTCAGAAGAGTTTTCTGAGTATAATGTGGGGAGGTGATCATAGTGACCTATATCAGGATCTCAGCGCCCACCGAACATATTCTAGTGTTGTGTTTTCCTGTGTGGCTACTTGTTGTGGTTCGTGGCTTTGGATTAATTCAAAGGATTGCACAATAACTGCTTTTTTAAACTTTTCAGGGTCACCAATATGGCCACTAGCCATGTGTCCTGGTTTAAACTACTTACACTAACAATAGACATCAGTAGAGTTACTGGAAACCCACATACATTTGCAAGCATTTAAAACCAACCTTTTAATTTTGTACAACTATAATTTAGATTATTGTCTGCATCATGTATTTTGGAGCTATATCCTAACAAATATATGCAGAGATTTATCCTAACCCCTAAATGACAATCAAAGTGCAGCAAAATATATTGCTCAATAAGAAGATAGAGAAAATATAACAAATATTAATAAACATTCTAACTAAACACTTGTAATACTAACTAGACAATTATCATTCGCAGTACTTATCGTATATTTCCCATAATCACAGTGAAAACATATCAAAGGTTATCCAATTTAATCAAAGCGGCTCCTAGTTATCAGGTTGGGGAGAAGGTTTAGCTTTCAACTCAAAGCATCAGATTAAAGGTACTCACAATGAAACTATCCTCCCAGAATCATGGCCCATATTGTATTTCATGGAGAGTCAACTCTGTTTCCTATACTCTTACCCTTCCACCTGCAATGCAGGAAAGGAAGGGCAAGTGTTTACCATATCTCCTTGCTCAAACATGTGTCATGCAATTGCTAAACACAATCCACAAATTGTCCTGCCCCTGTTTGGATAGATTGTCAGGATGAATATGAAGTTCACTCCATTGTTGACTCATGGCTTTCCCGTGGAGTACTACAATATTTGGTGCACTGTAGACATGTGCAATTCGTTTCGGTCCGAATATGAATTAGGACGAATTTCAGGCAATTGGGACATTCGGGTACTTTCGAATGTCCGAATTGCCGAAGTGCCAAATTGCCGAAGTGCCGAATTGCAGAGGTCCCAAAGTGCCGAAATCTTGAAGTTATGAAGTACTGAAGTGCCGAAGTTCCGAGGTTGCCGAAGTTCCGAAGTGTCAAAGTGCCGAAGTTCTAGTACTAATATACTTATCCAGTGAAAGAAGATGAATGTTACATTGTATACAATTTTAAATAAAGAGTATACAAACATAGCCAGGATTCAGCTGTAAGCATTTGCAACACTTACAACAATCAAGTAGCATACATTCATATAAAATGTAAGTTACTTAGCCTGTCAATGTAATGACAGGAATGAATAAGTAGATAACTCCCTAATTCCCACAGTATTAGGGAGCTATCTACTAAAAGGCTGAAAGACCTAAATTGGTCTTTCAGCCAAATGTATTAATACTAAGTAAAGATTACTTAGTATTAGTAAATTATGCCCCTAGTCACCTGGGGGGGGGGGAACTTTTTTATTAGGGCCCCCACCCGCCGCTCAGGGATGGGGGCTGGAGGAGGACAATAGGTCCCCCTGTAATGGTATTTAGGGCCCCCACCTGCCGCTTAGGCCCCCCTTATTAGTATTTAGGGCCCCCACCCACCGCTCAGGGGTGGGGGCCAGGGGGGAGGACATTAGGTCTCCCCCTTATTTGTATTTAGGGCCCCCACCTACCGCTCAGGTTACTTGAAAGGGGGGCCTATTTAGGTCTTTCAGCCTTTTGGTAGATAACTCCCTAATACCGTGGGAATTAGGGAGTTATCTACTAAGCGGCTGCAATAGAAGTCCCGAAGTGCCGAAGTTCCGAAATGCCGAAGTTCCGAAATTCCGAAGTGCCGAAGTTGCCGAATTTCCGAAGTTCCAAAGTGTTGAATTGCCGAAGTCCCGAATTGCAAAAATCCCGAAGTTCGGAATGCCGAACCGAAAATTCTCCCCATGCACATGCCTAGTGCACTGGAAGGGTTATGGTGCTGAGGAATGTTCATGGGTTCCTGCATCAGACGTGCATGCTGCTCATCTGCTTCACTCTTTCTTCACGTTCCAGCATGGCTCCTCCACATGCCTGACATAACACACTTGCTCTCATTTCCTCCATCCGTGCTCTTCTCCAGTGTTCTGACAAACGCTGGTGTTGTGGTTCATGGTTTTGGATGAATTAGTTTGTGCAATTTAAAGGGTTTCACAATAACTCTGTGTTAAACTTTTAAGAACGCCAAGATGGCTCCCGACTGTGCTTCAAAGAGCATCAAGATGGCTACCAGTCATTTGTCCTTGTGTAACCTAGTTACACTAACAATAAACATTACCTAGTTACACTAACAATAGAGTTAATGAAAACCCACATATATTTGCAAGCATTCAAAACCAACCCTTTTATTTTGTACAGCTATAGTTTTAGATTATTAGCATAAGGTATTTAGGGAGAGTTATGTCCTAACATATAATGACCAAATGACAATCATGCAGAGTGCAGCAAAAGATAATGTTTATTAATATTTGTTATATGTTCTCTTGTTATTAAACATGTTCTAGCTAAACACTTGTAATACTAACTAGACAATTATAGACATGTGCAATTCATTTCGTTCCGAATGTCAATTCGTACGAATTTCGGGAAATTTGGACAATTCTGAGACTTCCGAATGTCCGAATAGCTGAATTGCCGAATTGCCGAAGTTCCGAAATGCCGAAGTTCCGAAGTGCCTAAATGCCGAAATTCAGAAGTTGTCGAAGTTCCGATGTGCCCAAGTGAAAGAATGAAAAATGTTACACTGTATCCCAGTTTAAATAAAAAGTATACAAACATAGCCAGGATTCAGCTGTAAGCATTTGCAACACTTGCAACAATCAAGTAACACATTCATATAAAATGTAAGTTACTTCAATTACAGTCAATTGATGGGGATGAGTAAGTAGATAACTCCCTAATTCCTACGGTATTAGGGAGCTATGTACCAAAAGGCTGAAAGACCTAAATAGGTCTTTCAGCCAAATTTACTAATATTAAGTAAAAATTACTTAGTATTAGTAAATAATCTGCCCCTACTCGCTATACCGCAAGTAGGGGCATGTCCATTAAACTGTAAGCAGCCTGTGGCTGCTCACTGTTAAAACAAAAAAACAAACCTATTGTCTTCCCCCCTGGCCCTCACCCCTGAGCAGCGGATGGGGGACCTTAATAAAAATGCTTCCCCTGCAGGTGACTAGGTCCACCCCCTTTTATTTTACTTTAGGGCCCCCACCCACCACTCAGAGTGAGGGCCAGGGGGAGGACAATAGGTTACCCCCCTCTATTAAGTAATTTAAGGCCCCCACCCACCGCTCAGGGGTGGGGCCAAGGGGGAGGACAAAAGGACTACCCCTTTCAAGTAATTTAGGACCCCCACCCACTGCTCAGAGATGGGGGCTGGAGGGAGGACAATAGGTCCCCCCCCTTCTATTTTACTTTAGGGCCCCCATCTGCCGCTCAGGGGTGGGGGTTGGGGGGAGGACAATAGGTCCCCCTGTTTCAAGTAATTTAGGGCCCCCACCGCTCAGGGGTAGGGCCCAGGGGGGAGGACAATAGTTTCCCCCCCTTTTTATTTTACTTTAGGGCCCCCCACCCACCATTCAGGGGTGGGGGCCAAGGGGGAGGACAATAGGTTGAAGTATTTTAGGGCCCCACCCACCTCTCAGGGGTGGGGGCCAGGGGAGAGGACAATAGGACAATATGTCACCCCCATAATTCTTCTTTAGGGCCCCCATACACCGCTCAGGGGTGGGGGCCAGTGGGGAGGACAATAGGCCCCCCTTTCAAGTAATTTAGGGCCCCTCACCCACCGCTCAGGGTTGGAGGCCAGGGTTGGAGGCCAGGGTTGGAGGCCCCCCTTTGAAGTATTTTAGGACCCCACACACCGCTCAGGGGTGGGGGCCAGGGGGAGGACAATAGGTCCCCCCCTTATTTAACTTTAGGGCCCCCACCTGCTGCTCAGGGGTGGGGGCCGGGTGGAGGATAATAGGTCCCCCCCTTTGAAGTATTTTAGGGCCCCCACCCAACGCTCAGGGGTGGGGACTAGAGGGAGGACAATAGGTCCCCCCCTTGAAGTAATTTAGGGCTCGCACCCACCGATCAGGGGTGGGGCCAGGGGGCAATATGTCCCACCTTCAGTTTAAAATTCCCACTTGCGCAGCACAGGTGGGGGCTTGGGAGGGGGCACCGTTTTGGGGGGGTTTTTTAACAGTGAGTGGCCACAGGCTGCTCACTGTTTAATAGACATGCCCCTACTCGTGGTATCGAGAGTAGGGTCAGATTGTACTAATACTAAGTCATTTTTACTTAGTATTAGTAAATTTGACTGAAAGACCAAATTTAATTTATGTTCTTTCCCCCCACAACGCGGACACCTTTGACCTCCTTCGACGAGCAGATGGTTTCGGCTAAGGGCACTAAGGCCACAATGTATAAGAGGGGCGAAAGGGAGCACCTCTGTCGAATGCCATTGGGAATGGGGAAGGGCGTTGATTGAAATCCGGATGTGAAAACCCAGGCTTCAGGGTTACTATACAGTAATTTAACTACCGATATAAAGTGTGAAGGAAAGCCAAATTTAGTCAGGACCTCCTGCAGAAACGGCCAGTGCTGATGGTCAAAAGCTTTATCAGCAACCAAAGATAGTAGGAGACTATTGGGAGAGTGTCTGTGCATGGTATGTAATAATGCAAGGGCTATGCGCGTGTCATCAGCTCCCTACCTGCCATGTACTAAACCGACTTGATGGGAGTGTAAAATAGTAGGCAAAATTGTCATCAGTCTGTTGGCATAGACTTTAGCCAGGATTTTTACGTCCGAGTTTAGTAGGGAAATGGGCCAAAAGTTGGCGCAGTGGACCGGCGGTTTGCCAGGTTTAGGTAAAGTGGCCACATTGGCCGCAAGCATGCCTTGCGGCATGGTTTCTAGTGCAGCGTTGGAGGTGAAGAGTGACACCAATCGGGGAGCGAGGATGGAGGAAAACCTTTTAAAATATAATTTGGGGAGTCCATCTGGGCCTGGGACTTTGTTTAAAGGAAGGTTCTGTATAACTGTGATTACTTCCATTTGGGAGATGGGTCCTGCCAGAGACTCTTGTTGTGAGGCTGAGAGCATATGCAGTTTGACACTACTCAGGAAGTTGGCTATTTCCTCCTCAGTGGGTTGGTGTACCGTAGGGTCGTTTTTTAAGTTGTAGAGTTTGCCATAAGCAAAAAGGTCGCTAATCTCTTGGGGTTTGATCACCTTCTTCCCGTCTTGTGTGAGGAGATGTGATATTTTGATTTGGGCCTGCGTTTGTCTGAGTCGGTTAGACAGACGTGAGCTGGCTTTGTTACCCATACAGTACTCCCTAGCTTTCAGTTTTTAAAGTGTACGGGTTCTGTTGGCTATATTTATGTCATTGAGTTCAGATTGGATTTGGGTGATAAGTGCAGCGTCTAACAGATTTGAGCAAATGGGAGGCAGATGTGTCTCTCAATTTCCTCAGCAGGTTCAAGGATTTGGTCTGGGAGGTCTTTTTGAGAAAGGAGTATAAACAATCCATGCACAACAGCCTTATGGGCTCTCCATAACAATGTCGGTGACGTCTCCGGTGTCTCATTGTGGAGAAATAATGTATGAGTTCAGACTCTATTTCTGAGCTAAATTTTTCATCTTGTAAGATGGAGACATTCAGTCTCCACGGGTTACAGCCCCTAAAGGTAAAATCGTCTCTAAACGTCGTTATTACTGGCGCGTGGTCCGACCAGACAATGTCGCCCATGTGGCATGTTTGGAGCAGATTAAGAGAAGGGCTCGGTAGAAGTAGCATATCTATTCTGAAGTACATCTTGAGAGGTTTGTAGTAGTATGAGTAGTCCCTGTATAAGGGGTGAAGTGTCCGCCAATAGTCATACAGATTACATTTCGTCAGAAGTTGTGTTAGGGCTTTGCAGGTCGGTTTGAGGGATTTCTGTTGTCCCGCAGTGGAAGGCAGTGAAGTATCTAAGGTTGGGTCTAGGACGAGATTTATATCGTCGCAAATTATCATGGTGCCTCTCTGTACAGCTGCCATCTTTGTGAGTACACTGACTAAAAAATTCCTCTGCTTCTCGTTAGGCGCATATACATTTACAAGGGTGTACTGTACATTATTCAACAAACAGATGACAATCAGGTATCTGCCCTGGTTGTCTGTTTATATGTATAATTTAATATGTTTTGTATGGAACTGTAATTATTATCTTGTATATTAAGCAGAAAGACAATTTAGACATCAGGAATTCAATTCATAAGTATATTACCTTGTATCAATAAAATAAAAGTTTAAAGAAATACGTGTGACGCATACTAAGGTTTATTTTCATGATGTAAATATGCTTATGATACACTTAATTAGCAGCAACAGTCTGATCCAACCAGGATCTAAGAGCAGTGACACGGGAATAGACTGCTGGGGTTGATGTAGAGCAGCTTGAACTTCCCCAGGACACAATACCAGCCAAAGTCCAAGCACCATTCCTCTGGCATACAAGAGGTCCACCAGAATCACCCTGAGAATGAGATATAATGCATTGGATAACACAACTCTTGACAACTCTTATAAAGAATACTATTACATGATTTTTATAGATATAGGTGAGCTTTTCTAAGAGCACTTACATTATAACATACATTTTAACACAATTACAAGTTGTTTATCTAGAGATTCTAGTGGTTATGCCTTCTATAGTAAATGTAATAAACTCATAATAAAGTTGACAATATTAAAGTCCAATAACTTACTAGGCTATATCCTAAATACATATTTTCACATCTAATGCATAACCTCCATGATCCTTTCTTTGATTTTACATAAACACTTTAACCTTTATACTGTGTTAAAGCACTTTGCCTTTTCCTAGACTAACCTGTGAAATGTGCACAAAGGTGTTTTTTTTTAGTATTTTACAAACACTTACATTATAACGTACATTTTTAATACCATTAATAATTGTTTATGAAGAACAACTGAGATATTCCAGTGGTTATTAACTAAATAGTAAATGTAATAAACTCACAATTAACTTGCAACCATTAAAATCC
Source organism: Pelobates cultripes (assembly GCA_933207985.1). Taxonomy (NCBI): domain Eukaryota; kingdom Metazoa; phylum Chordata; class Amphibia; order Anura; family Pelobatidae; genus Pelobates; species Pelobates cultripes. Next base: position 59,059,089 of record OW240923.1, read on the forward strand.
AAGAACCTTTACTAGGCTATTTCCTATTTTTCAATCTGATGCTTAACCTCCACGATACTTGCTTTGGTTTTACATTAACACTTTTAATCTTTACACTGTGTTAAAACACTTCGCCTTTTCCTAGACTAACCTGTGATATGTGCACAAAGTAGTTTTTAGTATTTTTATAAACATGTACAGAACATCATACCATGCAGGAGGAGGCTCCAGATGCTCCAGCACAGATCATGGTGTTCAGGATATTGCTTCCCCAGTGTCTCTGGCAGTCAGAAGTGGTCAGAAGAGGAAGAGCCACCTGCTGCAGTTTGTTTGGAGTAAGACGTGCTGATGAAAAAAACAAAATAAAAATATGCTTGAGATAAGTGTAAAGGTCAGGGGGGATTTTGCATAGGGAAGTCTTGTCAAATACACATTAGAAATAAAAATGATATTTAGAGCAGTCAAAGGAAAACATCTCAAGACTAATGCCCCCAAACAGATTCACGTCATCACTACCAATATTACAGATTGACATACTGAGGTACTGATAAACTGTCTTCTTAGGCATATTAGCGACATTTACTGTATTCTGGATTCAGACCACAACTATGCAACTTTAATATTGTCACTGCAGACTGTAAACTTTAGGTTCCCACTACAGATTGATGTGGGGAAAACAGAAATCATAGTACTATGAATGAATCAGAACTACTTACATGAAGCATCAACATATCCCCAACCAGTGGTGACACATCTCTCGCCACCATTGAAAACATCATTGGAAACTGCAAGACAGACAGGAGACACACGATTGTTCAGAGTAACAGCACTGGAGAGTTTAATCAGGGTGATGTCATTGTTGATGGTAATGGAGCTGTAGCTGGGGTGTCTGAAAACCTGATGCAAAAGAAAAACACATGTTTTGGTACTCAGTATATATAAAGGTGATTTTTTTTTTAGAACATATGTGAACATATGTGCCTAACGGGAGCCTGTCATATGCAAGTCATCAATGAATAAATGAGGATCATTTTGTGTTTTATGAATGCATTTTGCATTCCTATGTTAGAAAACATCATATATAGACTTTGGTCTAATACACTTTCCAAATGATTCAATACCAAATTCTTCCAAATTGGCATGGAGCAAGGAGACTTAACTGGAGCTATTTTCCTTGAGTTTTGCCAAGGCTTTTGACACAGTAGACCGATTGCAATATGTGGCCAATTCTGATAGTGCTTCCCTCCCTCTTCTAGTCACATGTGGTGTTCCCTAAGGCTCCATACTCGGCCCCCTGCTATTCACATTATTTATAAATGATCTGCCTAACATCTGCAAATCCTCAACTGTACACATGTATGCAGACGACACTGTAAGCTACGCTAGTAAACCCAAGCTACTGCAGCTTGAGGCTGTGCTCCAAAACATATTCACAGAGGTAGAAAAGTGGATAGCGGATAACAAACTCTTCCTAATCACTGACTAAACTGTTACAATGATCTTTGGAAATTGCGTAAACTACAAAATCAACAACTGTGTATCAGAACAAATAGCACACTGACACCAGTCCATTGGCGGATCCAGGGGGGGCAATGGGGTAATTGCCCCCCCCAAGATTCTTCCCTGCCGGCTAATGCAGGGCTGGCATTGTCCAAGTGCCAGCCCTGCTATGTGCCTGCGGACCGGGGAGGGAGATCAGTGATCAGTGATTTCCCTCCCGGTCCGCAGGCACATTGCTGACAGCCGGCAGGGGAGCGAGATATGCCCCCCATACACACATACACTGCCCCCCATACACACATACACTGCCCCCATACATACACTGCCCCCATACACACATACATTGCACCCCATACATACACTGCCCCGATACACACATACACTGCCCCCATACATACACTGCCCCCCATACACACATAAACTGCCCCCCATACATACACTGTCCCCAAACATACACTGCCCCCCATACACACATACACTGCCCCCATACACACATACACTGCCCCCACACACACACACACTGCCCCCATACATACACTGCCCCTTACACACATACACTGCCCCCATACACACACTGCCCCATACACACATACACTGCCCCATACACACATACACTATACATACACTGCATACATACACTGCCCCCACACACACACATGCACTGCCCCCCATACACACATACACTGCCCCATACACACATGCCCCCCCACACACACTGCCCCCCATACACACATACACTGCCCCCATACACACATACACTGCCCCCATACACACACTGCCCCATACACACATACACCCCCATACACACATACACTGCCCCATACATACACTGCCCCATACACACATATACTGTCCCCCATACACACATATACTGCCCCCATACACACACACACTGCCCCCCATACACACACACTGCCCCCCATACACACACACTGCCCCACAAACACTGCCCCATACACACACTGCACACCCATACACACTGCACACCCATACACACACTGCCCACACACACACCCATACACACACCCATACACACACTGCCCCACAAACACTGCCCACACAGACACATACAGTGCCCTACACACACTGCTGCCCCCATACACACATTGCCCCACACACACACACGACCCCCCCATACATACAGTGCCCCCACACATAAAGTGCCCTCCCCATACACACACTGCCCCACACAGTCATACAGTGCCTCCCATACACACACTGCCCCAAACACACATACAGTGCCCCCATACACATACTGCCACCCTCACACACACACACACACTGCCCCCTAACACACACTGCAACCCTGACATACACTGCCGCCCTCACTCACACACTTCGCCGCTCACACACACTTCACCCCTAACACTCCACTGCTCCTATGCCCTATATCCCAGCAGACCCCAGGTAAGTTGTCAAACTGTTCTTAAACGGTTTGACTACTTACTCTGGGGTGGGATCCTGGCACTACTGGCACCATAACTACTACACTGAGCTGTAGTGGTTATTGTGCCAGGATTATTTATTTAAATAATCAACAAGTGCCCCTCCCGAGATCAGGCTTTGGATCCGCCACTGCACCAGTCTGCTCTTTTAAATATCTAGGTATGTTCCTAGACCACAATCTATCCTTTGGCTTTCACATTGAAAAAATCTCTTCAAACCTTTATCCAAAACTAGGTGCCCTGTACGGAAACAAATCCTGCCTAAGCCCTACAGTAAGAAAACACTGCAACAAATGCTAATGCTGGTCATTGATTATGGGGATGTAGTGTATGCACGCGCACCGCAAACCCACCTTAATAAATTTAATACATTATATAAGTCGTTCTTCCCCTTTGTACTAGAATGTAATTACTTTACCCACCACTGTGACATGTTAAAAGAGCTAAACTGGCTGTCGCTGGAATCCTGACCCACTTTTAATCTTTCCAGCCTTGTACATAAGAGCATTTCTGGAAAGCTCCCACCCTACCTGATTAGAAGTCTCTCCCCAGCTGTTTGTAGCATAGTATCCTATTGTAACAATGCAATGTTTTGTGGACCCAGGACATACTTGAAAATGAGAGAAATCTCAATGTAGAAAATTTAGAGTAATAAACAGTTTTTACAACATAGTATGTGGTAAAAATATATCCATCCAGGTAAAATATTTTATACATTGATTAGAAAGAATGTCCAAAAGAAAATCTAGAGTAATCAACTGTTTTTATAACATGGTATGTTTTCTAATTATTGTGACCTACTGACAACTTACCCTGGCAATGGTCTTGGTCTGGGTGGCCTCAGAGGTGGAAGAACGGTCAAATACACCCAGAACAACACGGTGAGCTGTGCTACATATGAAACATGACATTTCAGATGTTAAACATGTCATTTCAAATGAAATAATTCATATTAACAAATTATTTTAACAAATGTCTTAAACATTCTAGAAACAAGTTAGAAGATGGTGGTGAGTTGTATTTATCTGATGTTGTCTCCTACAAACACCACCATCTGGTGTTTAATGCTCAAGGAGCTAACACCAATGCAAGTGCAAGTGCAAAAATACAACACATATGTCTGTGGAGAATAACGCTAGAGCCAGTGGCTTCCACAGATACATCTTGCAATGATCTAGTGAGAGCTGTGGGATGTGACAAAACTTGACAGCAGTAGCTTTGACAAGGTGGGTACTTTATCTTATGATATTTTTTAAAAGCATTGGCATTTCAACAAAATTCAAATAGTCTTTTTAAGTATTTATTTTTTAAATTGTGGTGAATAACAAGCTCTATAAAATTGATTGCAACAATACAAATGTGATTTTTTTTAAACCTAGTAGATTGCATGCATTAATCTGAATACATAAATACAAAAAGGATTAAACTTAACTCACGTGACACTGCAGTGAGCAGCTGTAACAACCCACAGAGAATTGATCAGAGAACCACCACAGAAATGGAATCCATTGGATTGCTGTAGCGAAAAACAAGTACAATGCATTGTTTACATTTAGATTTTAATTTTACAATTTTTTTATTATTTCTTAACTCCTTCAGGACCGAGGACGGTTCAGGACCGTCATCGGCATTTTTGAACCCAAACGGTGCAATGTATTTACCCGATCACCGGCTTTCCCCTGGCGGCGATCGGCATTGCTTCCGTTGTAGGGAGACTGCCTGCAGCCCAGACAGTCTCCTAGAGGCGGATTAGGACCCCTGGGGCCATGTGATCGCTCAACAGAGCGATCACATGGTCACAATAGGTGTCCATGTGTCTGCCTGCAGGGGGACTGCCTGTGCAGGCAGTCTCCCTGCTTGTGTAAAATCATAAAAAAAATTAAAGTTAATGTTAATACAAAAAAAAAATGATATGTGTATACTAAGTATAATGTCATACTAAGTGTATTTTTATATTAATATGTACATATATTAATATAAAAATACACTTATAATTAAATTACACACGTATATATAGAATATATATAATAACTATATATATTGTATATAAATATTATTATAAAATACAAATAATAAGTAATTTAAATTAAATAAAAACATGTAAAAATAATAATAAAAATTTTAAAAAATATATATCTATATGAAATTTTATTCTAACTTTATTTTGATAGTAATATATATATATTTATATCAAAATACACTTAGAATGAAATTGTATATATATATATATATATATATATATATAAATAAATAAAAATACGAAATATACATATGTCCATATACAAAATTACATAAATAATTATATAAATATACACATAGACGTCAAATATATAAATATGCATACATATTTAAATTCTACGTGCGTATTTATGTAATATTTTTACATAATTAAGTAATTTTATTGATTGTAATTTGAGGGACCTGCCTGCCAACCCAGGCCGAAAGTCTGGAGCTCTGCACTGCTAACAAATTTTAGTATCCAACTACTTTGATCCTTAATAAATATACTATGCATTGAGGATAAGCAATATTCTTTTAGCAAGAAATAATGACATGTTTTACTTTGATATATCTGAATTAGAAGTTATTTGTTTAGATGGAAATACTTGTTCCTGCATTGACCAATGGTATAGAGGACACAGATCACTTGTCATTAAAAATAAAATTTAAGTTGGAACAAAAGTGGTACATTTGTACCTAAGGTACTATGGTACTTCTGAGCCAACTTCTGTTTCATCTGTTTATTAATGTTCTTGCTGTGGATACAATCAATGTCATCATTCTGTGTGTGATAGTGTTGTGTGTGAACTCCAAAAAGCAAAGATTTTAAGGAACATGTGCCCTATGTATTTGCCTATCTCAAAAGGTCAGGGAGGTTTTTTGTTTTGTTTTTTTAAGCTGAATGTTGAAGGATATAATAGTTAGTTAATATGTGATGATTAGTTTTCTTATTTTGTGACATAATTTGAAATTGTGCTTTTTGCCTTCTTTTACATTGACAAAGTTATGTAAAAGGCTAAACTTAATAAATCTAAGTCAATTTTTTCAAACTTTATCACAACTACATAAATATTAGAATAGCTAGCTACCAGCAGTTAATATTTAATTATATTGTCTGACTGTATCTGCAGAGATCAAAGAAAAAGGTTACTTGCACAATATCCTAAATGCTACTGCACAATTACATAACTGGACTTTTTTAGTAACACTCCAATGGCCATTAAAGTGTAAGTTCACCTGTCACTTCAAGGCAAAAAAGCTCTTAAGTGAATCCTACAGTAACAATTCACCTTGTTGTCTTCAGATAAAAGGCAAAATATCTAATGAGACAGAGAGGGGTATTTTTCAAAACCCCTACACACTTCGATTTTTTGTTTTTTATTATATGCATTTGGGTTGATGGGTAGATGAGTAGTGGTTGTTTGAGCAAAGAGCTTAATATTGTGTGTTTGTACCTGCAGAGACACCTGCCATGGCCAGGATCCAGAAACCGCATTCTCACCATTTACAATCCTGGCATATCCAGAAATAACTGGCTTAATGGCTGGCACACCACAGCCTGAAATGAAAAATACAGGTATATTAAATAAAAAGCATGCAACTGTAGAATCAATTATTTAGTAACAGGAGTTGATATTAACCTTATAAACATAGTATGCAAGTTAAAACTCACCATAGGCGCTCCCAATAAGGGCAATGCAAGACAAGAGCCAAAGTATAGCCATGATGCTTAAGATCCTTTGGAAGATCCCTACTAGTGCTTCATGGAGTTTATATATTCTCAGGCTACCAATCAGCTCTTAGTTCTTAATCTTGAAATTTTAGCTCTCATTAAAATAAAACACTATCTGGAGACCTTGTAAAATATAAACATTTTTCCAGCTTTTTGACCAGCAAGATATTAGGAGTAAGCAGGTGTTAATATAGTATTAACTTGATACAGAAAGCAAGTTGTACATTGTTAATTATTACATGTAAACTACAAGTCTTCAGTTTGAGACAGTAATGGAATGAATATATGAAAATCTAACCTTCCTTTCTTTTTGAGGCCAAATTCAGTCTTCTATCAAATTGAGTGTGTGTTTGTGTTTGTGTGTGTAGACAGACAGACAGGCAATTAGATATATAGATAGATAGATGATAGATAGATAGATAGATAGATAGATAGATAGATAGATAGATAGATTCTTATATAATTATGCTTGGCCAGTGTCCATTCACAAGCCAATGAGATGTATTAAATAAATTTGGAAAATTCAGGTATAGACCTTTATCATGCATTAAAAACTGTGCATAATAGACCATATCCATATACAATAAAGTGTCATAAATAGGTTCAGTGTAATATACAATGTACAATTTGAAATAGGCATTGAAAGCCATGTTTCAGTGTTTCCAGATGACACAAAACTATGTTAAAGAACACAAGTGAGCAAGATATTGATTTGCTGCAGAGCAATTTAGATAGATTGGGGGAATGGGAACTCAAATGGCAGATACAATGTTTAATGTCGAAAAATGCAAAGTTATGCACCTCGAGGTAAAGAATGCACAAGCACCTTATACACTAAATGGTAGTGAATTAGAAATACAACAAAATAAGAAGAATTTGGGAGTTATTATAGACCATAAACTAGGCAACATTATGCAATGTTAATCGGGAGTTGCTTAGGCCAGTAAGGCATTGTCATGCATAATTAGGGGCATTAATTTTAAGGATGAAAATATAATTTTGCCTCTTTATAAATCACTGGTAAGACCACACCTTGAATACGCTGTGCAATTTTGTGCACCTATTCTAAAGAAGGATATTATGGCACTAGATAAAGTGCAAAGGGCTACAAAATTGATACAAAGTAATAGAGCGTTTTAGTTATGAAGAGAGGTTGAAAAATTGAAATCTCTTTAAAAAAAAAAAAAAAGCACCTCAGAGGGGATTTGACAACATTATACAAGTATACCCATATTGTGGCAAAATGAACCTCGCCACTATGTTCTGGAGAAACCTGGTTGCCCGCCTGCTGCCACAGGATTATGGCCCCCATGTAAAAACCTTTATTTCTCCCTGCAGAAAGGCTTGTTCGTGCCTTTCTACCAGGGCGTTCAGTAAATTGAATCTACCGAACCAACAGACAAATGACCGGACCACCTGGGTAAGGAGTGTGCCAGCAATTTACCTCCCTGAAGCTGCGGTTAACTACAGCTTAATTGACGAACGCTGGGTGGCCGTGTTCGTATACCCGAACACGTGGCAGCGGCCATCTTAAACTGTCGAACGGCAAGCGGTGTTCAGCTACAAAACTCTGGAACTAAAAACAGACACTTTTATTCAAAATATACCACTGAAGCCGCCGACCTCCCTTCTCCTATCTCATTCGCTCATACGAACGCTGGGCCATTCGGGGCATTAAACAGACGAACAAAGTTACGTTAAATGTGTATATTGCATTTGTTAGTTTCGAAGTTATATATTTTTATGTATTTTTATTGCCATGTGTAAAATGGAGTTTTGCTTCTATCCTTGGAGATAATTGAGTTACTTCCCAATTATCTCAAGGATAGAGAGGAGGGATTACAATGTGTATTTGGGAGTGTTTACTGCTAAACTGTCCTGATTGGTTAATGTCCAATATGTGTCCCAGTTTTCCACTAGGTCCCCTAGGGGAGTGTCCACTTGGTGGAAGACCTGCATAAATACCAGGCAGGTAGCCCAGATTAAACAGATCACCTGCTGACCCTCAATACGGAGCCTCGTACTTGGGGCGATTATTCGTATGGTTTTACTATTGCCTGTTCGGGAGTGTAAACCTTTCGTATGGTTTTTCCTGTTCAACTGTTTGGAACGTTCGTAGGGTTTGGAGCATTCGTATGGTTTCTCCTGTTCGGCGGATTGGTGTATTAAGTAGCTGCCTTTGCATCTGGAAAGGGAATATCTCCTAAATGGCTTTTAACCCCTTTCCTGCCCGGGGTGCCATTACACATATAAACTATTGTCCCGAAATCCATTCATAAATAGAACTATACATAGGACAAAAGGTCATGTGTTTAGACTGGAAGAAAGGAGATTTAGTCTAAGACAAATAAAAGGGTTATTAACTGTAAGAACAGGATGTTGAATTCTCTGCTTGAAGAGGTGATTTTGTCAGAGCCTATACAGATGTTTAAACAGCAATTGAATAAATACTTGCAAAAACATAATATAAAGGGGTATACATTTTAATTAGTGGGGCAATAGCTTTTTAATCCAAGGAGATATCTGACTGCCATTCTTGGGTCAATAAGTCACTTTCTTTTAGTTTGTTGCTCAGTTGGAAGCATTTCAGACTCGTTTTTTTTTTTTTTGTCTTCTTAGATCAACAGCAAAAATCAAATGTGAGAAACGCTGACCTTGATGGACTCTTTTCAGTTATGTAACTATGTAAAATATGTAATCAATAGACATTTGATAATGAATAAAACACTGATAGCATATGTAAAATTATATTTAATATTTATTAGTGAATATTTGATCATATAATGATCTATATGTTTTGATCGAAGTGATTTATTTAAGAGATATACAACAATGTAAATATGAATGCATTTAATTATGCTTTTTTCAGTGTGAGTATATATAGACACAGCTTTCAAAAGCTGCTGATCTCTTGTATGCAGCCTTGGCAAGCCCTCCCTTTCTTCCCAGTCCAGACTTTTAGTGACTATCCAATCACAGATGCTCTAATGCAGCTCAATGTTTTGGGAGATTGCCTGCCTCTTGAGTTTAGCTCCACTGAGCTAAACAACCAAGAAGTAACCGGACCAATTGTTTGATTGGCAGCCAGGGGGGTGTTATAAGTTTCATTTTTGAAATTGATAACTTCTATTAAAATATGCAGGTTTTGTAAAACACAAGAGCATTAGATAGTTGGAGTGTTCCATATTAGTAAAATTTTACAATGACAGCTATGGTAAATAAACCACATTCAGTTAAATTATAGTCACATATCACCTCACAATACTAAATCACTTTGACAAATAATTGAATGAGAATTGTAGATTATGCTAACGTAGTGTACCTATAATTTTAATTTTAGTAATGACAGGAGGTGAGTATTTTGCATAACTTTCTTTACATATGCCTCCAGCAGCACAAGACAATCAATCAAAACTTTAAACCAATCATAGGCCAGCATAGCCTGTATATAAGTCCTTGCTAGGCGTGTCTATTCCTCTTTCTTTGGTGTTTTAAATCCTGTAACGTCAGGGATATGATGAACTTTCCAAACTTGAACACTGGTAAAGTGACTCACGGCTTGAAGGCTTTTAGCCCGACTTCCGAATACTTTTATGCTGAAAAAAGACAGAAATAGGTGAAAGGTAGTGGAATTGAACTGTTGTCCACCTATAAGCTTAACGACCTATCGCTTAATTATTCAATATATTGTCCAAATTTGCTATTCTATGGAGATACCTATTGTGTCTCCTAAATGCTACCAACGATACCGTCTAATTACTATGCAGGTTATTGTCCACAATGCGAAACTATAAACGTGTACCAATAATAATAAACTGTCATCAATAGACATCCCCTTATACCAATAAATAATGTTACTGTGTAATGAAGAGTCGTACTTATGTTGGAAATCTGCGAGAATATAGGGAGGGACAATCCAAACTCTATGGGGGGGAAAATACTCGCCTCCTGTCATTACTAAAATTAAGATTATAGGTACACTACGTTAGCATAATCTACAATTTTACAACATGACATAAGGCTTCCTATTTTGCATTTTTAACGCTGCGGTTACAATGAAAAAGATGCGTGTGATGTTTGTCGGAAGTAGAAAACCCTGAAGGTATTTTCTCTAGTCCAATCCGCTGAGCGCAAAATATCCGTTAACGATGCTCCCGCCGAAAAAGCCCGTGAGGCCGCCGCCCCGTGTACCGAGTGGGCCCCAAAATCCGACTCGACCCCTGCCAGGGTTAAGAGCCAACTTATCCATCTAGCCAACGTGGTTGTAGTTACCGGTTTGTATGGCTTGGTATACGATACCAGCAGTTGACCCAATCGGGAAAAACTAAGAGACTGAGTTACTTCTACGTACCGTAGAAGCGTTTTCTCGACGTTTAGCCGAGGAGCCGTCGGAAAAAAGGGGTAGGACACGGATGTAGAGTCCGTCTTGGTCCTGCGTGACACCGTGAAGGTAACTCCTTCTGGTGTTATAGTAAAAACGTCCGCACCGAAAGCTCTAACGTCCGAGACTCTTCGAAACGAAACTAAGCATAGTAGAAGTGTCAGTTTAGAAGTGTTATTTGTCTTAGAGACAATGCCTCGTTGTCCAGCCAGTTTTGAAGGAATTGAATGACCAGATCTACATCCCATAGCCTGTTATACTTCGGGGCCGGAGGTCTGGATATGTCAGGTATACCTAACATTCATGCTGCCGCCGGAACCCACTTCCGGGTTCACGGCGCTTAGCTCCGCCCCTTTTTTCTGACGCGGTCTTTCCACGATACTTAGGAAGACCGCGCCAGATTCAAAGTGCTGGATTATTCACTCAGGTGCGGCAGTGAGATCAGCTGCTCTACTCGATGCTACCGGCTCCACTTCTCAGACCTCGGCTTGTAAACGTATTTCTACCTTCTCATCTCTCAGACCTCGGCTTGTAAACGTATTTCTACCTTCTCATCTCTCAGACCTCGGCTTGTAAACGGATTTCTACCTTCTCATCTCTCAGACCTCGGCTTATAAACGGAATTCTACCTTCTCCTCTCCCAGACCTCGGCTTGTAAACGGATTTCTACCTTCTCCTCTCTCAGACCTCGGCTTGGACAAACGGACTTCCTTTCTCTCACTACTAAACTGCAGTTTGTTAAAAGAGACTCCTTCCTCTTCCTCCATTGGGTGAATTAACCCTTCCAGTGCCAGAGTGCTTCTAAGTTAAGTAAATCTTTTGTCAAGGAAAGCAAGTCATATCAATTAATTATAGTATTTAATTTCTTTAAACTCTCTGTTGACAAATAAGGATTGCTGCTAAGGCTAAAACTTCATTATTAAAATTCAAGTTGGAACTAACTTGGCATTTTCCTGATTATTATTTAAAGATACAGTCCATTGAATTCACTCCAATATAATAGGAGGTGAAACTTACTGTTCCTGCCCTCAGAAAATTCTGCAGTTGAGTTCCAATTAAAGAGGTATTACACAAAAGCATCACAGGATAGTTTGATGCCCCGAAGTAGCCGGCATATCAAAACGTTCTGAACTATTGGTGTTCCGTCTATCGGAGTGTGAGCTGCCGAGATGGCGGATCGAGTAATATTAATAGAACGATATGCTCTCCCTTCGGTGAATAAATTGGACAGAAATTTAGAATGTAGGAAATAGGTGCTGTAAAGGGATCAAGGTCCCTTTCCATGCACCAGCGATTCCATGTATTCCATGCTGTTATGTAGCTGCATCTAGTGCCAGGTGCCCATGAGTCCCATAGTAGGTCTCTAGTTGTCTGTGATAGGCCTGCGACGCTCCAGGATCCCCGAAAAGACTCCAGGCCACTAGTTCCAACCATTCCTGTGATATTAGTGGGTGAGGTTCCCCTTCCGGATTCGTTAGGAGGAGTGGGAACACTGGTAAGACTAGTGGATGGTCTTGCGAGAGTGCTAGTAGGTCTGGAAACCATGCTTGGCTCTTCCACAATGGTGTGATCAGTATCAGCGATGTCCGCGTAGGTGGTGGAGGACTCTTGCCAGCATTGAGAATGGTGGGAATGCGTACGCCCCTTTCGGTGGCCATTGTTGTAAGAATGCGTCCACCGCTTCACTCTGTGCATCCGGGAGCCAACTGTAGAACCTCGGTAGTTGTGTGTTCGTCCGTGATGCAAAGAGGTCTATGTGCAGGGGACCTCTTAGCGTCCTCACCCTGTGGAAGATAGCGCTGTCTAGGCGCCAGTCGCTGCTGTCCCTCCAATATCGAGAGAACCAGTCTGCCGTGAGGTTGCTGACTCCAGGTAGGTATTCTGCCTTGATCGCGATGTTGCAGGGAAGGCAAAACTGGTAGATGTCCTTTGTCACTTCTGACAGGGCTCGCGATCTGGCTCCGCCCAGATGGTTTATGTATTGGACTGCTGATATGTTGTCCATGCGTAAAAGTATGCAGCAGTTGGACATGTGCTTGGCCAGGCTGCATATCGCAAAGGAGCCCGCTATCAACTCTAGGCAATTGATGTGTAGGAGTTTTTCCTCCTCTGACCATGGGCCTCCGGTGGATGCCTGCGTGCAGTGGGCTCCCCAGCCTCATAGGCTGGCGTCCAACTCCAGGACAAAGTCCGGGTTTGGTCCAAATATGGCTCTACCATTCCAGGCCTCAATGTGGAGGAGCCACCACTGGAGTTCTGTTCGCACTTCTGCTGATACTGGAATCCAGTGGTCGTATGTATGTCCTTGTCTCAAGTTGTGGGCCTTTGCTCGTTGCATGGCCCGATAATGGAGTGGTCCCGGGAAGATTGCTTGTATGGAAGATGATAATAGACCTACTATTCTGGCCAGAAGGCGGAGTGGTATTGAGTCTTTTCGGAGTACCCGGCGTATCTCCTTCCGTATTGTCGCAATTTTCGCCATGGGTAGTCACAGAGTGCACGTTCTCGAGTCTATTTCAAACCCCAGAAACTGTACCACCCTGGCTGGGTGGAGCGATGATTTTTCTCCGTTTACAATGAAGCCCAATGATTCCAGCAATTGAGATCGCAGTCTGGATGCAGTCTTACAGAATATCAGAATGTCGTCCAGATATATTAGGCAACGGATGCCCATCCCCCTCAGGTATGCCATTACCGGCTTCATGAGCTTTGTAAAGCACCATGGTGCTGAGCTGAGGCCGAATGGGAGACAGGTGAATTGGCAAGTAAGGTTTTTCCAGGTGAAGCGGAGGAAAGGTCGGCTGACTTGGGCGATCGGTACCGAAAGATAGGCGTCTTTTAAGTCTAGCCGAGTGAACCAGTCGTGTTTTTGTAGTAGATCTCTGAGGAGGTGGATAACTTCCATTTTGAAATGTCGATAGGTAACGAATCCATTCAGTTGTCGTAGGTTGATAACCGGTCTGTAGTCTCCCGTTTTCTTTTGGACCACGAAGATGTTGCTGAAGAAGCCCGTATCGTCTGGGGCGATCTCCACAGCCCCTTTGTCGAATAGGGTCTGGATCTCGTTGTCTATGAGTTCGGTGTGATGTGCCGATGCCCTTATTGGTGGAGGGCGACGTTTCTGCACTGGGGTGTCTGAAAACTCGATCTCGTAGCCCGCTACCGTATGTAGGATCCAGTTGTCCGAGGATATCTTTCCCCATTCCTGTGAAAAGAGAGATAGTCTGCCTGCAGTCATATGAGAGAATAACAACATCTTGTTGGGGTTGCTCACCTGTATTGAAGCATCCACGTCCGCGTCCGTGGGTGCAGGTTCCTCTGGAACGGAAAGACCCTCGAGGGAAGTTGGTTCTTGTCGACGGGAAGAACGCTTGAGGCGTTTGGTTTCTGGGGCCTGTGGGCCAGAATCGGCTGGTGGCTTGACCCCTTTGGCAACCAGCCCTGCCAAAAACTCCACGCTGTGGTGTGGTGTTGCAAAACACTTGTTTGATGGACGTCTGTGCCTTGTTTAGTGTAGTGAAGAGATTCACGTACTTTTTCAGCTCTGTTATAAATGAGTCCCCGAAGAGCTGGTCGTTCGCCAGTGGTCCCATCTCTTTCTTGCCTAACTCCATTAGTTTGGAGTCCATTTTCAGCAATGCTGCTATGCGGCGCTCTGCGCACATTGCCACGTTCGTGTTGCCCAGTATACAGATAGCCCGTTGCGCCCATTCTCGTATGATGTGGGCATCCAGCGTTGTGCCCTGGGAGAGGGCTAGGTCGGCTAGGTATAATATTTTTGCCAGAGGGCCTAGTATGTCCAGGAGTTTGTCCTGAGATTCCTTCAGACCTTTCTCTATACCTTTTCGCGGATCTCGGCCTGCGCGGGACATGAAGAGAAGTACGGTAGTGTCGAATTCAGGGGTTTGTGCAATTTTGACCAGCAATACGGGTCTTGGGCATTCTGCCCGTAGTCTTGCCCTCACTTCTTTTTCCATCGGCTTTCTTAGCTAGAAATGGATGAACTGGGGTGTCGGATCGTGCGGGGATCAAACATGGTGGCCCCTTGAGGGTCTATAAAGGTGCCTTCTTCCCATTTGTCCCGTGTATGATGAGCATTCTCTTGTTCAAAGTACGTGTCATGGTCGTACTCTGTATCATCCCTTGGGATATCCTGCCACTCTTCTGATGAGGAAGCCTCCGCTTTCCACTCGTCCATAGTTTCGAGTGACGGTGGGGGGTTGTGGTCGTCGTCCTCCGAGGACAGAGTGCGTGGCGGGGATGGTCCCCTTCTTTCTGTCTGATGGCTCCTTTTCAATGGAGCTTTGCCTTTAGGTTTCTGGTTGCCTGAGCCGGCGCCCTTCCATTGCCGTTTTATGGCGGGGAGGCCTCTGGGGAACGCGGGCTCTTGCAGTTCCGCGGTTGGTTCGGTCAGTAGTTTGGAAACCGCCGAGTTAATCATTGACTGTAAGTCAGACGGTGGTGAGTTTGGTGAGTCACTCATCATGAGGAAGTGGGGTATTCTGTCTGTGGAAGACAGGAGAATGTACGGAAGTACGTGAAATTTAATACATTAGGCTTCCACTTACGACTGGGGGTCACCCAGCGTTACTTGCCCAGAGTGGTTTGGAGAGGGGGTCACCCTCTATGCGACCGGGATGAGCGGTCGTATAAGTGGGCTGCACCCGTGAGGGGTGGAGGGCCTGCTAAATTGGGGTCAAGTGGTATGAGGAGGGGGTTACCCTCTGTGAGAGCGGGATGAGCGGTCTTATAAATGGGCCGCACCCGTCTGGGTGGAGGGCCTGTAGTTTGGGGTTCACCCAACACTGTTTTAATTGTGGAGCCTGTTTACTGCCGATTTACCACTCTCCTTGGTAGGGAGGTATGTGGATCACTACAGCCGTAATGTGGGTATCATGCATAAAGTCATGTATATATTATAATGATATAGCAGGGTATGAGCCTGCTTGCACTGTGACTCTTGAGCCTGTGGGGGTCTCTCTGGGTAATTTCTGCATTGAGTGCAACGCGGCCCTGCTAGGGTCACCCAGCGTAAGGGGGATCACCCCTATAATAATAATAATGGCAGTAATGTGAGCAGGGAGTTACCCCTGACCGAGAGGTGTCAGTTCTGTATAACCACTTAGC
>OW240923.1:59075353-59112708 GCA_933207985.1 Pelobates cultripes
TAGTGTATATAATCATCCCCCAGATCAACTAAGGAAAACATTGCTACAAACAAGACTCAACCTAGTTAAAAAACCCTGTCTAACTCGACGCGCACTATGGTGCCTTTTTCAAGACTGTCTCCATGCCGGGTATCACTCCGGTCTTTTAAATGAGTAAGACCCGCCTCCAAATGACTACGTCAGCTAGCCACGCCCTGTCTTAAAGCGTCCGAGAAACGGAGGCTGTACAGGGACAATAATAGAAAGTCAAAATGTAAATGCCGATCAGATCGATTGAGAGTAGTAGAAATGAGCTAGCTATCTCTGCCAGAAGGTAGAGTTGACCCTTAGAAGGCAAAGGGGTCTTAGAAATAAAGGAGACTGAAAGTTTAACAATAATAGAAATGTTGAGGAATGCAAAGTTACATAGTTCCCAATTAAAATAGTCAGAAAAAACTGCAAATTAAACTTCTAAAATTGAAAACTAGTTAGAGGGTTATAAATGTCTTATATTAAAGTAGTTTGGAATACCTTCTACTTGATAGTTATTTAATAGATAGAGCCCCAGAAAAAAAAAAGGGCACTGTTATAGCTATGACTATTATGATAAATTGGTAGCTAAGCTAAGAAATATATTTTATTGTAATTACTCATTTTACAAACCTGGAGGTCCTATTACTTGAAAAACCCTCTAGCGTAAGATCATCAAAATCCTCATGCATACTAACTTGTGTGAAAGTACTAGGTATAGAATATTTAAGAAAGACGGAACTCTGCATTCTATCTAATTAAAAATTGGGAAAATAAGATCCTGAAAAAGCCCTTACGAGTTAATTAGTTGGGCTTAACTGATAAAGTACATGTCTAAAGTGAAAACAGGTACAGGAAAATAACATCTTATAGAACAGGCTAAATTCAGTCATTATAAATGTTGCTATTGACTATAGATACTATTTGTGCCAATCACTATGAACACATTGTGTAAATGTGTCCGGCTTTGTAAAAAGCTGTAGTTCACCCATATTCATAAGAAAGGGGAAAATGAGAACCCCTCGTTAAGGGCTTAGGGTTTTTAATCTAAAGATCCAAAAGGATTCTCGTTGTCTCGAGAATTTGTCATAATCCCCCCTCCTAGGGCTTTTCTTCACAAGTTCTTCATAAGTTTAAAAATGGTGGTGTTTGTAGGAGACAACATCAGATAAATACAACTCACCACTGCTGCACCAAAAGTGGTAATTTTACCAATGGGGTCTTTGCAAAAGTGAAAGGGCCAATTTAAAGAAATGTATACAATGGTCATTTTATGGCTAATGTGAGGATGATGTGTATGAAGATTGCCATTCCCATCTTCTAACGACAGAACTATATAAATGGAAATCTGGCATTGTTTTCTTTCTTGATTTAAGACATTTGTTAAAGGAATTTGTTAATATGAATTATTTAATTTGAAATGGCATGTTTGTTTCTTATGTAGCACAGCTCACCGTGTTGTTCTGGGTGTATTTGACCGTTCTTCCACCTCTGAGGCCACTCAGACCAAGACAATTGGCAGGGTAAGTTGTCAGTAGGTCACAATAATTAGAAAGCATACTAACTTGTAAAAACAGTTGATTACTCTAGATTTATTTTCTAGAAGGTTTTTCTAATGGTGTTGAATCATTTGGAAAGTGTATTAAATTAATGCCTATATATGTTGTTTTCTAACCTTAGAATACAAAATGCATTCATAAGATACAAAATGATCCTCATTTATTCATAGATGACTTGCATATGACAGGCTCCTGTTTGGCATATATGTTCAAAATTAAATTAAATAGTGCTTTTCTTTTAAAAAAAATCACCTGTCTACTGAGTACCAAAACATGTGTTTTTCTTTTGCATTAGGTTTTCAGACACCCCAGCTACAGCTCCATTACCATCAACAATGACATCACCCTGATTAAACTCTCCAGTGCTGTTACTCTGAACAATCGTGTGTCTCCCGTCTGTCTTGCAGTTTCCAATGATGTTTTCAATGGTGGCGAGAGATGTGTCACCACTGGTTGGGGATATGTTGATGCTTCATGTAAGTAGTTCTGATTCATTCATAGTACTATGATTTCTGTTTTCCCCACATCAATCTGTAGTGGGAACCTAAAGTTTACAGTCTGCAGTGACAATATTAAAGTTGCATAGTTGTGGTCTGAATCCAGAATACAGTAAATGTCGCTAATATGCCTAAGAAGACAGTTTATCAGTTCATCAGTATGTCAATCTGTAATATTGGTAGTGATGACGTGAATCTGTTTAGGGACATTAGTCTTGAGATGTTTTCCTTTGACTGCTCTAGATATCATTTTTATTTCTAATGTGTATTTGACAAGACTTCCCTATGCAAAATCCCCCCTGACCTTTACACTTATCTCAAGCATATTTTTATTTTGTTTTTCTCATCAGCACGTCTTACTCCAAACAAACTGCAGCAGGTGGCTCTTCCTCTTCTGACCACTTCTGACTGCCAGAGACACTGGGGAAGCAATATCCTGAACACCATGATCTGTGCTGGAGCATCTGGAGCCTCCTCCTGCATGGTATGATGTTCTGTACATGTTTATAAAAATACTAAAAACTACTTTGTGCACATATCACAGGTTAGTCTAGGAAAAGGCAAAGTGTTTTAACACAGTGTAAAGATTAAAAGTGTTAATGTAAAACCAAAGCAAGTATCGTGGAGGTTAAGCATCAGATTTAAAAATAGGAAATAGCCTAGTAAAGGTTCTTGGATTTTAATGGTTGCAACCTAATTGTGAGTTTATTACATTTACTATTTAGTTAATAACCACTGGAATATCTCAGTTGTTCTTCATAAACAATTATTAATGGTATTAAAAATGTAAGTTAAAATGTAAGTGCTCTTAGGAAATCTCAGCTATATCAATAAAAAACATGGAATAGTATTCTTTATAAGAGTTGTTATCCAATGCATTTCTCATTCTCAGGGTGATTCTGGTGGACCTCTTGTATGCCAGAGAAATGGAGCTTGGACCTTGGCTGGTATTGTGTCCTGGGGAAGTTCAAGCTGCTCTACATCAACCCCAGCAGTCTATTCCCGTGTCACTGCTCTTAGATCCTGGTTGGATCAGACTGTAGCTGCTAATTAAATGTATCATACATTTATTTACATCATGTAAATAAACTTCTTTCTTGAACCTTTTATTTTATTTTATCGATACAAGATAGTATACTTATAAAATGCATCTTTCTGAGGTATAAATGGTCAAAATGCTTAATATACAAGATAATGATCATAGATCCATACATTGTACAAAAAATATATATTTATTAACTATAACATTTAGTGCAGAAACTAAGAATAATATCAGTGATCAATAAGGCAACAAATCTAATAACATGCAGTACAAAACCCAATAGGCAATTTTCTTTAAGGTAAAACAATTAATGGTTAATTCATAATGCAAGCTAAATACTTAAAATCAGGCAGCTGCACAACGATCTTATTAAAACAGGCAGACTTAAAAGAAAACTATAGTCACCAGAACCACCACATCTTAATATGGTGGTTCTGGTGTCTACAATATGTCCCTCCAGATTTTTCAATGTAAATACTGCTTTTCAGAGGAAAGGCGGTGATAACTTTGCTACCAAGTAACACCATTGCATTCTGACCTCCTGGTATAGATGGTGTGGGAAAACCCTATTTTCTCTTGTCCCTGCCTCTCTAGCTCTCACACTATGGTGGTAATGTCTCAGCAATCCTCCTGCAATGGTCAATTATGGTTGCCACCTTTGTGTTGGCCTTCTGAATTGCAACCTTCACTACAAGATGGTGGATATTTGCAGAACAAGGCACACTTACAAAGGAGCCCTCCCACAGAGCTTTTACCATGTTAGCAGCTACGTCAGTGACAATGAACCCAATATGCAGATTGGTGCCCACCTGATCTCCCAACCTTTTTGACACCATTCATATGACACCATTTCTGCCTGCACGGGGGAAGTAAACATTGCAGAGTAAGGGTCTGCATCAGCTACTTAAAGGGCTCCCCTTGTATCATGGAAAGGGAAGTTCCCCCTTCACCGAACAGTCAAGTAATCAGGCATGTGAATTGCTACTTTGACATTCTGCTGGCATGAAATCCAATAATAAAAAGTGGGCTTGCGGACACATCCCTGGATTGTTGTGGACTGGGAGTCTGTCCCTGTGGCCGAAAGGTGGTAGTCGTTGAGATGGTGCTTATGGTGGTAGTTGGCTACAACACCAGTGGACATACTGCCTGCCCTATAACTTTATCTTTCCACTTCTTCCCTCAGTATTACATTATTGGGGTGTCTTTGCAGGTGTTGGCACTAGTGAGATGACCCTTCACTCTCCCTCTACTCACTTCCTTGCCAAACTATTTTCTCTTTGCAATTCACCCTTCCAAAATGCTGTCACAATAATGCCAAACTTTATCTATTACCCCCAAAATTTGCCCTACAGCTGCTGAAAACGTGGGTCGATCATTGGTGGCAGTGAAAGCTGTGAAACTCTAGCCTCTAGAGTACCACTTAGCTGACTAATGCTAGTGGAAAAGGTGCCGGTCAGGCCCGGACTGGCCATCGGGCACACCGGGCAAATGCCCGGTGGGCCGCGGTGGCCATGGGCCGAGGCCGGCAGGGGAGATCACAGGATCTCCCCTGCCGGTCTATGCAGGGCCGGCACTCTCCTAGCGCCGGCCCCGCTGTTTGTCACGACGGGCCGGTGGGGAGATCAAAGATCTCCCTCACCGGCCCACATGCGGCTGCCGGCGGGGAGGGAGGGAGACAGCCAGCCAGGCTGGAGAGAGGACCCGGCGGAGCACTAACTTGCAGCTCCGCCGGGTTCCTCTCGCGAGATCCGGCGCGTTGCCATGGCAACGACCGGATCTCGCGAGAGTGAACTCTAGCCTCACAGGCTAGAGTTCACTCACCCACGAGGACCACCAGGGAACACCGCCACCCCGCCTCCCAGCGTGCCGGACCCCCCCTCCCAGGCTAAAGGTAAGAAGGGAGGGGGGGAAATAATGACTTTTTATTTTTTTTTATTTACCCCCCCCTACACACACACACACACACACAATAACATTTATACAGCACTCTCACACCCATCACACACAGCACTCTCTCCCACAGCACTCTCACACCCATCACACACAGCACTCTCTCCCACAGCACTCTCACACCCATCACACACAGCACTCTCTCCCACAGCACTCTCACACCCATCACACACAGCACTCTCTCCCACAGCACTCTCACACCCATCACACACAGCACTCTCTCACACAGCACTCTCACAGCACTCTCTCACACAGCACTCTCACACAGCACTCTCACACACAGCACTCTCACCCATCACACACAGCACTCTCACACACATTACACACAGCACTCTCACACACATTACACACAGCACTCTCTCACACAGCACTCTCACACCCATCACACACAGCACTCTCACACCCATCACTCACACCCAGCACTCTCTTACCCATCACACACAGCACTCTCACACCCAGCACTCACACCATCACACACAGCGCACTCTCACAGAGCACTCACACACACACAGCACTCTCACACCCATCACACACAGCACTTTCACACACACACAGCACTCTCTCACAGCACTCTCACAGAGCACTCTCTCACACCCATCTCACACAGCACTCACACACCCATCACTCACACACGGCACTCTCACACCCATCACTCACACACCGCACTCTCACACACATCACACACACACCGCACCCTCACACACACACACATACACCGCACCCTCACACACACACATACACCGCACCCTCACACACACACATACTGCACCCCTCACATACACACAGAGCCCCCCCAACACACTGCACCACACACATACACAATACTTCCAAATATATATATATATATACACACACACACACTACACTCTTAAAGGACCACTCTAGCCACCCAGACCACTTCAGCTTAATGAAGTGGTCTTGGTGCCAGGTCCTTCTAGGGTTAACCTATTGTTTTATAAACATAGCAGTTTCAGAGAAACTGCTATGTTTATCAATGGGTTAAGCCTTCCCCCAAAGCCTCTAGCAGCTGTCTCATTGACAGCCGCTAGAGGCGCTTGCGTGCTTTTCACTGTGAAAATCACAGTGAGAGCACGCAAGCGTCCATAGGAAAGCATTGTAAATGCTTTCCTATGCAACCGGCTGAATGCGCGCGCAGCTCTTGCCGCGCGTGCGCATTCAGCCGAATGGGAGGATCGGAGGAGGAGAGCTCCCCGCCCAGCGCTGGAAAAAGGTAAGTTTTAACCCCTTTCCAGAGCCGTGCGGGAGGGGGTTCCTGAGCCACATATGCATCACATTACACCACAAACACAACACGACTAAAACCGACCTTATTACACAATACCACACCACGACCAGCTCACTCTGCACACACGCAATACCCCAAGCAGGCTCCAAACACATGTACAATACTCTTTCCTGGCCCTTTTGTCTCCTGGTATCCATTTATAGAGACACCAGAGACAAGTTGCAAGGAAACACAGTGCAAGCATGTTATTAAATTTGCTTGCACTGTGCAGAATAAATACAGGACTTTTTTCTCATGCTAGAGCTCTTCAGCAGAGCTCTGCGCATGGTCTGCCCTGGAAGAGCATTGAACCAACATGCTCACTTTGAGAGGAGGCGTGTTTGTCATTGGTGATGACAAAACACACCTCCTCTGCCCCGCCCCCTTTTTAGTGGGCCGCTGTGTTAAAAAAATGCCCGGGCCGAATTTTTCTCCCAGTCCGGACCTGGTGCCGGTAGTAAAAATAACTGTGGATTATGTACTTTTAGCAGTGCTGGACAGCTGAATTTGTTACAACGGTCTTCACTGGATAAGATGCACTTAAAAGCAGAAAGAGGTGGACTTAGGTAAGGTGTAGAATATGCAGGAGGAGTGCACACTAGCTGAAGAATATAGTGGACTCTGCCTGTCCTCTCTGAACACTCCTCTTGTAATTTCTCTGGCTCACAGAGTTAAATAAAGTGGTGGGGGAAAGAGTGATAACTGCCAAGTCCAGACAATGGGGACAATACTTCAGTACTGTGCTCCACCTCTTTACAATAGGTGGTGTCTGATAACACCAACAATCTAGTCTCTGGTGACCTATCTCCACAGTTGTTTCTTGAGAGTGCTACAAGCACTTTGGGGAAATACCATCAAGTCTACTGGTTTCACTGATCCCTGCTTCAACCATAAAACAAAGCATAAAACAATGCTTGAGCTAGACATAGTTGCAGTGGCAGTGGCAGAAAAAAATTATTCTGGAGCTGGTGATCTTCTTCTTGGGAGGTGAATCAGAAAACAGCCGCCTTGTATATGCAGAGTGCTGCTTTCTACTATGCGGCTTTCTTTTCCTTTCATTTTCTGCTGTTTTCTTAAAGGTGGTCTAATACATATCTTATTGGTGGTTACAAACAAGCTGATACTACTTGTGGGCCTAGCAGACTCTGCAGCTGTTGTTGCAGGAATCTGAGGCAAGAAAACACATAATAGACTGGACTGGTATCCCAGGAAGCAAGCAACCATTTATTCAGTAGCTAGCTACGTCACACTCAGCAGATTCATATCTTAAAAGGGCGTCCCCAACCAGGGTTTTACAGGATTTTTACATCAATTATGATGCAGATTATACGTAAGGAAGATATTCAGAGGTAACTCCCATACTGCGGCAATTAATAACCAATTAGCAATCTCTAATTGTCTTTCTATGCATTTACTACTGTACTACTTATCAGCAATCCTAGCATTCCTACACATGCGTACTAGGCTTTATGGCTTACAACATTCCTACACATGCATAATATGCTTTATGGCTCCTAACATTCCAGTGATATCTACCACACTGCAACTACAGAATTTTCTGCTACTTTAGACTTTGTGTCAACAATTTCAGCATAAAAGAGAAAACATATTTGTCTCCTGAGTGGTGAATCAGACATAATGGACATACTAGTGCCACTATCCCGAGGGGGAATACTACTACTTATAGTGGAGGTACTTCTGGTGGTGGATTTGGTGGTAGTGGTGGTGGTGTTGGCGGAGACTGAAGTGTCAGCAGTTCTCATGGCTGAGGAAGAGGTGTTAGGACTCTCTGAAGTCATGGCACTAATGCTAATGGTCGTTTGGGGAAAATTACCCCTATCCTCACTCAATTTCTTCTTGGGATTAGTGATGGATGAGCTTGATTGTATTATTGATATAATTAAGATACAAATGTGTAAATTAACCCCTTGAAGACCGATGACGGTTCAGGACCGTCATCGGAAACATCCCCTTGGGGACCGATGACAGTCCTGAACCGTCATAACGGTCTGGGGGTACTTACCTGATCGCCGTCAGTCCCCCGGTGGCAATCAGTACTCCTTCCGGTCCAGGGGGACTGCCTGTCTGCTCGGGCAGTCTCCCCGCGGCAGATAAGGACCCCGCGGCCACATGATCACTCGATCACGTGGCCGCAATAGGTGCCCGTGTTTCTGCCTGCAGGGGAACTGTCTGTGCTGACAGGCAGTCTCCCTGCAAGTGAAAAATCATAAATTAAAGTTTAAAAATAAAGCATTAAGTGTAAAAAAAATAATAATATATGTGTGTGTATATATATATATATATATATATATATATATATGATATATGTATATATCATATATATACATGTATTATATCTATATATAATATATGTATATATATCATATATATAGTCATACTAAGTGTATTTTTATATTTATATATACGTATATTAATACAAGAATACACTTATATTTAAATTATATATTACTATATATATTATTATAAATTATAAATAATATGCTAATAAAAATAAATAACAAAAAGTAAAAATAATATTTAATAATTGAAAAAAATGATATATATATATATATATGTAATTTTATTCTAACAGTATTTTGATATTAATATATATATTTATATCAAAATACACTTAGAATGTAATGATATATATATATATATCTATATATAAATAAATAAAAATAATACAAAACATATTTATGTCATATTTTTACCAAATTAAGTAATTTTAATGATTGCAATTTGAGGGACCTGCCTGCCAACCCAGGCCGAAAGTCCAGAGAATTTAATTTGCTAGCACTGTGTTTAACCCTGTAACATTCTATGACACCCTAAAACCTGTACATGGGGGTACTGTTTTACTCGGTAGACTTTGCTGAACACAAATATTAGTCTTTCAAAACAGTAAAACATACCACAGCGATGATATTGTCAGTGAAAGTGAAGTTTTTTGCATTTTTCACACACAAACTGCACTTTCACTGATGATATTATTGCTATGATACATTTTACTATTCTGATACACTAATATTTGTGTTCAGCGAAGTCTCCTGAGTATAACAGTACCCCACATATAGAGTTTTATAGTGTTTGTGAAAGTAACAGGGTCAAATATAAGGCTTAATTTTACTTTTTTTTTTAATTGAAATTTGTCAGATTGATTAGGTTGCCTTTGAGAGCGTATGGTAGCCCAGGAATGAGAATTACCCCATTGATGGCATACCATTTGCAAAAGTAGACAACCCAAGGTATTGCAAATGGGGTATGTTCGGCCTTTTTTAGTAGCCACTTAGTCACAAACACTGGCCAAAGTTAGCATTTTTTTGCATTTTTAACACACAAACAAATATAAATGCTAACTTTGGCCAGTGTTTATGACTAGGTGGCTACTAAAAAAGACTGGACATACCCCATATTGAATACCCTGGGTTGTCTACTTTAAAAAAATATGTACATGTAAGGTGTGATTCAGTGATTTATGACAGATAACGGTGTTACAATGTCACTATTGATAAATTAAAAAAAAAAAAATATATATATATATATATATATATATATATATAAATAGCGAGGGCTTGCACTCTTGGTGTAATCCTGTGGTGCCCGGTGCTGGTCTGGCAAGGATCATGTAGACATAGCAGAAATGACCGCACTCCAAGGACTTTATAGAGATTTTCCATTTAAAAAGTCAACGTTTCAGCTCCCACATGGAGCTTTCATCAGGACAAAACATGTTTTGTCCTGATGAAAGCTCCATGTGGGAGCTGAAATGTTGACTTTTTAAATGGATTGAATAAAAGCTACATTTTATTTGAAAATCTCTATAAAGTCCTTGGAGTGCGGTCATTTCTGCTATGTCTATATATATATATATATATATAGAAACAGCAATTTCCTACTTGTATTTATAGGGCTATAAAAAAAAGCAATAAAGCATGTAAACACTGGGTGTTTTTAAACTCTGGACAAAATTTTGAATCTATTTAGCAGTTTTTTTCATTAGCTTTTGAAGATAAGTAAAAGTCCAAAAACATGTTTTTTTTCAATTTTTCACCATATTTTATAATTTTTTTAAAATAAAATATATGACATGATACCAATAATGGTAGGTAAAGAAAGCCCTTCTTGTCCTGAAAAAACCCCCAATATATAACTTGTATGGGAACAGTAAATGAGAGAGAGGAAAATTACAGCTTAACACAAACACCACAAAAGTGTCAAAACTGCTCTGGTCCTTAACGTACAACATCGCAAAAACAGGCCGGTCCTTAAGGGGTTAACACATCTTTTTTAAACCAAAACAGATGTTTTGGTTTCTGCTTGGTGGATTTCCTACTACTTTAATGTTATTGTGTTTTACTTTATGAACTGTGTACATTTTTATGAGCACCATTCCCAAATACAATAAAATAGATAATTAGGCGCGGATATAATCTTAAAACACGCAGTGTTAAAAAAGTGACAGCAACACGGTTCAAAAAGCTAATTATTAAATTGATCAAATGTGAAAAAAACCTGTTACTTGTGTATATTATAAAATACACTGTGACATAGTGAGATAAAATAAATAACCAAATATACTTGCACTATCCCTTAATTGTTGATCTCACTGATCTAAAATATAAAAGTACAGAAACAAACTAGTGCAATATTGCAGTGTCCAAATAATATATATAGAACTCTGTTAAAATCAAACTCACAATTGTGGAGTGGTTGTAGTACCACTCCAAACTATGCAGCCTTGGGTGGATCAGACCCTTGTGATGGTAGGATCCAGATATAGATGGTATTACGGAATCACCACCAGCCGAACCAGTGAAGATAAATGATTTATTCCTTGAACGGTAAAAACTACATAAAAAACATATGGAAGTAGAAGCTCACAGTATTTGAGCGGGCTAAATCACTGGAAATGTTTAAGATACAGAGCATAATGGTAGGACTCACTATATGCTTGACAAAGCCCCAAGAGGTGGGCCTGAAACACGTAGCACACCGAACCCAGGAGAGTACAAAGAGACAGTGATCAGCTGGGCAATAAAGGGGAGAGCGTAATAACCTAACCACTCTCACAGTATGATTAATGGTCCAGCTTCAAACCCATTCAGAATTGGTGTAAATAGCAATGGTAGTGACTAGGCACAACAGTAAGCCAACCACCTCACCTGTCTCACACAAGGATCAACGGCACAGGAAATCTCCCACTCCAAGACAGATAAACCCTCCCTCCACCCAGAAAAATGCTGCTTCTTTTTTTCAGTCTCCCTTTTTCTAGTGCCACAGACTAAACTCTGAATCACAAAATAAACTAAATGGCTTGTTCATTGCTTATTTCTGTGGTTTCATGGTTTGGGCATTTGGTGGTTTGGAGTAATGGGGGAATTCCGCGAGATGCTGATCACACAAAATTTGAATTAATTTTGAATTGGGCTAAGCCGAATGCATTATTCTAGTATTTGATAGCACAATTGTAGATTATGGTAGCTTTATTGTATCAATAATCTTAATTTTATTAATGACAGGAGCCAAATTTTTGCTTAAGTCTCTGTTTACTAGAACTCCACAGCAGCACATTAAGACAGAAAAAAATCAACAAATCAGAAAAAAGTCAGATATAATAAAACTCTCCTCATAGCACTTCCTCTTTCAAGCTGCTACCAAACAGAAAATAGTGCAAACAGAGAAAGTCTAACAGTATTGTGGGGAAAGTAACCTCGCCACTGGTTCTTGGAGGGGCCTGTTTGCCAGCCTCCTGCCTCAGGACCTTGGGCCATGCAAAAATGCTCATAAAGGACCTTGTTCGTGACTTTTTGCTATTCTGTTTGGTAGATTGCATTCCCCTCCTATTCTAAGATTGTCCCATTCGATTACTGCACAACCGCACAAACCATGGACAACCCGGGAACTTGTTAACACCTATTAACAACTTGGAACAGTTCTCACCGCAGTGTTCTAATTGTTCGTCTGGGTGGCCTCAATTCCTATTGATAACCATGAGGTGGCGACCATCTTGTTCGCATGAACGCAGGCAGCGGAGGTTGGGCAGGAAACTCATGGAACTAAAATCAGATACAGAAACTCCCGAACACCGCTAGACTTCTATCATCGCCTGCGTTCAGTTCTATACACTTTAGAAGGTTACTGTTTTGTGAAATCATTCTTCTGGATGAGGGGAACAAGCTCCAGGGTAAGAACATTGACCATGTTCAGTAGTATGTTTGTTTTCCAAACTACCGAACTAGACCGATCGCAAGCCCTAATTCTATGGAACTGTTTTGGGCATGGAACCATGCGTGCGGTCGGTCAAATAAATGACTTCCAGGAAATTCCTGAACCCCTGAACTGATCTGGGTGATTTTTGGATATGTTGGTCATCTAGATCAAGGCTATCAGGGGATTTAACTTTGTGGGGGTTTTGTATGTCTTAAAGGTATTTGGGGGGGTTTATAAAAATGTGTCTTTTTCTGTCTGGAGATAATTGAGTTAGTACAGTCCATGACTCAATTATCTACCACTTACAGAGGAGGGATTATCTGATTATGTATGGGAGTATCCTGGATCTGAGAGCCAATGTGGTTGTTTAATTGTTTATACTGTGGTTTACTCTCAGGTCCAAGGGGGAGTGCCTCTTGCATGGGGACTTGCATATAAGGCCAGTTGTGGCTCCCATTAAATGGGTTCCTGCCTACCCTTAACATAGCGTCTCCTTTCATGTGCTGTACTCTCTGGAGTAGGAGAGGTTCACCCACTGGAAGCTGGATCCTGGTCCTGGGTCCAGGGTGGGTGGAAGACAGCGAGTTCCCAGCCAAGCTATAACACTGGATCTGGGGACTATGGTGCCAATGGTATCTGGTGCAGTGCCCTAAGTACTCAGTGAGCACTAGGGAGAACGATTGGCGGAGGCACCCAGTCAGGGTGCCAGGCGGTCTGCCACAAGTATCAGAAGGCAAAGACGAATCCATACGATCCAATTGAAAGAGATCTGCAAACATGGCACCATAAGCGAACTTTAAACTGAAACGAGATAACGAGAATCAAAAAAATAGGTTAAAGAATGAAATGTACTCTGAAAAAACAGCTGCTCCCTCCCCTGTGGATGCTCACTGTTGTAAACCCCCCCTTTCAACAAATGGCCCCTTGGACATAGTATCCACCCCTAACCCCTAAAAGACAATAGGGGGGAGCTATTGTCCTCCCCCCAGCCCCATCCATGAGCGGTGGGTAGGGGCCCTAAAAGACAATGGGGGGACTTATTGTCCTCCCCCACGGCCCCGCACCCTTGAGCAGTAGGTGGGGGCCCTATAATAAAATAGGAGGGGACTTATTGTCCTACCCCCGACCCCCATCCATGAGCGGCAAGTGGGGCCCCTTAAAGACAATGGGAGGGACCTATTGTCTTCCCCCACGGCCCCCACCCATTAGCGGCAGGTGGGGCCCTAAAAGACAAAAAGGAGGGACCTATTGTACTCCCCCCCCCGGCCCCTACCCATGGGCGATGGATGGGGGCTAAATGTAAAAATACTCTCTCCAGATTTAGGATTTCCCCAAGCCCCTAGTCACCCCCCCACCCCTCAAAAAAATGAAATAAAGCACTACCTGCCCCCCTCACCCTAAAAAAAGAGAGAAAACTAAATACCTGTATAAAAATAAAAATAACTTACCATTTTATGTCTTCTTTTTTCTAAAACCTTCTTTTTTCAGTCTGTTAACCTCCTTGAAGCTATGGTAAACCTTTAGTTAATTGACGAACCACTAGGTGGTCGCCATTCGTATTAAAGAATGAACACGTGGCGGTGGCCATCTTAAACTGTCAAACACCCAGCGATGTTTTGTCATCGACCGCATGGAACTGTTTTCGGTCACTGTTTTACACGAACACCGCTGGGACTTCCAAACTTCCATCCCTTTGTTTCTGTTCATACAAATGCAGCGTCGTTCGGTACATTAAAACCGACCCTGATAGCTAACAGTCATGGAACTAATTCTGGACAGATTTCTGCCGAATGTTCGGTGAAAACCTTCTAACTCCATGGCGATTCGACTGTATTCATGCGATCTGAGTACTTTTCGGCTATATCGAGCACTCAGATCCAAGCTATCTGAGGATATGTCGAATATGGGGGTTCAGTAATGTGAAATATGAGTTATGTATTTTAATGTGTTTTGTTACAATTATAGCTTGGAAATATTTTCTCTACCTGGAGATAATTGAGTTTACTATGGCCACTTATCTCCAGGATAGAGAGGAGGGATTTTACTGTTTATGTGGGAGTGTTCCACAGTGTTCTGTATGTTGATTGGTGTGATGAAGTGCCCTTCGCCCCTTGTTCTTGGAGAGGCCTGCTTGCCAGCCTCCTGCCTTGTGACTACGGCCCCTAGGAGATATCGTTAAAAACACTGTTTGGGCTTATTGGTGTTTAAAAGACTGTTTCTGGCCCTTTAAATGGTACTGGCACAATTCTGCACTTTTGCCATGGCACTTCGGATTCAGCTGAAGTGCTGAAGTAGTCGAAGTGGCCGCCATTCGACATACGAACACTTGGCGGTGGCCATTTTAACTTAGCCGAACACGGTCAGTGGTGTTTTGCCATCGAGTTCACCGCTGAAGTCTTACCTTCTTTTGGTGCATTCGAACGGTATTTGAACTGTAGTGAATGGACCGACCGCACAGCCAAAATCTATGAAACTGTTTTGAGCAGGAATGCCATGCTGCGGTCGGTCAAATAAGACTTCCAGCTAACTCCCGAACGGCTGAATGGATTTGCATGATTTTTGGATATGTTTGTTCCCTAAGTATGCTGGTTCAGAAAATGCAAGTTTTATGTAAATGTGATGTATAATTTTAAAGTTAAAGAAATTATGTAAAAAGTGTATTTTTTGCTTGGAGATAATTGAGCTGATACAGTAATTAGCACAATTATCTCCCAAGCAGAGGGTAGGAATTTACTGTAATAAGTGTTTAACTGTGTGTCTGTATATAATTGGTTGTTACGTTTGTGTTTTCAGTGCCCAACAAGGTCCACGTGGGTGGTAATCGTGTGCGGAAATGTGTATAAAAGAAGCAATAAAGCCTCAGTGCATTCTGTTCCTGCTTAACCCTAAATATGTAGCCTTGTCTCGTTATTGTAGGGAACTGCTATATTCACACTGGGGATTGCTATACTTTGTCACTTAGCTCTTTTAAGAGCTGTTCCTGATACGCTCTCCTGGAGGAGAGGTCTTTCCCACACGGTCCTGGAGGACAGGGGTTGATCCAGGGTGGAAGGAAGACGGTGAGACTCCAGTTAAGCTATGGCAGTTGTTGAGTCTGCGGTGGTTGTGGTGTCCAGTGTGGTACTTACGGTCCTTGGCGTCACATGGAGGTGCCCAGTCAGGGTGCCAGGTGATCTGTTACAAGTGGTTACTGTAAATTGTGTCCCAGTCCTCCACAAGGTCCATGTGGGAGCATCCCTTGCTGGAGGACCTGCATAAAAGGCCAAGCTGTGGCCACCAATAAACAGATCGTTTTACCCCTTGGGTTCATGTTTGGGGGATTGGGAGCTATAATTCACTACACCTTCTGCTACACTTGGATTTCGGGAGATTCTGCACAGATATACTCAGCTAGAGTATAGGGGATCCGTTACAGAAGCACTTGTGACTTGCACCCCCACAGCTTGTATGCCATTTATGGCCTGGCTAAAGTCATCCAGTATGCTCTTCCTAAATTGTCAGATGTATGATGACTTGGCTAACAAGTTACAACTGCAGGCTCTGCTACAGCAACACATAGACAGCTCCTCTGCAGAAACTGGCCCCATCCTGACACGTCTTGCTGGCCCATATGGATAACCTGCGTCTGACCCAAGGACACTGCACCTTCCCTCTTATTATTATTATTATTATTATTATTATTATGTTATTATTTATATAGCGCCAACAAATTCTGCAGTGCTTTACAGTGGGTAGATGAACAAACATGTAGTTGTAACCAGACAAGTTGGACACACAGAAACAGAGGGATTGAGGACCCTGTTCAATGAGCTTACATGCTAGAGGGAGTGGGGCAAAGTGACACAAAAGGTAAGGATAATATTAGACTAATGACAGTTGCAAGAGAGGAATCAGTCAGGAGCTACTAACAGTTTAATTGATACGCTTTTTTGAAGAAGTGAGTTTTTAATGTTTTTTTTAAAGGTGTGGAGATGGGGTGGGCATCTAACGGAGGAGGGAAGTGAGTTCCACAGGAACGGTGCAGCCCTCGAGAAATCTTGAAGGCGAGCATCAGAGGTGGGAGTACAGACAGAAGATAGTCGTAAGTCTTCAGCAGAGCGTAAGGGCCTAGACGGGACATACTTGTAGAGATTTGAAAGCAAGAACCAGAATTTTAAATTGAGCCCTATATCTTACAGGAAGCCAATGTATGGACTGACAGAAGGGCGGACAGGAAGATGAGCCTCGCCGACACATTCACTATGGACTGTAATGGCGCAAGTTGGGAGCACATAAGACCACTGAGAAGCGGATTATAGTAGTCAAGGCGAGAAAGAAAAGTGGAATGGACCAGCACCTTAGTCGCATCTGGCGTTAAATAGGGTTGGATGCGTGCAATGTTTTTAAGATGGAAGGGGCAGGATTTGGCGATAGACTGAACATGAGACGTGAAGGAGAGGTCGTAGTCAAAGAGAACACCTAGGCAATGAGCCTGCGTGCCGGAGCTGATGGTAGCACTAAAAACAATAAAAGGCTGCGCACATAAAATAAAGTCCAATTAAAAAAAAAATATAAGGAAAGTCCAATAGGTTTATTCTTACTGGTGTCCTTGGTTGATGACGTCTTCTATTTATTGTGGTGGTTTCACTTAAATGAAAGAGAAAAAAAGAGAAAAAAAAAGGGACAACCAATGGTGTAGTATGTAAAATTCGAGTCTAGAGGTAAAAATAATAGTATAAAACTCACATTTACCAGAGCTAATGTCCAGCTCTGG
This sequence comes from Pelobates cultripes, assembly GCA_933207985.1. Lineage (NCBI taxonomy): Eukaryota > Metazoa > Chordata > Amphibia > Anura > Pelobatidae > Pelobates > Pelobates cultripes. The sequence goes on from OW240923.1 coordinate 59,092,662, forward strand.
AGTGAAGCGCGTACAGCGGTTTAATCCCCGCTTGTGGGATATAAGGCAGGTTCCTCTCCGTGAATGGAATCCAATTCTCGGGATAAAATAAACAGCCAATAGTGCTCACTGTATGGCAGATAGTGATAAAATAATAAAAGAAATGTACTTACAAAGTAAGAGCAGACGCACTGCTCTTTGATGATAGCTTGGGTGGATTGATCCCCACCTACGGATTTCTTTGGGTACAGGAAACTAAATATTTAGGGTTTCTTTTAAAACCAGTTAAAATAACAATAAAAAGGCCAGGGTAAAAGAGAAAAGTATGTGTCTATAAAAAAGATAATTGGCACAAACAAATTACCAATAATACTTTAATATATATAAAAAACACAATATTCAAATATCCATAACGCGTTTCGTCACAAAAGGACTTTTTCAAATGGGATAACATAGTTTACCTGGCACATAGATGTTATATAGAAACATAATTAATTGAATTTTGGCGCCAAAACTTGGTTCAGCCAATCAGAATTAAAGACATGTATACAACTTTAAAATACAAAAATGACATAATCAGCACATAGTTTATAATAATACAACTTAATTGTGATATATTTGAATCTAAAACGAGGGTGGGAAAGTGTAATTTTAGATAGTTTAAAAAGGTCACATGACCGGCGGCACTTCCGCTTTTCGGAAGTTACGCCGCAATGATCCAAGGGAAATGTAGTTTGTTTATTAGCCGCGAATGACGGCTGATTAAAATTTGTTTTGATATAACTATTTGGCTACCCTATTACAATACAATGTGATTACAAGATCTTATATTTCAAAACGAGAGGGCTAACTTTCAAATACAAGCCCAGAAAGATGGTCACGTGGTATTCGGCTCAAATGGCCGAAATGCCTATTGGGAAATGTAGTCAGGGCAACATCATACAAGTGAATAACAGAACAGGGCACATACAAACTGTTAGCAAATAAAAAGGAAAACATGGCAAGTTTGATTTTTAATACACAAGTTATAAAAGGAGCTGGGTAATGGTAGAATATTAAAAACAGATCTACCTTATATTAAAATGCAAGTTAAAAGGGCAGATTAAATAAAATGGAATGGTAAAAAAGTGAGATTAAAACTTGTAACAAAGAATAATATTAAGACCATAGTTTTAAAGGTACAGACATCAAATAACCTAAAATTCATAAAAAAATGTGTAAGTCAAAATCTGCATTAAGGCCATGGGGTATAAGAGTCTGAAGTTTATACACCCATTCCATCTCTGTTTTTCCAAGTAACTTTTTTATATCACCTCCTCGCCAGGAGGTAGAACATTTTTTTATACCAATACATTTTAATAAACGGGGATCTTTGTTGTGCATAATAAAATGTTTGGATACTGTATGGTTTAAGTATCCATTTCTAATATTTCTGCAATGTTCGCTCAATCTTATCTTTAAGCACCTAGTGGTCATCCCCACATATTGGAAGCCACATGGACACTCGAGCAGATAAATAACATTTTTTGTGTGGCAGCTTATAAAATCATTAATATCATACACTTTCTTGGTTTGATTTGACATAAATTTTGTAATTTTTGGTAAAATGACATGATCCACAGTTTTACATACAATGCATTGTTTACATCTAAAAAAAACTTTTGTCTGAGGAAAAAATGATACATTTTTTAAAGGAGATTTTTTTGTAAAATTTGTAGTTAGAATGGATTTAAAATTAGGTGCTCCTCTAAAAACAATGTTTGGATGAGTAGGTATAGGTAGCTTTGCTCGATGTAAATAAATTTGTTAGAAAGGCTACATTGAAGAGATTTTTTATAAGTAAAAATGATGAAGAACCTGCCCCATCTATTTTACCCTCTCCTTCAGAGACACCAAATAGCCTTTTTTTTAAATACACATCTTAGAGAAAAATCTAAATTTTATCCATCCCATTTTAAATCAGCTCCTTTGTTTTATTTGAAAAACTTGTCCTTAAAGATTTAGAAAAAATGAAATACAAAAAATATGACCCCAATAATCTCACAAACAGTGAGAGACAGGCCATCAAAGAACTCCAAAAAGATCGAGAAAATTTTAAATAAGCATGAATATAATTTAAAAAAAAAAGAATATCCAATTACCCCTGTCATCTATTTTCTTCCTAAAATTCATAAAAATGAACAATATCCCCCAGGAAGACCTATTGTCTCAGGGATAGGCTCACTTCTAAGTAACCTTTCCCAATATATAGATACCCTCCTCCAACCTTCGGTTAAACTTATGAAATCATATTTGAAAGACTCCATGTCACTTTTAAAATTTTTAAATGATTTTACTTGGAATAACAATTTTATATTAGTCACATGTGATGTCCAGTCCCTTTACACGATTATCCCCCATGATATTGGTTGTCAAGCTATAAAAGAGATTTTAACTCAAGAAGCTAGGATTCCTGACATTCAAATTGATTTTATAATAGAAGGTATCAATATTATTTTAAATAACAATTATTTTTGGTTTTTAGATTCTTTTTATTTACAAAGAAGAGGTAATGCTATGGGGACTAGGTTTGCCCCTAGTTATGCCAATCTGTTTATGGCTGATTGGGAAAATGAAGCCATATGGGGCAATCGTACCTGGCGGGCAAACCTAGTCTCCTACTTCAGATATATAGATGACCTTTTTTTTATCTGGGATGGACCTGAAAAACATCTTATGGATTTTATTAATTATTTAAATACCAACAATAGGGGTATTATCCTTACACATGAATTCAGTAAACAAACAATCAACTATTTAGATTTAAATATTTTTATTAATAATGGACAACTCCAAACAAAAACTTTCTTTAAAAAAGTATGTGTAAACACGGCTATAGACAGATCCAGTTGTCACTACAAGCCGTGGCTAGAGAGTGCCCCAAAAAGCCAGTTTTTACGCCTTTGCAGAAATTGCTCAGAACTCACAGATTTTAATGAACAAGCAGAGTTCTTAAAAAATAAATTTATGGAAAAAAAATATTCAGAACAAGATCTGAATATCACAATTAATACAGTCAAACAAAAAGAACGAAAGGAACTTCTGATATATAAAAATAAAGAAAACAATGAAACTATATCACTTCCAGTTATTTTTAATTTTAATAATAAAAGTAATGATGTTAAAAAAATAATAAGAAAACATTGGCACATACTTAAACATGATGAGATACTCAATCCCATTATACCTACTCATCCAAACATTGTTTTTAGAGGAGCACCTAATTTTAAATCCATTCTAACTACAAATTTTACAAAAAAAATCTCCTTTAAAAAATTTATAATTTTTTCCTCAGACAAAAGGTTTTTTTAGATGTAAACAATGCATTGTATGTAAAACTGTGGATCATGTCATTTTACCAAAAATTACAAAATTTATGTCAAATCAAACCAAGAAAGTGTATAATAATTATGATTTTATAAGCTGCCATACAAAAAATGTTATTTATCTGCTCGAGTGCCCATGTGGCCTCCAATATGTGGGGATGACCACTAGGTGCTTAAAGATAAGATTGAGCGAACATTGCAGAAATATTAGAAATGGATACTTAAACCATACAGTATCCAAACATTTTATTATGCACAACAAAGATCCCCGTTTATTAAAATGTATTGGTATAAAAAAATGTTCTACCTCCTGGTGAGGAGGTGATATAAAAAAGTTACTTGGAAAAACAGAGATGGAATGGGTGTATAAACTTCAGACTCTTATACCCCATGGCCTTAATGCAGATTTTGACTTACACAATTTTTTATGAATTTTAGGTTATTTGATGTCTGTACCTTTAAAACTATGGTCTTAATATTATTCTTTGTTACAAGTTTTAATCTCACTTTTTTACCATTCCATTTTATTTAATCTGCCCTTTTAACTTGCATTTTAATATAAGGTAGATCTGTTTTTAATATTCTACCATTACCCAGCTCCTTTTATAACTTGTGTATTAAAAATCAAACTTGCCATGTTTTCCTTTTTATTTGCTAACAGTTTGTATGTGCCCTTGTGACGAAGTGCCCTTCGCCACTTGGTCCTGGAGAGGCCTACTTGCCAGCCTCCTCCCCTGTGACTATGACTCTTTCATCTATCTGGCTTTAAAGCCCCTAGTCTACCTTCAGACAGACTATTTATGTGGGCTGCTTTATTTATCCTATGTTTTAGTCACCCTGTACCCATGATAGGTGCAGGGTGTGTGTAATGTAATTGTTTATAGTGTGTGTGTGTACTGTGAAATGTATTGCCTTCTCTCCTGTACTGCTGAGGTTTGCTACCAACTAGGTGGGTTTGGCTATGGAGCTGGTCTAGTGCCCTCTGTTGGTAGCAACAGCAATATGCACTACCTGAATTGCAAGACTGGTTCATTTGCATATTCAGGTAGATTTGCATATTGCTAATTCTGCAGGCAGGTGAGATATTTACTGTTAAATATTGTCTCCCCCCACCCCTTTAAAAATGTGCCATTGTGTTGTGATAAGTCACTGTGTGTTTCTTGATATGGTTTGACTGTTTGTGATTTTATTGAGGTTTCACAACAATGTTATTGTGGTGACTGTATTGGCTGGTCCCAAGGGAATAAAGGTTTTGACAGTTCTTCTTGATCCCTCTAAACTTAGCCTTGTCTCGTTATTGGAGGGAGCTGTTATAATCACACTGGGGATTGCTATGCTCTGCATGCTCCCCTGAGCTTGAGTCACTTAGCTCTTTTAAGAGCTTGTTCCTGACACGCTCTCCTTGGAGGAGAGGTCTTCACCACACAGTCCTGGATGCTGGAGGTTCATACAGGGTGGAAGGAAGAGTTCTTTCCCACACAGTCCTGGAGGACAGAAGCTGATCCAGGGTGGAAGGAAGACGGCGAGACTCCAGTCAAGATACGGCGGTTGCGGAGTCTGCGGTGGTTGTGGTGTCTGCTGCAGCGCTTGGAGTCCTCAGGAAGCGCTAGGAGCATCCGTCAACGGATGGTACTCAGTCGGAGTACAGGGAGCTCCGTTACAGCCCTGTTCTGTTATTCACTTGTATGATGTTGCCCTGACTACATTTCCCAATAGGCATTTCGGCCATTTGAGCCGAATACCACGTGACCATCTTTCTGGGCTTGTATTTGAAAGTTAGCCGCTCGTTTTGAAATATAAGATCTTGTAATCACATTGTATTGTAATAGGGTAGCCAAATAGTTATATCAAAACAAATTTTAATCAGCCGTCATTCGCGGCTAATAAACAAACTACATTTCCCTTGGATCATTGCGGCGTAACTTCCGAAAAGCGGAAGTGCCGCCGGTCATGTGACCTTTTTAAACTATCTAAAATTACACTTTCCCACCCTCGTTTTAGATTCAAATATATCACAATTAAGTTGTATTATTATAAACTATGTGCTGATTATGTCATTTTTATGTATACATGTCTTTAATTCTGATTGGCTGAACCAAGTTTTGGCGCCAAAATTCTATTAATTATGTTTCTATATAACATCTATGTGCCAGGTAAACTATGTTATCCCATTTGAAAAAGTCCTTTTGTGACGAAACGCGTTATGGATATTTGAATATTGTGTTTTTTATATATATTAAAGTATTATTGGTCATTTGTTTGTGCCAATTATCTTTTTTATAGACACATACTTTTCTCTTTTACCCTGGCCTTTTTATTGTTATTTTAACTGGTTTTAAAAGAAACCCTAAATATTCCTGGAAGTTTCCTGTACCCAAAGAAATCCGTAGGTGGGGATCAATCCACCCAAGCTATCATCAAAGAGCAGTGCGTCTGCTCTTACTTTGTAAGTACATTTCTTTTATTATTTTATCACTATCTGCCATACAGTGAGCACTATTGGCTGTTTGTTTTATCCCGAGAATTGGATACCATTCACGGAGAGGAACCTGCCTTATATCCCATAAGCGGGGATTAAACCGCTGTACGCGCTTTACTCCAGAGCTGGACATTAGCTCTGGTAAATGTGAGTTTTATACTATTATTTTTACCTCTAGACTCGAATTTTACATACTACACCATTGGTTGTCCCTTTTTTTCTCTTTCATTTAAGTGAAACCACCACAATAAATAGAAGACGTCATCAACCAAGGACACCAGTAAGAATAAACCTATTGGACTTTCCTTATATATTTTTTTTAATTGGACTTTATTTTATGTGCGCAGCCTTTTATTGTTTTTATTGTATCTTGTTTTAAAGGGTTTGAGGGATTCCCTTCTTAAGGTTGCTGCCTATAGTTATTTAGCGCTGTCTCATTCCTCTGTTTTATTGATGGTAGCACTGTTGACTTGGAGGGACACAGACACAGGAGTAGCAACACTTGAGGGAGGAAAGACCAGAATTTCGGTCAGATGGAAATGAATGAAAATCTGAGTAAAAGGGGGGGACGTGATGACGGAACGACGCGCACCTCAGAAGGAGAGGGGCTTGATGTTGGCAGGCCGGAGGAAGAGAAATGGTGCGGAGAGACGCTAAGTGAGTTGATAATGAGAGGAGAGAGAGCGAAAGATCTATAGAAAGTGAAGAAAGGTTATCCAGTGGCATGAGTTAATAAGCGTATAAGACTGCAAGGAAGTGAGTTACTGTAGGGATACTTGCTGGAGGATTTATACCCAAATCTCAAGAGGCTGTATTAATGGCATGTCCTGAATGCTGAAACACCGATGCTGGAAGGGTGGCCTGAGACGCTGGAAGATTGGAGACTCGGAGCAATAATCGAAAGCTGTCACAACCCAAAACTAATCTCCCTGGAGAGTGAGCAAGACGAGGGTGAGCACAAAGCACGTTGTCTATGGCATAATAAATGTATATGCTGCAATTAAAGGGATACGTATGGTAGTTGTACACGGTGTTGTATATAGGGCACATATTTAATTACGGGGAAGAATTTATCTCTGAGAAATTATGTCAAGGAAAAAGGAGGAGATTAAAGCCTCTACAAAAGTGAATAAGAAAGGTCAGAAACACGAGAAACGACTCTCTGCATTTTTTGTTCCCCAAGAGAGTTAAGAGACAATGGAGCAGTCCACTATAGAACCCTTCCAATCTAGTGCCTCAGTATCCCCTACAGAGTCCAGAGATAAAGATGCAGTCACACTCTCGCTTCTAAAGTCGTGTCTGGCAGATGTACCACATGATTTAAAAAAATGAGCCAAGCGAAAAATTTATGGATATAAAAAAGGAATTATCAACTTTAAGTGGAAGGCTGCACAAAATAGAGGATAGAAAAGAAGCTATGAATTTCCAGTTCCAGGAGATGAAGGAAACTCAAACTAGGTTGTCTTCCAAAGTTGAACTATTGGAAGATAAACTGTGTGATTTGGAGGACTGATCTAGAAAACTGAACTTAAGGTTTAGAAATATCCCGGAAGAGGTTATAGATGGCCAACTACAGGGTTATTTAAAGGATTATTTCAACTGTCTGGGAATCCCAATGGAACAATATGATACATCGATGCCCCGCTTCCACCGGCTATACCAAAGAAAGGCAAATCAGAAATATCCCAGAGATGTCATTGTAGCGTTTGCCTCATATGACTTTAGGATGCAGGTCCTACAGACTGCAAGGAAAACAAATATAATGGAGGACAAATTTAAAGAAATTAGAGTATTAATAGATGTCTCCATGCTTACAAGACAAAGAAGAAATTTATTTTCAAATGTTTTTCCTTGCTTAAAGAAAAATAATTTGAAATTCAAATGGTCCTATCAATCAGCCTTACAGATTTGGTATAATGACAGCTGGAAGACTTTCAAATCAGCTGATTTAGTTCATGTATGGCTGAAGGATAACAATTTGTAGCCCGAGGGGTATGCTTTGATTATAACAAATTTCCCAAAAAGGCAATTGGTTTTAGAATATGAGTCAATACACAATTTCACAACGTGTTGATGGGGATGGATAAAGCCCTAGGGGTGTTGTTTTATGATTATATTTATATTAAGCTCTATATGAGTCAGTATACAATCTCACATCTTCTTGATGGTGATTGATAAAGCCCTGGGAGTGTTGTTTTATGATGTATTATAATGCACTTTATAGGGTTAAAAAGGGGTAAGGGGGGGAAAAAGGGAATAGAGGAATAATATACACGTAAAGTTATATTAATAGATACATAGGGGTCATACTTTTATTTTTTGTTTCCCCTATATGATGACTTAAAACATAGAGATAGGTATACAGATTAATATTATTAGTGGATTGAGAATTTTTAGATATTTAGGGAGTAGGTATATTTATATTAAGCGCTCACTTAAAATGGTAGATTATAGTTAGGTATAGGCTATACGCACTTAATTTGTGCACACGCAGGGTTATTCTAGATAAAAACAGAAATAGATAGTTATGATTTATGGACGGAGTAAGATAGATAGTAGTATTCAAAAGGATTTAAATAAATTAGATGAACAGGGCTGTCGGGGTGTTTTTTTTTTTCTTTTTCTTTTTCTTTTTTTTCAGTAGGGAACCATGCACATTCTTGATAAAGTACTTACATATATGGTTGAACATATTCAGGTATAAGCTTTAGGCAATTAATAGTTGCCCTCAAAGGTTTATGTATATTATAATATGGCTGTAGTTGCTAGCTCTTCCATCCCATGAATTGAGAAGAAGTCAATACGTTATAATGGGGTATGTTTTCCCATTTCCCTTCCAAAGGTCGCCTCAATGTCTAAGATCCTCCCTGTGGGTTCTGGAATGGGTACCCAGCACTTGGATTATGTATTGTGATACAAGCAAACGATGGGTTATGAATGTTTTTATGATGTTTTATGTTCTGTATAGTGTGTATATTTTGTGGTATTGCTCTTATAATTGGAAAATGTGGTCAGAAAGCCTACAAAATGAAACTAAAGCTGGCTATGGTTAGGATGGTATCGATTAATGGTCAGGGCCTTAATACTTACACTAAAAGAGGATTCTTGTATGAGACCTTAATCAAGCAAAATATTCAGGTGGGATTTTTTTAAGGAAACCCACTGGATTAGGGAGTCAAAAACTTTGTGGCATTATAAAATATATCCACAAATATATTCGGCAACTGTCCAAGGAAAGAAAAATGTGGGGTATCAATAGTTTTTGCTAAAACGATCAAATTTGATTGTTATTATAAGTACCTGGACCTGGAAGGCAGGTTTATTATATTAGTAGGACAATTAAATGGGATAGATTATAAAATGGTTAATACCTACTTACCAAATAAAGACCCGATTAAAACCTTGGTTAGGGTTCTCAAATTGTTAGAGCAAGTTAAAAAGGGAAGAATTATTATTGCAGGTGATTTTAACTGTATTATGGATACATTAATGGACAAGCAATTGGCTCAGCACCAACAAATAGACAAAGCCTTAAAGAAACAGGCAGCAGCTCTTAACAGAGTGATTAAAAAAGCAGAATTGTATGATTGCTGGAGAGTAGCTCATCCTAATAAAAATAACTTCACACATAGATCAATCCCTCACAATTCATCTGCCAGAATTGATATGATATTTGGGAATTTGATTTTATCCAAGGCAATATCTACAATTTCTATAGTAGAAAATACATGGTCAGACCATGATATGATAATAGTAGAAGTGCTGGACAGGCAGAATAGGGTACCTCAGAGACCCTATGGAGATTGGCTGAATACCTATTAAATAATAAGACCTATATTGAACATATAGAGAGATTAATGGAGATTAATGGAGCTTTTTGCTAAGGAAAACTCATCTGAAGATATCTCCAAGGAATGCCTCTGGTGTATGTTTCAAGTGGTAATCAGAGGATACTGGATTAAACTTGCTAGTCAGCAGAAAATTAATATTGAGAGTAACCTGGTAGATCTTTATATTGAATTTTATAATTTGTCTAAGGCCAATAAAAGCAATTATTTGGAGGAAAGAGCTTTATCTATAAAGGCACACCAGGAAAAGATAAATAAACAGATTAGCATGAGAATTGAAAGGAATCTAAAGAAACTCAACACTAGATTTTATTATAAAGGGAATAGAGTGGACGCAATGCTAACGCAGAAATTAAAAAAACGTGATGTAGACCAAAAGATTCACAAAATAATTGAGGGAGATACTAATATTTATAGACCTGAAGATATAGCGGATAAATGTAATTATTTCTTTGCAAAGCTTTATAATTTGAAGGCTCTTCCTATGAAATCTAATATAGAGAATTATTTGAATAATTCTAAACTAAGCAAAATATCTGCTCCAAAAAAGGAATATTTAAATACAAAGATCACTGAAAAGGAGGTAGAAACTGCAATTAATAATTTGAAAAATAGCAAAGCTCCAGGCCTAGATGGGTATCCTAACCTTTTTTTTAAGGTATTTAAAAAACTGCTGATACCGCTATTAGCGGATACTTTTAATGAAATGGTGGCCAAAGGAACTACTTCACAGGAGTTACTCAGAGCACATATAATTCCAATCCTCAAACAGGATAAAGCCTCCACAGACGTAGATAACTACAGGCCTATATCTTTGGTGAATGTAGATGTTAAACTATACGCGGCCATTTTGGCTGAGAGGTTGAAGGAAATTCTACCGTCTTTGATCCACCAGAATTAGATAGGATTTATGATGAGCAGACAATCCAGTAATAACTCCCGTCAAGTACTGGATATTTTAGATTGGGCTCGGGCTGAGGGAACTCCCCTTCTGACCCTGTCGATAGATGCGGAGAAAGCCTTCAAAAGGGTCAGATGGGAGTTCCTTCGGTCCACTATGGTACAGTTTGGCTTTGAGGGCCGGTTTTTGGAAGCAGTTGGTGCAATCTATTCTAAACCCACAGCGAGGAAAGTGGGGCGGGATAAATGCTCAGAGTGGTTTAGTATCACTAACAGAACAAGGCAGGGCTGCCCCCTCTCGCCCCTGCTGTATGTGCTATCAATTGAACCTTTGGCTAATAATATTAGAAATAACATTATGATTAAAGGGGTTGGGGGGCAGGAGGATGAGTGGAAAATTTGTCTATACGCAGACGATATATTAATATCTATTACTGACCCTCTTATATCCCTGCCACTTCTGATGCAAGAATTTGAAAATTATAGCTCAGTCTCCAACTATAGATTGAATTTGAAAAAAACAACAGTTTTGGCGACCAACATCCATAGTGATAACTTAACAACTTTAAAGAAAGACTATGAGTTTAAATGGACTACAAAATAATTTGTATATTTAGGCCTAGTCATTACGGCAGACCCGAGGCGAGTCATGGAAACAAATTTTTTAAAATTGCTAAAACAGACTAATGCCTTATTGAAAGAATGGGGTCCGTATGAAATATCTTGGTGGGGTTGAATCAACACTATAAAAGCATATATAATTCCAAAATGGTCATATTTGTTTCGGAAGTTCCCCCTCTCGTTTCCTTTGCATTAGCTCAGTATGATACAAAGTAGTATTACAAACTATATTTGGAGAGGTAAAAGACCTAGAATCAACACATATACGCTGTCAAAAGTTATCAGGGTGGTATGGGTTACCCTTTAATTGTTCAGATATATCAGGCTAATATGGTGGTCCATGTTAGTAAATTACAGATAAAAGAATTTCAAACTCAAGCATGGTTCAAAATTGAATCCTACAGAGCGGGTATAGACAATTTAGAAGTTCTTTTATGGGGTGATGTGGGAAATAATAACTCTCTCTTTAAATTTGTGGATAACTCCTCTCTGATCCTCTCGCAAACTCTTAAAGAATGGAAAACTATAAAAAAAAAACTTAGCATCAATAATAAAAATTATGATAAAGTTAATATGAAATCTCTAGAATTAATTATGACAAAATAAAGTTGAAAACCTGGTACAGGGATTCAAGCTATATAGTAAAATATCTTTATAGTAAATGTCAATCGAAAAGCTTTGAAGAGCTAAAACATATTCTTGATCTACCAGCTAGAGAAGTGTTCAACTACCTATGTATCAAGAGTTATCTTAGAGAATTTTTGCTAGTTTTAGAAGGATGTTTGGAGAAACTATTTACTAAGATATTTTCAGGGTCCGAAATAAAGAATGTTGTATCGGTTGTGGGAGAATTGATAAGAATGAAGGGAGGCTCGTATATTCCTATGGCTCTAGGTAAATGGGAAGAAGATTTAGCGATCACTAGACAGCAGCTGAAATAGCCTGCCCTGCGGTGGGTCCCCGCTCAGAACTAAAGCTGGTTTTAGCTCATCTTGTGCCATTACAGAAAGAACATATCTGAAGCATATCAGACAGGTCCCACCCATACGGGCAGTACAGATCCAAAATGCCAGCAAGTTCTCTCTGCACAAGAGATACAGCAACCCCAGACGATCGCTTCAGCCTTGTTAGGCATCATCAGTGAAGCATAGCTGATATCTCTCTAAGCACCGTGAGCAAGGGGTCCACATCTGGATTACCCTTTAAACTTATGGAGAGCAAAAAACGGGTCGCAAGAGTATTCTGAGAACGGACAGGAGCTGAAATAGCCTGCCCTGCGGTGGGTCCCAGCTCAGAACTCAAGCTGGTTTTAGCTCATCTTGTGCCATTACAGAGAGAACATATCTGAAGCAAATCAGACTGGTCCCACCCATACGGGCAGTCCAAATCCGAAATGCCAGCAAGTTCTCTCCATAAGAGATACAGCAACCCCAAACAATCGTTTCAGCCTTGTTAAGCATCATCAGTGAGGCATAGCTGATATCTCTCTAGGCACCGTGAGCAAGGGGTCCACGTCTGGATTACCCTTTAAACTTATGGAGAGCAAATAACGGGTTATTTCAGCTGCTGTCCATTCTCAGAATACTCTTGCCACCCGTTTTTTGCTCTCCATAAGTTTAAAGGGTAATCCAGACGTGGACCCCTTGCTCACAGTGCTTAGAGAGATATCAGCTATGCATCACTGATGATGCCTAACAAGGCTGAAATGATCGTGCAGAGAGAATTTGCTGGCGTTTCAGATCTGGACTGCCCGTATGGGTGGGACCAGTCTGATATGCTTCAGATATGTTCTTTCTGTAATGGCACAAGATGAGCTAAAACCAGCTTGAGTTCTGAGCAGGGACCCACCAAAGGGCAGGCTATTTCAGCTGCTGTCTGCTGAATACTCTTGCAACCCATTTTTTCCTCTCCATATATTAGGAAGAGAATCAAATGAAATAATGGTCTTGGTAATTTCTCATTGTTTCATGGCCACAAAAATTCTAATAGCGAGATCATGGAAAAAGATAGAGATTCCATCTAAGGGTCATCTGAAAACGCAAGTAACTCAACAATTAGAGAGGGAAAAAGGCCTGATATCTATGACTATAATCCCCAACCATAGATATTTGGAGCAGTATATAATTTTGGTTGAGAAGATCAAGGCATGGTAACATAGGAGGACTAATTTGATCCTCCAAAGGAGTTGCTGGGCAAGAGTGATAAGTTCATTGAATACTTGGCCAGACTGAGTCCATTTAATCTTGTGTTTACATCTAGGCTATATTGTTAAGACTTAGGATAGCGTGTGTAGAGCAATCTGATCATTTAATATACTAATATATAATATACTAACATGTTAATTAGACCAACAATGTTTGTCTTGTTCTGTACGTTGTGATAATCTCTTAGTATAACAAAGAAGATATTTGGGATTTCTGAATAGAGCAAGTTTTTTTCTATTTTGTATATATATATATATATATATATATATATATATATATATATATATATATTTATAAGAAAGCTTGTTATCTATGTATGGATGTTGTACGATTAGGAGAGATGTGTTTGATGTACTTCCATATCTTATTTTTTTGTATTTTGTATTTATGTATTCATATGTATTATATGTATTTTTTGTGATATTTAAAACATAATAAAAAAGATTTAAAAAAAACAAAAAAAACCCCAGAATTTCAGTTTTGGTCAATTTGAGTTTGAGGAAGTGGGCAGGCACCCGGTTAGAAATAGCAGAGAGGCAGTCAGAGACACTAGTCAAGAGGGACGGGGAGAGATCAGGAGAAGACAGATAGATTTGCATGTCATCTGCATAGAAATGATATTGGAAGCCAAAGGAGCTAATGAGTTTACCAATGGAAGCAGTATAGATGGAGAATAGTAGTGGACCAAGGAGTGAAACTTGGAGTTGGGCAGAAGATGCAGAGCCAGAGAAAGAAACACTGAAAGAGCGCTGGGAGAAGTAGGAGGAGCACAAGGAGAGAGCAATATCTCGTAGACCGATATTTTGCTTTAGGATGAGAATAGGCTGTTTATGATCAACAGTGTCAAAAGCCACAGAAAGGTCAAGGAGAATTAGGATAGAGTAGTGACCACGAGATTTTGCAGTGAGTAGATCATTGGATACTTTGGTCAGTGCTGTTTCCACAGAGTGCTTAGCGCAGAAACCAGACTGAAGCGGGTCTAGCAGAGAGTTGGACTCTAGGAAGTCTCGCATACACAACTCTTTCAAGGATCTTGGATGCAAAAGGCAGTAGCGAGATAGGACAGTAGTTGGATGGAGAGTTATGGTCAAGGTTGGGCTACTTTTGAATTGTGGTTATAGTTGAATGTTTGAAGGGCGATGGAAATATGCCAGAGGAAAGAGTGAGATTGAAAATTTTAGTGAGAGGTAGAGAAAGAGAAGAAGACAAAGTACGGATGACATGTGAGGGAATTGGATCTAGGGAGCAGGTGGTGGGGCAGGAGGACTGGAGCAGAGCAGAAGCATCTTCCGCTATAGAGGGTGTGAATGAACAATGAACAACTGAGGGAGTGAGGTTAGAGGAAGTATTGTAAGGGGAAGAAGAAAGATGAGAGATCTGTTCCCTGATTGTAGAGATCTTGTCAGTGAAGTGAGTTGCAAAGTCTGAGGTGGTCAAGTTAGTAGGTGGAGGAGCAACAATAAGGAGAAGAAGAGGGTTAAATGTGTTAAATAGTCATTTGGGTTTGCAGGAGAGTGTGGTTATGAGGGTATTGGAGTAATTAACTTTTGCAGAGGAAAGAGCCAAGCTGTATGAGCGCAGCATAAATTTCTAGTGGAGAAAGTCAGACGCACAGTGAAACTTTCTCCAACAGATTCAGCAGTTCTGGAGCATTTTTGGAGCTATCGAGTCAGCTTGGTGTGCCAAAGTTGTTGTTGGGGGCGCTTGCTGCATTTAAATGAAGGCGGTGCCATGATGTCTAGTTGAGAGGAGAGGGTGGAATTGTAGAAGGAGGTTGCAGAGCTAGGACAGGTGAGATTTGAGATAGGTAAAAGGAGAGTTTGGAGATTAGTGAAGCTCTAGATCAAGACATTGGAGGTTTCTGTGAGATGGATGTTCAGATGGTGAGATGGATATTCAGACGGTGGTGTCAATTGGGTCTTGGGTGTGCCGATGTCAAAAGTCAGCAGATGGTGGTCAGATAGAGGAAAAGGAATATTGGAGAGATTAGAGGCAGCACAGAGATTGGTGAAGGTGAGATCAAGAGTGTTTCCCACTGTTGCTAAAATTGGACCATTGAGTAAGGCCAAAGGAGGAGGTTACAGAGAGCAGATCAGTGGCATCCAGTGGCGTACATACCAGGGTTGCAGGGGTCGCGGCTGCGACCGGGCCCGGCCCACCTGGGGGCCCGGCCGCCCCTGCGACCCGGTATGTAGCCACAGGGCCAGCCTCTTCCCCTGAGGGGCCCAGGAGCCGGCCACCCCAGGGCCCCCCGAGGCTAGCCCTGCTAACCCGGGCGGGTGGGTGAGGTCGGGCAGGCGGGCGCGCGAGGGAGCACTTAGTGCTTCCTCTTCAGCTCCCTCGCGCACCGATACCGGAGCCGGAAGATGACGGCATCTTCCGGCGCCGACATCCCTACGCGGCGCGCGAGGGAGCTGAAGAGGAAGCACTGAGTGCTCCCTCGCGCACCCGCCTGCCCGACCGGCCACCCACCCAGGAGCCCAGCAGCACCACTGGACCCCAGGGAATCCCCCCAGCACTCCAAAAGGTAAGGAGGCTGGGGGGATTACATTTAAAAAAAAAAATGTGTGTTTGTGTGTTAGTATATGTGTGTTAGTGTGTGTATTTGTGTGTGTGTTAGTGTATGTTAGTGTGTGTGTGTGTGTTAGTGTATGTTAGTGTTTGTGTGTTTGTGTTAGTGTGTTAGTGTATGTGTGTATGTGTGTGTTAGTTTGTGTGTGTTAGTGTATGTGTTTGTGTGTTAGTGTATGTGTGTGTTAGTGTATGTTAGTGTTAGTGTGTGTGTGTGTATGTGTGTGTGTTTGTGTGTTGAGTGTATGTGTGTGTTAGTGTATGTGTGTGTTGAGTATGTGTGTGTGTGTTAGTGTATGTGTGTGTTGTTAGTGTATGTGTGTGTTAGTGTATTTAGTGTGTGTGTGTGTGTTAGATGTGTGTTAGTGTATGTATATTTTGTGTGTTAGTGTATGTGTGTGTTAGTGTGTGTGTGTTAGTGTGTTAGTGTATGTGTGTGTTAGTGTATGTGTGTGTTAGTGTATGTGTGTGTTGTGTGTGGTATGTGTGTTTTTATGTGTGTGGTAGTATGTATGTAGTGTGTTAGTGTGTGTGTATGTGTGTGTTAGTGTGTGTTGTGTGTATGTGTGTGTGTGTGTGTTAGTGTTATGTGTGTGTGTGTCAGTGAGTGTGTCTGTTATTGGGTGTGTGTCTGCTAGTGAGTGTGTTACTGTGTGTGTCTGTTACTGTGTGTGTTTGATGTCTGTTAGTGAGTGTGTGTTTGTCAGTGAAAGTGTATGTTTTGTAAGTGAGTGTGTATGTATGTCAGTAAATGTGTGTGTCTGTTAGCTAGCGTGTATGCGTCTGTTCGTGAGAATGTGTGTGTGTGTCTTCAGCATTTACCTTTCTCCAGCGTCGGACTCCCTTGGCGCTGGGGATCCCTCCGCCTCTCAGCTCCGAATGCACATGCGCGGCAAGAGGCGCGCGCGTGCATTTAACCCGCCCATAGGAAAGCATTACTTAATGCTTTCCTATGGACGTTCAGTGTCTTCTCACTGTGATTTTCACAGTGAGAATCGCGGAAGCTCCTCTCGCAACTGTCAATGAGACAGCCACCAGAGGCTGGATTAACCCTCAGTGAAACAGCCGTTTCTCTGAAACGGCTATGTTTTCAGCTGCAGGGTTAAAACTAGAGGGACCTGGCACCCAGACCACTTCATTGAGCTGATGTGATCTGGGTGTCTGTAGTGGTCCTTTAAGTGTGTGTGCATACCGCGGTCGCATCAGTGCAGTTGGGGTTGTTGATTGGGATATTGAAATCCCCAAGTATAAGGGAAAGAGTGCTAGATGAGAGGAAGTGGGGAAGCCAGGAAGAAAAGTGCTCAATAAATAGCATAGGGTGACAAGGGGGGGGAGAGAGGGGGGCGGTAGATGATAGCAATTCCTAAAAGAGTGGATTTAAATAGGCGGACAGTGTGAACTTATATATCATATAAATAATTAAATGAAAGGGGGTGGAGTTATGATTGGTTGAAAGGTACATTGAGGGGAGAGAAGGATGCCTACACCACCTCGTTTACAGTTGAGTCTGGAAGTGTGAGAGAATTGTAGTCCACCAAAACATAAAGAGGCAGGAGTAGCGCTATCAGAATGGGACAGCCAGGTCTCTGTAAGTGCAAGTAGTGTGAGTGAGTTTGAGATGAAAAAGTCGTGTATGACTGTTGATTTTAAATTAATGCAGATGGAACGGGTGTTGCAGAGTGCACACTGAATGTTGGTAAGTGAATGTTGGTAAAGGGCAGGGTATAGTGATGAGGTTTGTGGGGTTTCTGTTTTTCTTAGTGTGTGTAGAGAAGGTGAAGGGCCCTGCACTGGGAGAGACATCACCAGCTGCTAGAAGCAAGAGGAGAGAAAGTGACAGAAGGTGTTAATGGGTTTTGTTTGCATGGGGTCTAGGATGAGATTGATTGTGCGTAGGAGTGAGAGAGTAGAATAATAAGTGCAAGGCATGAGATGAGAGAAGGGGGGAGTATAGCAGATAGGGGCATATGTAAATATGGATGGGGGGATGAGAGGGTGTAAGGAGAGATTTTTATACTGAGGGAGAAGCAGGAAATAAAGAGGAGGAGAAGACAGATCATTGCTAAACTGGGAAAAAGTAAATTGAAAATAATTGGATTATCAAGAGCAGGTTAAGAGAGGGTAAATATTAAGTTTTATGGGTTAAGAAAGTGCAGGAGTATACTAATAAGAGGCAGTGTGTACTGTACACCTGTTAATTTTTACTTATCTAAAATGTGGGTGTGACAGACAATCTATAAATGTAATAATGAGCATGGGGTGTGGTGGGTGTCAGACTTTCTTACAGAAGTATTGAGGCTTGATAGTTTTAAAAACAGCAGGCTGTTGAATAAAGATGTGGGACGGTCAGATAGGCTTGCAATAAAGCTGAGGGAGGGGATATGTATCTAGGCACAGAGATGAAGGGATAGTTATTCAAATAAAAACAAACATATTAATACAAGAAGGGGGGAGTCAGAGGTCAGTCAGAAATCAGAGGGGAAATAGAGGGATGCATTTAGGTGAATAAAAAAATTACATACAGGACTAGCAAAACTACACTTTAGCATGACAAACAAGATATAAAGGCAAGAAGATGTACAATGCACACAGGATATATAAAATAAAATAAATGTACAGGGTGGTTAAATTAAATATAAATAATGCTGTGCAGGATAGATTCTTAGTGTGATTTTGGGCAGTGGCGTACATACCGCAGTCACAGGGGTCACAGCTGCGACCGGGCCCATCACTCCAGAGGACCCCTGCGACTGGGTACCCGCAGCCTCTGGTGTCTGTTTGTATTTATGTGTGTATGTGTCTTTGTATGTATGTCTTGTGTGTGTGTCTGTCTGTATGTTTGTATGTATGTATGTGTGTATGTGTCTTTGTATGTATGTGTCTTGTGTGTGTGTGTGTGTGTGTGTGTCTGTCTGTATGCATGTGTGTATGTGTCTTTGTATGTATGTGTATCTTATGTGTGTGTCTGTATGTATGTGTCTGTCTGTTTGTATGCATGTGTCTTTGAATGTGTGTGTGCATGTCTGTGTCTGTGTGTGTCTGTCTGTATGCATGAATGTATGTGTGCCTGTCTGTTTGAATGTATGTGTCTTTGTATGTATGTGTGTCTTGTGTGTGTGTGTCTGTCTGTCTGTATGTGTCTGTCTGTATGTGTGTATGTGTCTCTCTGTATGTATATATGTATGTATGCCTGTCTGTTTGTATGTATGTGTGTCTTGTGTGTGTGTGTCTGTGTGTATGTATGTGTGTATGTGTCTGTATGTCTCTGTCTGTCTGTATATGTCTGTATGTGTCTGTATGTGTCTATGTGTGTGTATGTATGTCTGTCTGTATGTATGTGTGTGTGTGTGTGTGTTGGGGGGACAGGGAGGAGCCCAGGGATCAGTTTTGCACCGGGCCCCATGGATTGTGTGTACGCCACTGGTCTTGGGCCTACCTACTTGGCACAGTAGGTATAATTGTAAATCACGCTGCTTTGGGCTACACCATTTTGCCTTCATTAAATATTGATTTTACAACATGACAGGAGGCTTCCTATTTTGCATAACTTTCTTTACTCATGCCCCCAGCAGCACAAGACAATCAATCAAAACTTTTAACCAATCATAGGCCAGCATAGCCTGTATATAAGTCCTTGCTGGGCTTGTCTATTCCTCTTTCTTTCCAGACAGACACAGGTTAGAGTGATTCATTCAGAGTTAATACATATTACTGTTTTATATGCTGCATTGCTTTTCCATATCTTAATCTATTGCTTTCACCCTCAACCCTCCCTATCCTCTCTACCCTGTGCTGCACCCTCCTTCTATTTGCCCCACCCGCGATCGCGGCATTTTACCGCGACCATGCACGTTTTTTCCGGGGCACTGAGCGGGCATAGGGGTTCTCTGGGAGGTGGGAAGGGTAATCTGGGGTTTTTTGGCCGCGGACATTCCTCCCTGCGCGGCCCAAATTCACGGCGGCGGTCCGCGATCGGTTTCGCGTACCGCGGCCACTTTGGCGCGAATGGCGGCCATCTTGGATCTCGCACCCGCAAGACCCACGACGGCCATTTGCGCCCCTAGCGGTCACGATTCAGAC
>OW240923.1:59112808-59173018 GCA_933207985.1 Pelobates cultripes
TCTGCTGACATCATCAGAAGTGGTAGCCTGATCCAATCACAATGCTTCCCCATAGGATTGGCTGAGATTGACAAGGAGGCAGATCAGGGGCAGAGCCAGCACGATGCAAACAGAGCCCTGGCCAATCAGCATGTCCTCATAGAGATGAATTGAATCAATGAATCTCTCTGAGGAAACTTCAGTATCTGCATGCAGAGGGTGGAGATATGTTTGGACTGAATGTTTGGATGCATTTTAGGCAGCCATGACCCAGGAAGGTAATGATTCTACTCACCAGAACAAATGCAATATGCTGTAGTTGTTCTGGTGACTATGGTGTCATTTTAACTTACCTGGAATCCAGGGCTGGGCGAAGCTCCCCTCGCTGGATACCAAGCCCCGTCCAATGTCACTGATGCCCTCTCATGGTCCAATCAAATGCTTCTCATACAGAAAAAGTATATATAGGCAGGGACGGTGGGAGGGCTGAAACAGGGAGGGAGAAAGGGAAAGAGGGGACATAGACACTTCCCCTTGCAGGCACACTTTTAGTACTGCCTGCAAGTGGAGAAGCTTACAACATCTGTTGCCAGCACGCTGACAAAATACTTATTTTTTTGCTCAGAATGTACATTTGGCTGCGTCATTTCCAATTTTATTCATACTGACATGATTATTAACTAAAGTCAGTAATTCTTCCACTTCGGCAAACATGGCCTAAAATATGATATCCATTTTGAATTCAGTTTAAATTGTCCCTTTTATGAACAATCTTGTTAATGTTGTGTTAGCAAGATATACCTATAGAATATTAAAAGAAAGACAATCCTGTCCTTTAAAAATCAGTATATAATATGATATAATATGTATGGATGTACCTAAAGAGAAACCCTTACACAAACACATAGCACACATTTTAAATAATGTTTTTGGTTCAGAAGTTGGTCAATTGCCTCTGGACCACTATAGTGTTAGGAATACCAATGTGTATTCTTAATGATATATGCCCTGATAGCAGTTTAGGTGCTCAGCTCCCACTTCCCTGGAGTAAAGAAGCATATTTTCTCTTGCCTTTTTCCCCCCCGCAGTGCCAGTCTCCATGCTGATGTCCCACTATCATGGCTGTGATCATCAAGATTGGTGATCTCAGCAATCAAATGTTTTACCATAGGATCCAAAATGCTGCATTGCACCAGTCAGATGGTCTCTATGAGACCATCCAAAAGAAATAGCTGTGCTTTGTGTGGCTATTTCGGCAGAAGAGCCTCTAGAGGCTGTCATAGGCATCTAAACCCTGCAATGTAAATGTTGCCATTCCTGCAGGGTTTAAATGCCTCAAGTGACTGTTTATTGAGATAAATTGGTCTAGGTGCCTAGTGTTAATACAGATGCTTTGTTAGAAATAAAGTCAAATAGACAGTAAATATATTAATATTTAATTGCTCACCCCAATATTCAACAGCAGCTGGTTGCAGACCACATCTGCCGGCAATGTATGCATGAGTGGCATCTAGTGAGACCGCATCAGCCTCATTTCTCTGAAACAAAGGAACAGTCAGTTAATCTGGCAGCGGGACTGATGTTATTTGTATAACTAGGAGCTATACCTTTTGAACTTAGTACTTCCAGGCTTTCACATCTCGTGACTAGAGGCAACTCACGAAAATGTCACAGACCACGTAATGGATCATGCAGGCAGCGACAATACAATTTACATTAAGAATAAAGATGCAGAATACGTGGGTGAGACTTGAAGAATTTCCAGCTTGATATTTATTTATTGATAAAATATTTTATCAGGAAAGATACATTGAGATTTCTCTCGTTTTCAAGTATTTCCTGGGTCCACAAAACATTGCATTGTTACAATAGGGTACAATAAAATACAAATACAATATTTTTTTTAAAATTCTTTATTTTTGATTCGACACATATTACGGCATGGCAGTATTCAGTGGCTCGCGCAGGGGCCAATAGTGATTGAGACAAACAATGCATTATACAGAAGATAAGCGGTTTTATAAGTTAATGCCAGGTTCTGTTATGCCGTGCAGTGTCACCGTTTCTGTTTTGATGGGCTTTTCATGCCCACAGATAAAAATAAAGTAAAGTATAAAATGTAATACAGAACAAAACTAAACAATACTAGACAAATAGTAACTAAATAGAGCTACCTAAGGTAAGAGCCTCCGATATACTTCCCTACTATGAGCTTCCAACCCACCGGCAAGCCCTAGATGTCTGTTAGTGCGTTTGATTTAGGTTTCTGCGTTCCGCGTTCCAGGGCCCCAGTGTCATGTACGCCTGTCGTTAATACAAATACAATATTATTGTTAAATATATACAAATTTAACATAGAACAGGTAGGAAATATATAATCAAACATGACACATGCATTCTGTTTTGAGGTATGTAGAGAGGGGTCTCTTAAAGGACTTTAGGCTTAGGGAAGATTTTAAATGGTGAGGGAGGTTGTTCCACAATTGCGGTGCTCTGTAGGAGAAGGAGGATCGGGCCGCTTTCTTTTTGTATTGAGGTAGACTAAGTAAAGTGTTGGTACTGGATCGGAGGTTATAGGAAGTGGGAACAGCCGAGGAGAGCATTTTGTTCAGGTAGGGTGGGAGTTTCCCAGAAAAGCTCTTAAACATAAGGCTGGAAAGATGAAGGGTGCATCTGGATTCCAGCGACAGCCAGTTTAGTTCTTTTAGCATGTCACAATGGTGAGTCCGGTAATTACATTGTAGCACAAATCGGCAGAACCAGTTATACAATGTGTTGAGTTTATTAATGTGGGATTGCGATGCAGCTGCATATACCACATCCCCATAATCAATGATTGGCATCAGCATTTGCTGTACAATCTTTTCCTTTACTGTAGGGCTTAGGCAGGATTTGTTTCTGTACAGGGCACCTAAGTAACCATAAGTAACATTATATTTGCTGTATATATACACAAACCATACCTACTACTATATATTTGTATGTGTGTCATTTAATTCTGCCTTTTATCATAAACTCTCTTAGCTACATCGGCCATAGAACCAAGGTGATAAAGGTAGAGAAACCGAACCACCAAATTGTGTGCTGCAAATAACTTTGCTGGTTCACCTCCCAAGCACAGGCTCAATAGTTAAGTATAACAAATGTCTGTCCACCTCATTTCCCACTTGGTCTCTATGTTTTGATTATGTTGGGAGCAAGAGATTAGTGTCACACTCACACAGTGGCACTGTTCTCCAGTTGCTTTGCCCCCTTTATATGCACCAAAATATGATTTAGTAGCTGGTGTAAGTCAACAATGCCAGCACAAACAAATTGCCTCTGGAGCAAAGCTGCAGCATAGGAGGATCATAATGCATAGGGGGTTGGTTGTTAGAATGCATAGGGTGTTGCATTTTACCAGTTGTAAAATACCCAATTTCCTATTGTAAGTGTTATTGCTAATAGAATTATGTATAAAATTCCACTGACTGTGTGCCACCAATCAGACTATGTAATGCAGTCAGAGTGGACATGCACATCAGAAATCAAATGAATCCTTGAATCTTTGTGATCCACTGCTTTTTTCTATGCTGCGAAAACTGCAAAATATTTATGATTAAATAAAGGTAAAATAAAACCACATATGGATGGTAACCACATGGGACTGGGTATCTGTAAGGTTTTATATGGTAAACATGGATGGCGTCCAGAGGGCAGCTGGTAGCTGGAGAAATACACCAAACACAATACAAATAGGAGATGAGCTGAGACATAGTCGGACTAGCCAAAAGGTCAGGATTGGCAACACAGGTTCATAAACCATAAGGACAAGCAGAGGGTCAGATACCAGGAAATCGTATAAAGCAGGATAAGCACACTGAAGTGAACACCATAGTAGTACAGTACAACTTAGCACTGAGGACTAGAAGACAGACTGTTATATATGTGTGAAAGTATACCTCCTCCCCCCACATCAGTCCGAATCCATCAGAGACCTAGCCCACCTACCATGCAGAACTGGAAAAGCCCCTCTATGCCAATTTGCTTGCCGAGAGGAGGTTGCAGTACTGCCATTGAAGCAGGGAAGTACCAATTAGCGGTGTTGAATTGGTTTGGCCGAATCTCCTCGGAGGTGCATGCCGGGTCGGAGTCTCCACGAGGGGAAAGTAAGATACACCTTGGATCGAGGTAAGCCAGATGAGGTGTGGGGTTGGGGGCATAGGCACTATTTTTGTTAAGAAGGTCACATACGGTGGGCGTGGCTTAGCGGCGAATGAGAGCGGTCGCCTGATCTCGGAGCTCTCCCGCCGACGGGTGTTTACAGCGTGACTACACAGCATACAAGCACCGGCAAGAGCGGCAAACAAGCGGGCATACCCCCACCTCATAATGTCCACAAAGACCGCCAAGAAATTCAAACAAAAGACCCTCCAAATGCAAGTAATAGCGTCGCCGAAGTGCGGACAGGAGGAACAAAATGGCGCCGACCAGCCCCAGTCCCCAGCCTCATGCTCAGAAGGCGGTGAGTTTACCCTCACTGCAGATGACATGCAAGCACCAGCCACAAATGCTTCACTGCAGAACATGCTATCTGAATTAAAACACACCTTCAAAACAGACCTGAAACAAATTGCTACAGATATCAGGGCTGACATTCAAGCTTTAGGTGAAAGAACAGCACGTCTGGAAGAGAGAGCAGAGGAAACTATAGAGGCCCATAATAGCCTAGCAGAGGCACACAACGACCTAATACGGAGAGTACAAAGCCTAGAAGCAAAAGTGGCAGATCACGAAGACCGGGACCGCCGCAACAATATTAGAATCCGAGGAATACCGGAATCAGTCGGCTCCCTAGATCTGACCCAATATGTAAAAGAAATATTTACAGCATACGTTCCAGCATTGAAGGAAACTGAGTTGCTGCTTGACCGCACACACCGCCTCCCAAAACCCAAGCACTTACCGACTACAGTACCGAGAGACGTCATAACGCGAATACACTATTTCACAACGAAAGATCGAATAATGCAAGCGGCTAGACGCCAAGGTCAGCTCCCAGGTCAATTTTCCCAAATCAAGCTATTCATTGACCTCTCCACTGCGACTATGATAAAAAGGCGATCGTTTACCCACATCACAGCGGCATTGAGAGCGGCGGAAGTACAGTATAAATGGGGCTTCCCGACCAAGTTACTAGTAAAACGCAACGGCGTAGACAACCTGATTCTTGATCCTGAATCCGGTAAAAGACAACTGTTGGAGTGGAACATCCCGATACCAAATGACCCCTTGCTAGCTACGGAGGATAGATCTGCAATCAAACTCCACACTGAATGGAAGAAACAACCACGTCCCAAGACTACACAAAGACAAGTCTAGCAGGATCAGAACTTCCAATCGTGTGCTGACCACACGGTGCTCATACGGGACAGGTCGTATACAAAGACTATAATAGTACATGCTCCTTTCTTGCAAATTACCATGCCGGGCTAAAAGCCTACCTACACCCAGGGAGGGCGCCACTAAGGCCACCCAGAATTGCAATGATAATTTTTGTTGTTAAATCCTTGCAACTGATTTCAATAACCACCCCCAATGTGGCTACCGACTCAGAGCCACAAGAGAATCCGTTAGGTTTGACACTGCACCGCAGAGGCGCAGTGAACGGAACACTGTACATAGTTGACTATTGGTTCAGTTATTATATTGTTTTAACCCTTTTTATTTTTATAAGGCAAATCCCACAGACAGTATGTCCCGCATCCTTAACACCACCTGGCACCAACAGGTTAGCTATACAATTACCTCCCATTAGGGAACCTAATGTTGGAAGAGCACCCTGTCTTCCCCCGAGTAGCCACAGACTACACCACATGTCAGATGGTACTTAAAATATGCTCCCTAAATACTAAAGGGCTGAATTCCCCTCACAAGCGCCGCCTAGCACTGCGCGAAGCAAAATCATTAGGTGCCCACGTAATGCTCTTCCAAGAAACGCACTTCCAATGGGGTAACAGACCGAAGTTTAACTCCCCACAGTATCCCATAGATTTTCACTCATGTTACTCCAAAAAAAGGAGAGGAGTGTCCATCCTTATTGGCAGAGATGTAGCTTTCTCCCTAATACGCAAAATAGGAGATAAAAAGGGAAGGTACCTTATATTGCAATGCTCCCTAAATAATAATGTCTATACCTTAATTAATGTCTATGGACCTAATGTTAACCAATGTAACTTTGTTGATGTACTGCTTGGTTTGATGTCTGCTCACGCACTTGGGGAAGTGATCATTGGGGGTGACACGAATTTTTTACTAGACAGTGACCTAGACTCATCAGGAGGTCCCCAATTGACTGCACAAACACTAAAGAGCAGGTCCAAACTAGCCACACTAATATGCAACAAACTAACACCGCACAATCTTGTAGACCCATGGCGAGTCACCCATCCCACAGAGAGGGACTACACATGCCACACAGCAGCGCATAAGACTTATTCGAGAATAGATAGGTTTTTGATCCGCACCTCCTCCATCATAAAGGTGGAGCGCACAGACATAGGCCTTATCACATGGTCAGACCATGCCCCTATTACACTACAACTTAGGGAACAATTTCCCAACTCAGGAAGAAGCAGTTGGAGACTCAATGAACAATTACTCTCCGACCCTGCCATAGTTAACCAAATAGAACAAGATCTACAGTTTTATTTTAAAGAAAACAAAACCCCAGACTCACCTCTACCCCAAATATGGATGGCGCACAAAGCTTTCATAAGAGGCAGCTTCATCAAGCACGCCAGCTACGCAAAAAAAAAGCGACTAGAATCTTACACAGCCATACTTTCTGAATTAACCTCCCTAACTCACACCAACAAACACACCCCCACAGCAGCCACACATACCAAATTATTGCGCTTACAATCGCAGCTCAGAGATTTGGAACTGGCCAAAACCACATCCCTCATGCGCAAGTTTAAACACAGCTTTTTTGCTACAGGCAACAAAGCAGGAGCGCGGCTGGCTGCCCAATTGAAACAGAGGATGGCTAACTCCAAAATTGCCTCCATCAAGGGTTCCAGGGGCACCACAATTCTAAACCCACAGGGGATAGTGGACGAATTCGCCCATTATTATGAAAAATTATATAATCTGAAAGATGACCCACAGACAGTCTGCCCCTCTAAAGCAGATATTGACACTTTCCTGGCAGGAATCGACCTTCCTACCCTATCTCAGATGGAGGCGGATCAACTTAACAAACCCTTCACGACCGAAGAGATCACCTCGGTGATCTCCACGCTCCCACTACATAAAGCACCGGGACCTGATGGCCTGCCCAATAAATATTACCGCACCTTCCTTAACACCCTAGCGCAACCTCTTGGCGCTCTATTTAACCACTGCATGACAGAAGGGGCATTGCCGGAAGAGGTCACAATGGCACATGTCTCCACACTTCCCAAACCGGGCAAAAATACAGATCAATGTAAAAACTTCAGGCCCATTTCATTGTTAAATAGCGATGCCAAAATCTACGCAAAACTATTTAGCGAAAGATTGGCACCGTTGCTACATAAATTAGTACATAAAGACCAGTCCGGCTTCGTGAGGGGCCGACAAGGCTCTGATAACTCGAGGAAAGTACTAAACATAATAGCGGGAATGGAGAGGGGACAAATCGGAGGTCTTTTCCTGGCGCTGGACGCCGAAAAGGCCTTCGACAGACTTAACTGGCAATATATGACACAAGTGCTGTGCAAGTATCAGTTCCCCGAAGAGGTTATCAGGGGAATCCTGGCTCTGTACGCACGACCCAGTGCTAGGGTCTCCCATGGGGGCTTCCTGTCACGCACTTTTCACATTACGAATGGGACACGCCAGGGTTGCCCACTATCCCCCCTGCTATACATACTCTCCCTGGAACCCTTGGCTTGGAAGATAAGACGACACCAGGCCATAACCGGTATCACACTGGGGGACAGGGAATTTTGTCTGGCGATGTTTGCGGACAATATTTTCGTGGCGCTTTCAAATCCAGAACAATCGCTGCCCCCTCTACTAACTTTATTGACAGACTATGGTAGAATATCATACTACCGTCTGAATAAGGAGAAAACACAAGCCCTACCGATAAACCTACCAGGTCCAAATGTAACCACCCTTAAGAACTCCTTTGAACTCGACTGGCGAACAACATCTATAACGTACTTGGGGGTTAAGATCGCCGCTCCTATTAGCAACATAGTAAAGCTCAATTATAAGCCCCTCATACATCTATGCACCACAGAAATACACAAATGGAAGAATGCATATAAGATGATGCTTTTGCCAAGGTTACTGTATATATTCCGCATGCTCACAATAGACATCCAAGCCGCAATCCATAAATCGTTACAAGCCATATGCAACTCCTTCATCTGGGGGGGTAAGAAACCCAGGCTGCCCCTAGGTCTCCTACAACGGACGACCCAAACGGGGGGTATAGGCATGCCCAACATTGGACTCTATTACAAAGCCTCTATTCTAGCAACGAGTATACACCTACACGCCCAAAAGGGGGCAACACAGTGGGTGGATATGGAACAAGGCCAACTTAAGCACACCTCACTGCTTAATTACCTATGGACGCCGAGAACGCTAAGAGGCCCCAAAGTGGTTCTATACCCCACCACAATCGCAACGGTCAGAGTATGGGACGACTTTATGTCCTCCCTGGGCTGGAGGAAACACTTCCACCCTGAAGCTCCCCTCACTGCACTACATACAGTGAATCCTACGATCCCACTAAACAGATGGTCACGCTTAGGTATATCCCAAATCCAACAACTGTGTACAGACCAGACGATCATGAGTTTCCCAGACATCAGAGACAGATGGAAAGTCCCGGAGAGGGATATCTTTCCCTACTTACAACTGAAAAACACAATAAACACACACGTCAAGGGCACACCACACACTGGGCCTACTTCTGCGGTAGCAGCGAGACTAATACCCCACAGATGCTGGACAGCCCCGATGAAACCCAAAGCCCTCTCACTTTGCTATAAAGCATGGCTTAACCTAGCACCACAAAAACCGATGACATGTAAACAGCACTGGGAGACTGAGAGGGGGACAGTCATGACAGAGGAAAGGTGGATGCTGGCCCTAAATGGGATCAAAAAGTGGACCAAGTGCTACTCACATATTGAAGCGCATCGCAAACTACTATATAGGTGGTACATGACACCTACCAGACTACACAGAATGACTACACAGACGTTTCCACCAAATGTTGGAGATGCGGTGTGGAAGAGGGAACCCTGCCACACATATGGTGGCAATGTGGGGGGATACAACCTCTCTGGGGAGATGTTCAGACCCTATTGAAAGATCTCGGCATTAGAGACTTCCCCATGGACATAACGACCTGCCTACTCTTGCTGTTCCCCGAAACGACACAAAAAAACCACACACAATTGATAGGGATAGTTTTAATGGCCGCTAGAAACCTGATAGCTCTAAACTGGAAAACACCTCGCTGCCCAGCCATCCACCAATTGGCAGACAAAATACAACAATTCTATATATATGAGAAAATGTCCACTGACAACGCTAGGGCCACGGAAAGGTTCCAAAACACTTGGAATATCTGGGAGACATGGTATGAGGGACAGAAACACCAGGGAGGGTGAGAGGGGAGGAGGGGACCCAGAAGAATCAGGGCGGCCCAGGGAAGCATAGACGGTGACTTATGTGAGCTGACATGGCCAAAGTACGCAGGAAATGCTGGATACAAACTATTATGATTTGCCTGTATATTTGTTTGTGTATATACCTTTGTTACGTTTATTTGAATTGTAATATCAACCCAATTGAAGAGTAATTGCAAACCAGCTTCGATAAAATGTTACATAGTACACGGAGGCAGATGATGTTACTGTACAACTTTAGAGTACAAATATATTATCCTGTAACCCGCTGACTACTCGTTGTATACACTATGAAACAACTATGTACTGGATCTTTACCTTTGAAAAACCTTCAATAAAAAATAAATATTAAAAAAAAAGATAAGATTGAGCGAACATTGCAGAAATATTAGAAATGGATACTTAAACCATACAGTATCCAAACATTTTATTATGCACAACAAAGATCCCCGTTTATTAAAATGTATTGGTATAAAAAAATGTTCTACCTCCTGGCGAGGAGGTGATATAAAAAAGTTACTTGGAAAAACAGAGATGGAATGGGTGTATAAACTTCAGACTCTTATACCCCATGGCCTTAATGCAGATTTTGACTTACACAATTTTTTATGAATTTTAGGTTATTTGATGTCTGTACCTTTAAAACTATGGTCTTAATATTATTCTTTGTTACAAGTTTTAATCTCACTTTTTTACCATTCCATTTTATTTAATCTGCCCTTTTAACTTGCATTTTAATATAAGGTAGATCTGTTTTTAATATTCTACCATTACCCAGCTCCTTTTATAACTTGTGTATTAAAAATCAAACTTGCCATGTTTTCCTTTTTATTTGCTAACAGTTTGTATGTGCCCTGTTCTGTTATTCACTTGTATGATGTTGCCCTGACTACATTTCCCAATAGGCATTTCGGCCATTTGAGCCGAATACCACGTGACCATCTTTCTGGGCTTGTATTTGAAAGTTAGCCCTCTCGTTTTGAAATATAAGATCTTGTAATCACATTGTATTGTAATAGGGTAGCCAAATAGTTATATCAAAACAAATTTTAATCAGCCGTCATTCGCGGCTAATAAACAAACTACATTTCCCTTGGATCATTGCGGCGTAACTTCCGAAAAGCGGAAGTGCCGCCGGTCATGTGACCTTTTTAAACTATCTAAAATTACACTTTCCCACCCTCGTTTTAGATTCAAATATATCACAATTAAGTTGTATTATTATAAACTATGTGCTGATTATGTCATTTTTGTATTTTAAAGTTGTATACATGTCTTTAATTCTGATTGGCTGAACCAAGTTTTGGCGCCAAAATTCAATTAATTATGTTTCTATATAACATCTATGTGCCAGGTAAACTATGTTATCCCATTTGAAAAAGTCCTTTTGTGACGAAACGCGTTATGGATATTTGAATATTGTGTTTTTTATATATATTAAAGTATTATTGGTAATTTGTTTGTGCCAATTATCTTTTTTATAGACACATACTTTTCTCTTTTACCCTGGCCTTTTTATTGTTATTTTAACTGGTTTTAAAAGAAACCCTAAATATTTAGTTTCCTGTACCCAAAGAAATCCGTAGGTGGGGATCAATCCACCCAAGCTATCATCAAAGAGCAGTGCGTCTGCTCTTACTTTGTAAGTACATTTCTTTTATTATTTTATCACTATCTGCCATACAGTGAGCACTATTGGCTGTTTATTTTATCCCGAGAATTGGATTCCATTCACGGAGAGGAACCTGCCTTATATCCCACAAGCGGGGATTAAACCGCTGTACGCGCTTCACTCCAGAGCTGGACATTAGCTCTGGTAAATGTGAGTTTTATACTATTATTTTTACCTCTAGACTCGAATTTTACATACTACACCATTGGTTGTCCCTTTTTTTTTCTCTTTTTTTCTCTTTCATTTAAGTGAAACCACCACAATAAATAGAAGACGTCATCAACCAAGGACACCAGTAAGAATAAACCTATTGGACTTTCCTTATATTTTTTTTTTAATTGGACTTTATTTTATGTGCGCAGCCTTTTATTGTTTTTAGTGCTACCATCAGCTCCGGCACGCAGGCTCATTGCCTAGGTGTTCTCTTTGACTACGACCTCTCCTTCACGTCTCATGTTCAGTCTATCGCCAAATCCTGCCCCTTCCATCTTAAAAACATTGCACGCATCCAACCCTATTTAACGCCAGATGCGACTAAGGTGCTGGTCCATTCCACTTTTCTTTCTCGCCTTGACTACTATAATCCGCTTCTCAGTGGTCTTATGTGCTCCCAACTTGCGCCGTTACAGTCCATAGTGAATGTGTCGGCGAGGCTCATCTTCCTGTCCGCCCTTCTGTCAGTCCATACATTGGCTTCCTGTAAGATATAGGGCTCAATTTAAAATTCTGGTTCTTGCTTTCAAATCTCTACAAGTATGTCCCGTCTAGGCCCTTACGCTCTGCTGAAGACTTACGACTATCTTCTGTCTGTACTCCCACCTCTGATGCTCGCCTTCAAGATTTCTCGAGGGCTGCACCGTTCCTGTGGAACTCACTTCCCTCCTCCGTTAGATGCCCACCCCATCTCCACACCTTTAAAAAAAACATTAAAAACTCACTTCTTCAAAAAAGCGTATCAATTAAACTGTTAGTAGCTCCTGACTGATTCCTCTCTTGCAACTGTCATTAGTCTAATATTATCCTTACCTTTTGTGTCACTTTGCCCCACTCCCTCTAGCATGTAAGCTCATTGAACAGGGTCCTCAATCCCTCTGTTTCTGTGTGTCCAACTTGTCTGGTTACAACTACATGTTTGTTCATCTACCCACTGTAAAGCACTGCAGAATTTGTTGGCGCTATATAAATAATAACATAATAATAATAATAATAATAATAATAATAAGAGGGAAGGTGCAGTGTCCTTGGGTCAGACGCAGGTTATCCATATGGGCCAGCAAGACGTGTCAGGATGGGGCCAGTTTCTGCAGAGGAGCTGTCTATGTGTTGCTGTAGCAGAGCCTGCAGCTGTAACTTGTTAGCCAAGTCATCATACATCTGACAATTTAGGAAGAGCATACTGGATGACTTTAGCCAGGCCATAAATGGCATACAAGTCACAAGTGCTTCTGTAACGGATCCCCTATACTCTAGCTGAGTATATCTGTGCAGAATCTCCCGAAATCCAAGTGTAGCAGAAGGTGTAGTGAATTATAGCTCCCAATCCCCCAAACATGAACCCAAGGGGTAAAACGATCTGTTTATTGGTGGCCACAGCTTGGCCTTTTATGCAGGTCCTCCAGCAAGGGATGCTCCCACATGGACCTTGTGGAGGACTGGGACACAATTTACAGTAACCACTTGTAACAGATCACCTGGCACCCTGACTGGGCACCTCCATGTGACGCCAAGGACCGTAAGCACCACACTGGACACCACAACCACCGCAGACTCAACAACTGCCATAGCTTAACTGGAGTCTCACCGTCTTCCTTCCACCCTGGATCAACCCCTGTCCTCCAGGACCGTGTGGGAAAGACCTCTCCTCCAGGAGAGCGTATCAGGAACAGCTCTTAAAAGAGCTAAGTGACAAAGTATAGCAATCCCCAGTGTGAATATAGCAGTTCCCTACAATAACGAGACAAGGCTACATATTTAGGGTTAAGCAGGAACAGAATGCACTGAGGCTTTATTGCTTCTTTTATACACCTTTCCGCACACGATTACCACCACGTGGACCTTGTTGGGCACTGAAAACACAAACGTAACAACCAATTATATACAGACACACAGTTAAACACTTATTACAGTAAATTCCTACCCTCTGCTTGGGAGATAATTGTACTAATTACTGTATCAGCTCAATTATCTCCAAGCAAAAAATACACTTTTTACATAATTTCTTTAACTTTAAAATTATACATCACATTTACATAAAACTTGCATTTTCTGAACCAGCATACTTAGGGAACAAACATATCCAAAAATCATGCAAATCCATTCAGCCGTTCGGGAGTTAGCTGGAAGTCTTATTTGACCGACCGCAGCATGGCATTCCTGCTCAAAGCAGTTTCATAGATTTTGGCTGTGCGGTTGGTCCATTCACTACAGTTCAAATACCGTTCGAATGCACCAAAAGAAGGTAAGACTTCAGCGGTGTTTGTGCCGTCGAGTATCCGATTTTAGTTCCATGAACTCGATGGCAAAACACCACTGACCGTGTTCGGCTAAGTTAAAATGGCCACCGCCAAGTGTTCGTATGTCGAATGGCGGCCACTTCGACTACTTCAGCACTTCAGCTGAATCCGAAGTGCCATGGCAAAAGTGCAGAATTGTGCCAGTACCATTTAAAGGGCCAGAAACAGTCTTTTAAACACCAATAAGCCCAAACAGTGTTTTTAACGATATCTCCTAGGGGCCGTAGTCACAAGGCAGGAGGCTGGCAAGCAGGCCTCTCCAAGAACAAGGGGCGAAGGGCACTTCATCACACCAATCAACATACAGAACACTGTGGAACACTCCCACATAAACAGTAAAATCCCTCCTCTCTATCCTGGAGATAAGTGGCCATAGTAAACTCAATTATCTCCAGGTAGAGAAAATATTTCCAAGCTATAATTGTAACAAAACACATTAAAATACATAACTCATATTTCACATTACTGAACCCCCATATTCGACATATCCTCAGATAGCTTGGATCTGAGTGCTCGATATAGCCGAAAAGTACTCAGATCGCATGAATACAGTCGAATCGCCATGGAGTTAGAAGGTTTTCACCGAACATTCGGCAGAAATCTGTCCAGAATTAGTTCCATGACTGTTAGCTATCAGGGTCGGTTTTAATGTACCGAACGACGCTGCATTTGTATGAACAGAAACAAAGGGATGGAAG
Organism: Pelobates cultripes; assembly: GCA_933207985.1. Lineage (NCBI taxonomy): Eukaryota > Metazoa > Chordata > Amphibia > Anura > Pelobatidae > Pelobates > Pelobates cultripes. The sequence continues at coordinate 59,127,345 of OW240923.1, forward strand.
TTTGGAAGTCCCAGCGGTGTTCGTGTAAAACAGTGACCGAAAACAGTTCCATGCGGTCGATGACAAAACATCGCTGGGTGTTTGACAGTTTAAGATGGCCACCGCCACGTGTTCATTCTTTAATACGAATGGCGACCACCTAGTGGTTCGTCAATTAACTAAAGGTTTACCATAGCTTCAAGGAGGTTAACAGACTGAAAAAAGAAGGTTTTAGAAAAAAGAAGACATAAAATGGTAAGTTATTTTTATTTTTATACAGGTATTTAGTTTTCTCTCTTTTTTTAGGGTGAGGGGGGCAGGTAGTGCTTTATTTCATTTTTTTGAGGGGTGGGGGGGTGACTAGGGGCTTGGGGAAATCCTAAATCTGGAGAGAGTATTTTTACATTTAGCCCCCATCCATCGCCCATGGGTAGGGGCCGGGGGGGGGAGTACAATAGGTCCCTCCTTTTTGTCTTTTAGGGCCCCACCTGCCGCTAATGGGTGGGGGCCGTGGGGGAAGACAATAGGTCCCTCCCATTGTCTTTAAGGGGCCCCACTTGCCGCTCATGGATGGGGGTCGGGGGTAGGACAATAAGTCCCCTCCTATTTTATTATAGGGCCCCCACCTACTGCTCAAGGGTGCGGGGCCGTGGGGGAGGACAATAAGTCCCCCCATTGTCTTTTAGGGCCCCTACCCACCGCTCATGGATGTGGCTGGGGGGAGGACAATAGCTCCCCCCTATTGTCTTTTAGGGGTTAGGGGTGGATACTATGTCCAAGGGGCCATTTGTTGAAAGGGGGGGTTTACAACAGTGAGCATCCACAGGGGAGGGAGCAGCTGTTTTTTCAGAGTACATTTCATTCTTTAACCTATTTTTTTGATTCTCGTTATCTCGTTTCAGTTTAAAGTTCGCTTATGGTGCCATGTTTGCAGATCTCTTTCAATTGGATCGTATGGATTCGTCTTTGCCTTCTGATACTTGTGGCAGACCGCCTGGCACCCTGACTGGGTGCCTCCGCCAATCGTTCTCCCTAGTGCTCACTGAGTACTTAGGGCACTGCACCAGATACCATTGGCACCATAGTCCCCAGATCCAGTGTTATAGCTTGGCTGGGAACTCGCTGTCTTCCACCCACCCTGGACCCAGGACCAGGATCCAGCTTCCAGTGGGTGAACCTCTCCTACTCCAGAGAGTACAGCACATGAAAGGAGACGCTATGTTAAGGGTAGGCAGGAACCCATTTAATGGGAGCCACAACTGGCCTTATATGCAAGTCCCCATGCAAGAGGCACTCCCCCTTGGACCTGAGAGTAAACCACAGTATAAACAATTAAACAACCACATTGGCTCTCAGATCCAGGATACTCCCATACATAATCAGATAATCCCTCCTCTGTAAGTGGTAGATAATTGAGTCATGGACTGTACTGTAACTCAATTATCTCCAGACAGAAAAAGACACATTTTTATAAACCCCCCCAAATACCTTTAAGACATACAAAACCCCCACAAAGTTAAATCCCCTGATAGCCTTGATCTAGATGACCAACATATCCAAAAATCACCCAGATCAGTTCAGGGGTTCAGGAATTTCCTGGAAGTCATTTATTTGACCGACCGCACGCATGGTTCCATGCCCAAAACAGTTCCATAGAATTAGGGCTTGCGATCGGTCTAGTTCGGTAGTTTGGAAAACAAACATACTACTGAACATGGTCAATGTTCTTACCCTGGAGCTTGTTCCCCTCATCCAGAAGAATGATTTCACAAAACAGTAACCTTCTAAAGTGTATAGAACTGAACGCAGGCGATGATAGAAGTCTAGCGGTGTTCGGGAGTTTCTGTATCTGATTTTAGTTCCATGAGTTTCCTGCCCAACCTCCGCTGCCTGCGTTCATGCGAACAAGATGGTCGCCACCTCATGGTTATCAATAGGAATTGAGGCCACCCAGACGAACAATTAGAACACTGCGGTGAGAACTGTTCCAAGTTGTTAATAGGTGTTAACAAGTTCCCGGGTTGTCCATGGTTTGTGCGGTTGTGCAGTAATCGAATGGGACAATCTTAGAATAGGAGGGGAATGCAATCTACCAAACAGAATAGCAAAAAGTCACGAACAAGGTCCTTTATGAGCATTTTTGCATGGCCCAAGGTCCTGAGGCAGGAGGCTGGCAAACAGGCCCCTCCAAGAACCAGTGGCGAGGTTACTTTCCCCACAATACTGTTAGACTTTCTCTGTTTGCACTATTTTCTGTTTGGTAGCAGCTTGAAAGAGGAAGTGCTATGAGGGGAGTTTTATTATATCTGACTTTTTTCTGATTTGTTGATTTTTTTCTGTCTTAATGTGCTGCTGTGGAGTTCTAGTAAACAGAGACTTAAGCAAAAATTTGGCTCCTGTCATTAATAAAATTAAGATTATTGATACAATAAAGCTACCATAATCTACAATTGTGCTATCAAATACTAGAATAATGCATTCGGCTTAGCCCAATTCAAAATTAATTCAAATTTTGTGTGATCAGCATCTCGCGGAATTCCCCCATTACTCCAAACCACCAAATGCCCAAACCATGAAACCACAGAAATAAGCAATGAACAAGCCATTTAGTTTATTTTGTGATTCAGAGTTTAGTCTGTGGCACTAGAAAAAGGGAGACTGAAAAAAAGAAGCAGCATTTTTCTGGGTGGAGGGAGGGTTTATCTGTCTTGGAGTGGGAGATTTCCTGTGCCGTTGATCCTTGTGTGAGACAGGTGAGGTGGTTGGCTTACTGTTGTGCCTAGTCACTACCATTGCTATTTACACCAATTCTGAATGGGTTTGAAGCTGGACCATTAATCAAACTGTGAGAGTGGTTAGGTTATTACGCTCTCCCCTTTATTGCCCAGCTGATCACTGTCTCTTTGTACTCTCCTGGGTTCGGTGTGCTACGTGTTTCAGGCCCACCTCTTGGGGCTTTGTCAAGCATATAGTGAGTCCTACCATTATGCTCTACTACTTCTACTTCCATATGTTTTTTATGTAGTTTTTACCGTTCAAGGAATAAATCATTTATCTTCACTGGTTCGGCTGGTGGTGATTCCGTAATACCATCTATATCTGGATCCTACCATCACAAGGGTCTGATCCACCCAAGGCTGCATAGTTTGGAGTGGTACTACAACCACTCCACAATTGTGAGTTTGATTTTAACAGAGTTCTATATATATTATTTGGACACTGCAATATTGCACTAGTTTGTTTCTGTACTTTTATATTTTAGATCAGTGAGATCAACAATTAAGGGATAGTGCAAGTATATTTGGTTATTTATTTTATCTCACTATGTCACAGTGTATTTTATAATATACACAAGTAACAGGTTTTTTTCACATTTGATCAATTTAATAATTAGCTTTTTGAACCGTGTTGCTGTCACTTTTTTAACACTGCGTGTTTTAAGATTATATCCTCGCCTAATTATCTATTTTATTGTATTTGGGAATTTTGTATCAGGATTCTTTTTAGGTTGCTGCATGTGTAATTGCTTGACACTTTTTTGGGTGTTATTACTTGCACTTTAAAATTACTTGCGCCATTTTATTCTGCTTGTTTTTTTAGGTTACTACTGTGCCTAGTCACTGCCATTGCTATTTACAGATATAAATGGGAGTTAATCTGGGTCATAATCCTAATGTTGGACTGGATAGGTTACTGCTTTGCCTTGACCCTGCAAGAAAGAATATCACTTTTTTCTCAATGTGTTTAGTCCAGGTTGCTGCTACAGCAGTAATGTTACAGGCAGGTTGCAGCATTGCTTTAAAAAAAATTTTTTTAAAGGACTTTTTTTCTTTACCTGGAAGTGTGTGTGCCCTCTACACGGTGCTCATAAAAATGTACACAGTTCATAAAGTAAAACACAATAACATTAAAGTAGTAGGAAATCCACCAAGCAGAAACCAAAACATCTGTTTTGGTTTAAAAAAGATGTGTTAACCCCTTAAGGACCGGCCTGTTTTTGCGACGTTGTACGTTAAGGACCAGAGCAGTTTTGACACTTTTGTGGTGTTTGTGTTAAGCTGTAATTTTCCTCTCTCTCATTTACTGTTCCCATACAAGTTATATATTGGGGGGGTTTTCAGGACAAGAAGGGCTTTCTTTACCTACCATTATTGGTATCATGTCATATATTTTATTTAAAAAAAATTATAAAATATGGTGAAAAATTGAAAAAAAACATGTTTTTGGACTTTTACTTATCTACAAAAGCTAATGAAAAAAACTGCTAAATAGATTCAAAATTTTGTCCAGAGTTTAAAAACACCCAGTGTTTACATGCTTTATTGCTTTTTTTTATAGCCCTATAAATACAAGTAGGAAATTGCTGTTTCTATATATATATATATATATATAGACATAGCAGAAATGACCGCACTCCAAGGACTTTATAGAGATTTTCAAATAAAATGTAGCTTTTATTCAATCCATTTAAAAAGTCAACATTTCAGCTCCCACATGGAGCTTTCATCAGGACAAAACATGTTTTGTCCTGATGAAAGCTCCATGTGGGAGCTGAAACGTTGACTTTTTAAATGGAAAATCTCTATAAAGTCCTTGGAGTGCGGTCATTTCTGCTATGTCTACATGATCCTTGCCAGACCAGCACCGGGCACCACAGGATTACACCAAGAGTGCAAGCCCTCGCTATTTATATATATATATATTGTGTTCCAAGCAGTTGTATACTGCAAACACAAATTAAAAGGAATCCATGTTTAAAATGGAATGAGGCAAAAATGTGATTCTTTGTTAAACTAATTTGCATATGCCCACCCAGAATCCTTTGCGGTTGTAACATCACTGCTGATTTGGGATTTCTGTGGGAAAAGCAAGTCTTATGGCTTGACTGGTGTGCAGATTTTTGTTTAGCATTGTATTAACTATCCACATACTTCAGGTGGAAGGGGTTTTCAATCACAATTTTTCCCCACCATAATCTATTTGGATCTTGCTTCACAAGCACTACCAAGCCTCCATAAGCAAACCAGTAACCAACCTCATGCTGAAGAGTTGCATTAACAACGAAACAGCTGTCCATGAGTGGTTCACTGGTTTTGCATCTTATCCTAAATTGTGTTCCAAGCAGTTGTATACTGCAAACACAAATTAAAAGGAATCCATGTTTAAAATGGAATGAGGCAAAAATGTGATTCTTTGTTAAACTAATTTGCATATGCCCACCCAGAATCCTTTGCGGTTGTAACATCACTGCTGATTTGGGATTTCTGTGGGAAAAGCAAGTCTTATGGCTTGACTGGTGTGCAGATTTTTGTTTAGCATTGTATTAACTATCCACATACTTCAGGTGGAAGGGGTTTTCAATCACAATTTTTCCCCACCATAATCTATTTGGATCTTGCTTCACAAGCACTACCAAGCCTCATAAGCAAACCAGTAACCAACCTCATGCTGAAGAGTTGCATTAACAACGAAACAGCTGTCCATGAGTGGTTCACTGGTTTTGCATCTTATCCTAAATTGTGTTCCAAGCAGTTGTATACTGCAAACACAAATTAAAAGGAATCCATGTTTAAAATGGAATGAGGCAAAAATGTGATTCTTTGTTAAACTAATTTGCATATGCCCACCCAGAATCCTTTGCGGTTGTAACATCACTGCTGATTTGGGATTTCTGTGGGAAAAGCAAGTCTTATGGCTTGACTGGTGTGCAGATTTTTGTTTAGCATTGTATTAACTATATATATATATATATATATATATATATATATTTATTTTTTTAATTTATCAATAGTGACATTGTAACACCGTTATCTGTCATAAATCACTGAATCACACCTTACATGTACATATTTTTTTAAAGTAGACAACCCAGGGTATTCTATATGGGGTATGTCCAGTCTTTTTTAGTAGCCACCTAGTCATAAACACTGGCCAAAGTTAGCATTTATATTTGTTTGTGTGTTAAAAATGCAAAAAAATGCTAACTTTGGCCAGTGTTTGTGACTAAGTGGCTACTAAAAAAGGCCGAACATACCCCATTTGCAATACCTTGGGTTGTCTTCTTTTGCAAATGGTATGCCATCAATGGGGTAATTCTCATTCCTGGGCTACCATACGCTCTCAAAGGCAACCTAATCAATCTGACAAATTTCAATAAAAAAAAAAAAGTAAAATTAAGCCTTATATTTGACCCTGTTACTTTCACAAACACTATAAAACTCTATATGTGGGGTACTGTTATACTCAGGAGACTTCGCTGAACACAAATATTAGTGTATCAGAATAGTAAAATGTATCATAGCAATAATATCATCAGTGAAAGTGCAGTTTGTGTGTGAAAAATGCAAAAAACTTCACTTTCACTGACAATATCATCGCTGTGGTATGTTTTACTGTTTTGAAAGACTAATATTTGTGTTCAGCAAAGTCTACCGAGTAAAACAGTACCCCCATGTACAGGTTTTAGGGTGTCATAGAATGTTACAGGGTTAAACACAGTGCTAGCAAATTAAATTCTCTGGACTTTCGGCCTGGGTTGGCAGGCAGGTCCCTCAAATTGCAATCATTAAAATTACTTAATTTGGTAAAAATATTACATAAATATGTTTTGTATTATTTTTATTTATTTATATATAGATATATATATATATATATATCATTACATTCTAAGTGTATTTTGATATAAATATATATATTAATATCAAAATACTGTTAGAATAAAATTACATATATATATATATATATATATATCATTTTTTTCAATTATTAAATATTATTTTTATTTTTTGTTATTTATTTTTATTAGCATATTATTTATAATTTATAATAATATATATAGTAATATATAATTTAAATATAAGTGTATTCTTGTATTAATATACGTATATATAAATATAAAAATACACTTAGTATGACTATATATATGATATATATACATATATTATATATAGATATAATACATGTATATATATGATATATACATATATCATATATATATATATATATATATATATATATACACACACACACATATATTATTATTTTTTTTACACTTAATGCTTTATTTTTAAACTTTAATTTATGATTTTTCACTTGCAGGGAGACTGCCTGTCAGCACAGACAGTTCCCCTGCAGGCAGAAACACGGGCACCTATTGCGGCCACGTGATCGAGTGATCATGTGGCCGCGGGGTCCTGATCTGCCGCGGGGAGACTGCCCGAGCAGACAGGCAGTCCCCCTGGACCGGAAGGAGTACTGATTGCCACCGGGGAACTGACGGCGATCAGGTAAGTACCCCCAGACCGTTATGACGGTTCAGGACTGTCATCGGTCCCCAAGGGGATGTTTCCGATGACGGTCCTGAACCGTCATCGGTCTTCAAGGGGTTAATTTACACATTTGTATCTTAATTATATCAATAATACAATCAAGCTCATCCATCACTAATCCCAAGAAGAAATTGAGTGAGGATAGGGGTAATTTTCCCCAAACGACCATTAGCATTAGTGCCATGACTTCAGAGAGTCCTAACACCTCTTCCTCAGCCATGAGAACTGCTGACACTTCAGTCTCCGCCAACACCACCACCACTACCACCAAATCCACCACCAGAAGTACCTCCACTATAAGTAGTAGTATTCCCCCTCGGGATAGTGGCACTAGTATGTCCATTATGTCTGATTCACCACTCAGGAGACAAATATGTTTTCTCTTTTATGCTGAAATTGTTGACACAAAGTCTAAAGTAGCAGAAAATTCTGTAGTTGCAGTGTGGTAGATATCACTGGAATGTTAGGAGCCATAAAGCATATTATGCATGTGTAGGAATGTTGTAAGCCATAAAGCCTAGTACGCATGTGTAGGAATGCTAGGATTGCTGATAAGTAGTACAGTAGTAAATGCATAGAAAGACAATTAGAGATTGCTAATTGGTTATTAATTGCCGCAGTATGGGAGTTACCTCTGAATATCTTCCTTACGTATAATCTGCATCATAATTGATGTAAAAATCCTGTAAAACCCTGGTTGGGGACGCCCTTTTAAGATATGAATCTGCTGAGTGTGACGTAGCTAGCTACTGAATAAATGGTTGCTTGCTTCCTGGGATACCAGTCCAGTCTATTATGTGTTTTCTTGCCTCAGATTCCTGCAACAACAGCTGCAGAGTCTGCTAGGCCCACAAGTAGTATCAGCTTGTTTGTAACCACCAATAAGATATGTATTAGACCACCTTTAAGAAAACAGCAGAAAATGAAAGGAAAAGAAAGCCGCATAGTAGAAAGCAGCACTCTGCATATACAAGGCGGCTGTTTTCTGATTCACCTCCCAAGAAGAAGATCACCAGCTCCAGAATAATTTTTTTCTGCCACTGCCACTGCAACTATGTCTAGCTCAAGCATTGTTTTATGCTTTGTTTTATGGTTGAAGCAGGGATCAGTGAAACCAGTAGACTTGATGGTATTTCCCCAAAGTGCTTGTAGCACTCTCAAGAAACAACTGTGGAGATAGGTCACCAGAGACTAGATTGTTGGTGTTATCAGACACCACCTATTGTAAAGAGGTGGAGCACAGTACTGAAGTATTGTCCCCATTGTCTGGACTTGGCAGTTATTACTCTTTCCCCCACCACTTTATTTAACTCTGTGAGCCAGAGAAATTACAAGAGGAGTGTTCAGAGAGGACAGGCAGAGTCCACTATATTCTTCAGCTAGTGTGCACTCCTCCTGCATATTCTACACCTTACCTAAGTCCACCTCTTTCTGCTTTTAAGTGCATCTTATCCAGTGAAGACCGTTGTAACAAATTCAGCTGTCCAGCACTGCTAAAAGTACATAATCCACAGTTATTTTTACTACCGGCACCTTTTCCACTAGCATTAGTCAGCTAAGTGGTACTCTAGAGGCTAGAGTTTCACAGCTTTCACTGCCACCGATGATCGACCCACGTTTTCAGCAGCTGTAGGGCAAATTTTGGGGGTAATAGATAAAGTTTGGCATTATTGTGACAGCATTTTGGAAGGGTGAATTGCAAAGAGAAAATAGTTTGGCAAGGAAGTGAGTAGAGGGAGAGTGAAGGGTCATCTCACTAGTGCCAACACCTGCAAAGACACCCCAATAATGTAATACTGAGGGAAGAAGTGGAAAGATAAAGTTATAGGGCAGGCAGCATGTCCACTGGTGTTGTAGCCAACTACCACCATAAGCACCATCTCAACGACTACCACCTTTCGGCCACAGGGACAGACTCCCAGTCCACAACAATCCAGGGATGTGTCCGCAAGCCCACTTTTTATTATTGGATTTCATGCCAGCAGAATGTCAAAGTAGCAATTCACATGCCTGATTACTTGACTGTTCGGTGAAGGGGGAACTTCCCTTTCCATGATACAAGGGGAGCCCTTTAAGTAGCTGATGCAGACCCTTACTCTGCAATGTTTACTTCCCCCGTGCAGGCAGAAATGGTGTCATATGAATGGTGTCAAAAAGGTTGGGAGATCAGGTGGGCACCAATCTGCATATTGGGTTCATTGTCACTGACGTAGCTGCTAACATGGTAAAAGCTCTGTGGGAGGGCTCCTTTGTAAGTGTGCCTTGTTCTGCAAATATCCACCATCTTGTAGTGAAGGTTGCAATTCAGAAGGCCAACACAAAGGTGGCAACCATAATTGACCATTGCAGGAGGATTGCTGAGACATTACCACCATAGTGTGAGAGCTAGAGAGGCAGGGACAAGAGAAAATAGGGTTTTCCCACACCATCTATACCAGGAGGTCAGAATGCAATGGTGTTACTTGGTAGCAAAGTTATCACCGCCTTTCCTCTGAAAAGCAGTATTTACATTGAAAAATCTGGAGGGACATATTGTAGACACCAGAACCACCATATTAAGATGTGGTGGTTCTGGTGACTATAGTTTTCTTTTAAGTCTGCCTGTTTTAATAAGATCGTTGTGCAGCTGCCGGATTTTAAGTATTTAGCTTGCATTATGAATTAACCATTAATTGTTTTACCTTAAAGAAAATTGCCTATTGGGTTTTGTACTGCATGTTATTAGATTTGTTGCCTTATTGATCACTGATATTATTCTTAGTTTCTGCACTAAATGTTATAGTTAATAAATATATATTTTTTGTACAATGTATGGATCTATGATCATTATCTTGTATATTAAGCATTTTGACCATTTATACCTCAGAAAGATGCATTTTATAAGTATACTATCTTGTATCGATAAAATAAAATAAAAGGTTCAAGAAAGAAGTTTATTTACATGATGTAAATAAATGTATGATACATTTAATTAGCAGCTACAGTCTGATCCAACCAGGATCTAAGAGCAGTGACACGGGAATAGACTGCTGGGGTTGATGTAGAGCAGCTTGAACTTCCCCAGGACACAATACCAGCCAAGGTCCATGCTCCATTTCTCTGGCATACAAGAGGTCCACCAGAGTCACCCTGAGAATGAGAAATGCATTGGATAACAACTCTTATAAAGAATACTATTCCATGTTTTTTATTGATATAGCTGAGATTTCCTAAGAGCACTTACATTTTAACTTACATTTTTAATACCATTAATAATTGTTTATGAAGAACAACTGAGATATTCCAGTGGTTATTAACTAAATAGTAAATGTAATAAACTCACAATTAACTTGCAACCATTAAAATCCAAGAACCTTTACTAGGCTATTTCCTATTTTTAAATCTGATGCTTAACCTCCACGATACTTGCTTTGGTTTTACATTAACACTTTTAATCTTTACACTGTGTTAAAACACTTTGCCTTTTCCTAGACTAACCTGTGATATGTGCACAAAGTAGTTTTTAGTATTTTTATAAACATGTACAGAACATCATACCATGCAGGAGGAGGCTCCAGATGCTCCAGCACAGATCATGGTGTTCAGGATATTGCTTCCCCAGTGTCTCTGGCAGTCAGAAGTGGTCAGAAGAGGAAGAGCCACCTGCTGCAGTTTGTTTGGAGTAAGACGTGCTGATGAGAAAAACAAAATAAAAATATGCTTGAGATAAGTGTAAAGGTCAGGGGGGATTTTGCATAGGGAAGTCTTGTCAAATACACATTAGAAATAAAAATGATATCTAGAGCAGTCAAAGGAAAACATCTCAAGACTAATGTCCCTAAACAGATTCACGTCATCACTACCAATATTACAGATTGACATACTGATGAACTGATAAACTGTCTTCTTAGGCATATTAGCGACATTTACTGTATTCTGGATTCAGACCACAACTATGCAACTTTAATATTGTCACTGCAGACTGTAAACTTTAGGTTCCCACTACAGATTGATGTGGGGAAAACAGAAATCATAGTACTATGAATGAATCAGAACTACTTACATGAAGCATCAACATATCCCCAACCAGTGGTGACACATCTCTCGCCACCATTGAAAACATCATTGGAAACTGCAAGACAGACGGGAGACACACGATTGTTCAGAGTAACAGCACTGGAGAGTTTAATCAGGGTGATGTCATTGTTGATGGTAATGGAGCTGTAGCTGGGGTGTCTGAAAACCTAATGCAAAAGAAAAACACATGTTTTGGTACTCAGTAGACAGGTGATTTTTTTTAAAAGAAAAGCACTATTTAATTTAATTTTGAACATATATGCCAAACAGGAGCCTGTCATATGCAAGTCATCTATGAATAAATGAGGATCATTTTGTATCTTATGAATGCATTTTGTATTCTAAGGTTAGAAAACAACATATATAGGCATTAATTTAATACACTTTCCAAATGATTCAACACCATTAGAAAAACCTTCTAGAAAATAAATCTAGAGTAATCAACTGTTTTTACAAGTTAGTATGCTTTCTAATTATTGTGACCTACTGACAACTTACCCTGCCAATTGTCTTGGTCTGAGTGGCCTCAGAGGTGGAAGAACGGTCAAATACACCCAGAACAACACGGTGAGCTGTGCTACATAAGAAACAAACATGCCATTTCAAATTAAATAATTCATATTAACAAATTCCTTTAACAAATGTCTTAAATCAAGAAAGAAAACAATGCCAGATTTCCATTTATATAGTTCTGTCGTTAGAAGATGGGAATGGCAATCTTCATACACATCATCCTCACATTAGCCATAAAATGACCATTGTATACATTTCTTTAAATTGGCCCTTTCACTTTTGCAAAGACCCCATTGGTAAAATTACCACTTTTGGTGCAGCAGTGGTGAGTTGTATTTATCTGATGTTGTCTCCTACAAACACCACCATTTTTAAACTTATGAAGAACTTGTGAAGAAAAGCCCTAGGAGGGGGGATTATGACAAATTCTCGAGACAACGAGAATCCTTTTGGATCTTTAGATTAAAAACCCTAAGCCCTTAACGAGGGGTTCTCATTTTCCCCTTTCTTATGAATATGGGTGAACTACAGCTTTTTACAAAGCCGGACACATTTACACAATGTGTTCATAGTGATTGGCACAAATAGTATCTATAGTCAATAGCAACATTTATAATGACTGAATTTAGCCTGTTCTATAAGATGTTATTTTCCTGTACCTGTTTTCACTTTAGACATGTACTTTATCAGTTAAGCCCAACTAATTAACTCGTAAGGGCTTTTTCAGGATCTTATTTTCCCAATTTTTAATTAGATAGAATGCAGAGTTCCGTCTTTCTTAAATATTCTATACCTAGTACTTTCACACAAGTTAGTATGCATGAGGATTTTGATGATCTTACGCTAGAGGGTTTTTCAAGTAATAGGACCTCCAGGTTTGTAAAATGAGTAATTACAATAAAATATATTTCTTAGCTTAGCTACCAATTTATCATAATAGTCATAGCTATAACAGTGCCCTTTTTTTTTTTCTGGGGCTCTATCTATTAAATAACTATCAAGTAGAAGGTATTCCAAACTACTTTAATATAAGACATTTATAACCCTCTAACTAGTTTTCAATTTTAGAAGTTTAATTTGCAGTTTTTTCTGACTATTTTAATTGGGAACTATGTAACTTTGCATTCCTCAACATTTCTATTATTGTTAAACTTTCAGTCTCCTTTATTTCTAAGACCCCTTTGCCTTCTAAGGGTCAACTCTACCTTCTGGCAGAGATAGCTAGCTCATTTCTACTACTCTCAATCGATCTGATCGGCATTTACATTTTGACTTTCTATTATTGTCCCTGTACAGCCTCCGTTTCTCGGACGCTTTAAGACAGGGCGTGGCTAGCTGACGTAGTCATTTGGAGGCGGGTCTTACTCATTTAAAAGACCGGAGTGATACCCGGCATGGAGACAGTCTTGAAAAAGGCGCCATAGTGCGCGTCGAGTTAGACAGGGTTTTTTAACTAGGTTGAGTCTTGTTTGTAGCAATGTTTTCCTTAGTTGATCTGGGGGATGATTATATACACTAGCAATCTGTTGCTCTAGACAGTTTACGCAGCAATCCGTTCAGCAGCAGTCTAGTGAGATGGCTTTACTATCGTGTTCCTCTGATAGCTACTCCCTTTGGATACATTTAGTGTCAGCAGTCTACTTTGTTTCTATTTATGACCTTTATGTATAGAGTTATTTTAGAGGCAATTTCTACTCTTCTCTAGGGGGGGTCCTGTAGTCTGGTTATATCAGCAGACTTATAGACTATTTTCAGAGGCTGTGAAGTCTGATCATTAGACTAAACACACAAGGAGTGCTTTTCCTGAAGCATCTCTTAGGTTTATAACATTGGATTTACCATATGCAATTAAGACTAGGTTATTGCTTCATTATCATTATTCTGAAAGTAATTTTTATTCCTATGTCTAGCTATAGCTTCCTCTGTTAGCCTATCCCTCTGAAGGGCTCTATTATATCTTATAGAAGGCTGTCTCAGGCTACTTAGCCTCTACTCTTCTCTAGTAACAATAAGAGATTTATTGAAGCTATACATATATGTCTACTAATCTTGGGGATTAGTATGAATAAATATTGGGTTATCACATGCAGTAACAGCGGGGGATTTACTCAGTATATGACAACTTGATTCATTTCAACCCCTTCCTTGTACCTGAGCTGCGACTACCCTTATAATCCAACTTCTAATTTAACCTCTCAAACAGGATAGAGAGATAGATTAATTTCCTCAAGTTCAATATATTGTTAGACTTCTATACCTACTATGCGGACCACTACAGTTTAAGTGTCTGGTTATTAATCTTTAAAGGTATACCCCCACTTAGTGACTTACTGTTATCACTGTAATGGCTTAGGTTTAACTTCAATTTACTTTTATTAACCTATAGCCACTTATGTTTATACTAGCGAGGGTAAACTGACGCTGCATCAAGCTTTTCCTTTTTAATTCCACTAGCACGTTTGTGTGTTGCACCACCAATTATCTATTATTATTATTATTATTTTTTCATTTTTTTTTCTATTAAGTTTTTCAATATATAGTTAACAATTATTATTTTTATTAAAATTTACCCAATAAAGATTTTTTTTAATATACATTTTTCTTTTTTGTGTGCCCCCTGAGTCGCCCTTACTGTTGTGGGTATTCCCTGGGTGGAACAATAGTGGAACAGCATTTTTGCCCTTTACTCTTTTGATCCACCAGGGTTTCCTTTTCTCCATTTTTAAACTTACTTCATCCTTTTCATCCTCCAGGAGCGCACATCAGTCTAGTACTCTCACGCAAGTGCGAAAATACAATATGTTTGTGGAGAATACCGCAAGAACCAGCAGGCTCCATAGACACAACTCACAATTAGCTTGTGACAGCTGTGGGGCGTGACAAAACTTGAGAGCAGTAGCTCCTACTTTTGTCCAATTTTGTCAAGGTGGGTACGTCATCTTATGATATCTTTTCAAAGCAATGGAATTTCAACAAAATTCCTTTTTAATTTTTTTTTTGGTGAGTAACATATAATTCTATAATAATGATTGCAACAATAACATTTTTTAAATTTTTAACCCAATAGAATGCATGCATTAATCTGAATACATAAATACAAAAAGGAATAAACTTTACTCACGTGACACTGCAGTGAGCAGCTGTAACAACCCACAGAGAATTGATCAGAGAGCCACCACAGAAATGGAATCCATTGGATTGCTGTTTGTAAAAACAAATACAATGGCATTGTTTACATTTAGATTTTCAATTTTACAATCTTTTAAGTATTTCTTAAACAATTTATTTATTTATTTATTACTTCAGACATAGGTTAAAAACCATGAGTGTCGTGAGTTAAAGAAAACATTTTCTTTAAACTTGTTTTTATCAAATGTATTTTATTTTTAACCATATACAGTAGATTTGGGATATTTTTTAGGACTATTACTTAGAATCAATTTCACATTTAGTCTTATTCTTTCTTGTAAAATACAGAACAAGTAGTAAAATGCTGGAGGTATACTGTTGTAATCAAGATAGGCAGCACAATAACCAGATGCAGGGTCTTTCTTCTCCAGTAAATAAAAGTATATTTTCATGGGGAGGTTGCGCCTTTAGATGTCTAATATGGAACAATGAGAATAGGACAAAAGTAGAACTTTATAGCATAGTATACCAACAGTCACAAAAGGTAATTTAATAAAGAGATGCACTTACACTGAATGGAGCTATAGCTCAACTTCAAATCATACACTTGAGCAGTACAATGAGAGAAACACTTTACTTCCATAAGCTGCATTGTACCCCTCAAGCACTTGATTTGGAGCTAAACTATATCTCAATAAAGTGTAAGTGCATCTCTTTATCATATTTCCTTTTGTAATTGTTGATATACTATCAAGTTCTACTTCTTTTTTTGTGCCTTTTTACAAGTGCTGCAAAATTATTCTGTTGTCACAGCTCCCCTACATTCATCTTACCTCTACAAAAATGTGACTTATTCTTGTTTTTTTTCTGACCAAGTAAGTAAAGCATTAGAAATTAAGCTAATACCTAAAATTCGTTGTTAACCCCTTCTTTCTTTCTAGTATATCATTCCCTTAGTAAAACAAAAATAAAACTATTATCATCTCCACAATGAGCACCACGTCCAGGGATATCTGGAGCTGGGACTTGTAAGCTCTGCACTGCCAACAAATTATAGCACCCACCTATTTTAAACCTTATTAAATATACGCTGCATTGAGAATGACCAATATTTTATTAGCAAGAAATAATGCTTTGTTTTACTTTGATACATCTGAACTGAATTTTTTTTTTTTATACAAATTAAATATAATTTGTTTAGGTGAAAATACTTGCATTGATCAATGGTGAAAATACAGAGGACACAGATCAATTGTTAATGAAACAAAATTTAAGTTTGGAAAAAAAGTATGTTAAGCATGTCAAACTTTCGGCCCATAATGAATATATTTGCGTCCCACCTGTCTTGGGGCTGCTTTGTGCTGTGGCTGCGTCTGGCCGCAAGACAGGGAAAATATTTCCTGTCTGATTCTTGTCTTCTCTCTAACGGCCGATCAGATGTTCCCACAGCCACAAGAGTGCAGAGTGGCTGTCTGTCTGCAGAGCAGGCCAGCCACTCCCCCTTCCCTTCTGCTCGCAGTGCCAGAGGAGTGTCTGGCCTGCTTGAACAGAGAAGAGCAGGGCTGGAACTGGAGGTAGAGGAAGAAGGGCTTAGGGGACCTTCCTGTGTAGTGTGTTAAATTAGAGGAGGGTACCTGGATTAATTTGGGGGAAATAAGGGGCAATGTATTAAATTGAGGGAGGAATGCAGGGAGGGAGGGGGAGTGTATTAAATTGGGGGAGGAAGGGGGCGGTGTATTAATTTGATGGAGGGGGCACTGTATTAATTTGGGGAAGAGAGGGGGTCAGTGTATTAACTTGGGGCAGTGTATTAATTTGAGAGAGGAAGGAAGCAGTGTATTAATTTGGGGAGGGAAGGGGTAGTATAATAAATTGGGGAATGGAGGGAGTCAGTTTATTAAATTGGTGGAGGAAGGGGGCAGTGTAATAGAGTGGTGGGAGGGGGAGACAGTGTATTAGAGTGGTGGGAAGGGGGCAGTGTGTTAAATTTGGGGGAGGGCAATGAATTAATTTGGGGCAGGGAGGTGCCAGTGTATTCATTTGTGGGAGGGAGGAAGCAGTGTATTAAAATGGGGTAGGGAGTGGGGCAGTGTATTAGATTTGTGGGCAGTGTATATGATTTGGGGGAAGTTTACTGGATTTACGGGCAATGTATTGGATTTGTGGTTAGTGCATTAGAATGGGGGGGAAGGGGCAGTGTATTAGATTGGGTCTGCATGGAGACGCTGAATGCTCCCCATGGAGATGCTAAGCTTTTTGCCATACATGTACAATAGCCTTCCAATGCTTTCCTAAGTGAATGCATTGGATTGTCTGAGATCGTCAAGTTTGATGATCTCAGCCAAAGTGAAGAACACACTCATAGAACTTCAAAATCAACAAGATAATGTCATTTTCTTTTTATTTTTTTTTAAACAGCTGTGCAACAGCATACATTCACTATTTAAGTCCTATTACCAAACTTTTCTTAATCTGTCAAAGTAGTTTTACTGGAACATTGATTATATGCAAATGCTCATCTCAAAGAGCGATTACATGGCCTCCTATAGCTGGCTGCGGATCTGCCAGCAGGGGGACTGTCTAAAATGTCAGACAGTACCCCTGCTGGTGGGAAAGTAAGAAAAAATAATAATGAAACATGTTTAAAATAAAATAAATGTATTTTTATATATATATGTATATCTATATATATTATATATATATGTAACGTCATACAAGGTGTAGTTTAATATTAATATAAGTACATATATTAGTATTAAAATACACTTAGAATGACGTTACATATATATAATATGTATATATATTATATATAATATATATACACACACACACACATATACATACACGTATAATTACAATAATAAATAAAATAATAAAATAAATAAAATATTGAAACAAAATTTAATATAAATTATATATTCATATGTAATTTCATTCTAACTGTATTTTGTTATTAATATATATATATATATATTGGTAACAAAATACACTTAGAATGACATTCTATATATATCTATCTATATATAAAATACAAAAAAACGCAAATATATATATATATATAGATAGATAAATACATATAATTACATAAAAGATTACATTAGTATACACGTAGAATTTAAATACCTATAAATGCATATATATTAAAATTCTATGTGTATATTTCAGTAATCTTTTAACATAATTATGTGATTTGATTAATTAAAATTTGATTGACATGCCTGACAACACAGGGAGAAAGTGCAGAGAATTTAATTTGCAAGCACTATATTTGACCCTGTAACACTCCAAGACACCATAAAACTTGTACATAGAGGGTACTGTTTTACTCGGGAGACTTCACTGAACTCAAATATTAGTGTTTCCAAATGATAAATTGTATTACAATGATGATATTTTAAGTAAAAGTGACTTTTTCTGCATTTCTTTTACAAACGAACCACACTTTTATGGACTATATTATTTTTGTAATATGTTTTACTGTTTTAAAACACTAATATTTGTGTTTAGTGAAGTCTCCTGAGAATAACAGTACCCCCCATGTACATGTTTTATGGTGTTTTGGAAAGTTAGAGAGTCACATTGAAATTTGCCAGATTGGTTATGTTGCCTTTGAGAGCATATGGTAGCCCAGGAATGAGAATTACCCCCATGATGGCATACCATTTGCAAAAGTAAACAACCCAAGGTATTGCAAGTGGGGTATGTCCAGTCTTTCTTAGTAGCCACTTAGTCACAAACTGTTTGTTGCTCCTGAAGAAAGCCCAGGACGTGGGCTGAAACGTCGGGTTTTTATGGAATAACTGAATAAAGATGATTTTTTACTACAAAACCGTGAGTGCTAGCCTATATCTCAATATTTTTGTATATTTTGGCTGTGGCTTTTAGCACCCGGCATTTAACATTATGCTTAATATAGTAGGGTTAATCTGAGGGCAAGGACTGGTCTATTTTCTTATATATTGAGTTGTCTACTTTTGCAAATGGTATGCCATCACGGGGGTAATTTTCATTCATGGGCTACCATTTGGTCTCAAAGGCAACATAACCAGTCTGTCAAATTTTAATGTGTATAAACTAAAAAATTAAATTTGCTATATTTGACTCTGTAACATTCCAAAACACCATAAAATCTGTACATTGGGGGTACTGTTTTACCCGTGAGACATCGCTGAATACAAATATATGTACTTTGTTGCAGCTAACAGTATTGTGGCATTCACAGTTAAATGCCATGCTCATTTTCTAAATTTTTTTAAATATTTTATTCATATTAAATTATGCTTACTATACAAATATTTGATGTGACATGAAAGCCCTGTTTCTGCTGAACAAATTGATAAGTGTGGGTACAGGTGAATTACACCTGAACAGACATATAGCGCAAATTCAAGCTTTTGTTTACGTTTTGATTTGATCACAACTTGTACAAAATTGCTCAGTCCTTAAGGGGTTAATAATGTGTGTTTGTACCTGCAGAGACACCTGCCATGGCCAGGATCCAGAAACCGCATTCTCACCATTTACAATCCTGGCATATCCAGAAATAACTGGCTTAATGGCTGGCACACCACAGCCTGAAATGTAAGATACAGGTAGATCAAATAAAGAGCAAGCAGCTGCAGCTAGACTGATTTTCCTCTCTAGTCGGTCCTCTCACACATCACCCCTGTGCCAGTCCTTACATTGGCTCCCTGTATCCTATAGGAGTCAATTCAATGTGCTAACCCCATACATTTAAAGCACTGAACAATTCTAGCCCCTCTTATATCTCCTCAATGATCCATAGGTATGCCACTCCTCGTTCCCTCCGCTCTGCCCGTGACCACCTCCTGACCGCTGCTCGCACCCGTACAGCCAACTCGCACTTGCAGGACCTCTCACGGGTGGCTCCTTTCCTATGGAATAGCCTGCCTACCGCCATCAGACTCTCCTCTAGTCTTCAATCATTTAAGAAGAGCCTTAAAACCCATCTCTTCAGGAAAGCTTATGGCCTCCCAGAGTAACCTCTACCTTACATACCTGTCTCTTGCTCTCTCTACCCTCTCCTCCAGCTCTGCTTCACTCCCACCCTATTTGATTGATATTTCCTGTCCTAATGTGTCTTATACCCCACCTCCTGTAGACTGTAAGCTCGTTTAAGCAGGGTCCTCTTCAACCTATCATTCCTGTAAGTTTTCTTGTAATTGTCCTATTTATAGTTAAATTCCCCCTCTCATAATATTGTAAAGCGCTACGGAATCTGTTGGCACTATATAAATGGCAATAATAATAATAATAATAACTGTAGAATCAATTATTTAGTAACAGGAGTGTAATTGATATTAAGCTTATAAACATTAGTATGCAAGTTAAAACTCACCATAGGTGCTCCCAATAAGGGCAATGCAAGACAAGAGCCAAAGTATAGCCATGATGCTTCAGGTCCTTTGGAAGATCCCTACCAGTGCTTCATGGAGTTTATATATTCTCAGGCTACCAATCAGCTCTTAGTTCTTAATCTTGAAATTTTAGCCCTCTCTAAAATAAAACACTATCTGGAGACCTTGTAAAAAAAAACAAATATTATTTTTACAGCTGGTTTTCCAGTAAGATATTAGGAGTAAGCAGGTGTTAATATAGTGTAACTGAAGCTGGTTCCCCTATTTACCACTATAACATGGAGCATTTTAGTCATGAAGAAAGATTAAAATTTTTAAATCTCTTTAGTTTGGAAAAACGGCGCCTGAGAGGGGATATGATAACATTATACAAATATATTCGGGAACGGTACAAACCATTATCTGGAAATCTATTCATAAACAGGGCAATACTTAGGACACAATTTCACGCATTTAGGTTGGAAGAAAGGCAAAGAAAAGGTATTTTTACAGTAAGAACTGTAAGGATGTGGAAGTCTCTGCCTGGTTTTATCACAGTCCATACAGATGTTTAAACAGCAATTGGATAAATACTTGCAAAAACATAACATACAGGGATATAATTTCTAATTAATGGGGTAATAGCTGCTTGATCCAAGGAGATATCTAACTGCTATTTTGGGGTCAAGAAGGAATTTTTTCCAAGTTTTTTGCAAAATTGGAAGCACTTCAGACTGGATTTGTTGCCTTCTTTTGGATCAACAGCAAAAACATATGTAAGGAAGGCTGAACTTGATGGACGCAAGTCTCTTTTCAGCCATGTAACTGTGTAACATCTTAAAGCATAGAATTTAGCAGGGCTACCGTACAGATATCTTACAATCTATAGTAAGCTATATAATTATATGCTCAGTAAGAGTTTATCTATCTAAAATATATAAATAATTGAGAATATAATAAAAATAGGAATTGTCTTAAAAGCAATAAAGTTGTGTCTTAAAATATTTTATCATATAAACTTATAAATATAGACATATAAAAACATAATAATACATTACATTAATTTATAGAAGAGTTTATTAGATTAAAGTGTATGCTTGCAATATCAATTAAATAGAATAACATACCTTCTTGAACAAGTCAACCTCTCAGTCATGTTAATATAGAACAGCGTCTCTAAATTCAAAATTCTCTCCTCTGTGCTTCTAATATTAATAAGTACACATATTTATATATTTATACCTTAGATTTATCAGTTAGGTCATGTTAGGACCTACTTTAACTTGGCAAAGTTATGAGGCAATGATTTGATAATTTCATACGGAACATCTTAATCAGTCTATTGTCATGACCTAGACATCTTATCTATGTTGAGACAAAAACTTAAGGGTACATATGACATGGGAAATTTCCTGACTTGTTGTTACATTAACCTAGGACAAAATGGCATCCTAAAGTCTGAACATAATATTCACTGAATATAGGTAAGAGGTAATTTATTAAATAAATGTTGTATGAAAAACAATATTTTCCATTTCTAACAAATTTGCTTGCAAAATCTCTAAAAGACAAAGTGCACAGTTTAAGAAGTACAACTTTTCATTCTAAAAACTTGTAATATTTGCACATGCCCATAACAATAGTATTAACTTGATACTGAAACCAAGTTATACATTATAATTTATCACATACAAACTACAAATCTTCAGTTTGAGACAGTAATATAATGAAAATATGAAAATCTAAACTCACTTTCGTTTGGAGGCCAAATACAGTCTTCTAGCAGAGTGAGTGTGTGTGTGTGTGCGCGCGTGTGTAGATAGATAGATAGATAATCTTGGCCAGTTTCCATATACAAACCAATGGGATGCTGTTTTAAATATATCTGAGAAATACAGGCAGAGGCGTAACTAGAGACCATGGGGCCCCGGTGTGAAAATATCCCTGGGGACACCCCAGTCCCACGATGTGTCTGATTCTTTCCCTCCACAACCCATCAATGTGTCTAATTCCCAGCCCCTCCATGTGTCTTATTTACCTCATGTGTCTCATTCCCTCCCCCCAGACAGGCTCCCTGTGTCTCATCCCCCCCCCAAGTGTCGTATTTCCTCCCACTCAGCCCCTCCATGTGCCTCACCCCCCAGGCACCTCCATATGTCTCATTTCCCCCTAAGTGTGTCATTTCCTCGTCCCCAATCCCCTCCATGTGTCACATTCCCCCAAGCTCCATATTTTGTCTCATTCCCCCCCCCCAAAGCTCTTCCATGTGTCTCATTCCCCCCAGGCACTTCCATGTGTCTTTCACCTTCCTCCACTCTTACCCCTCCATGTGTCTCATTTTCCCCCCATGTGTCTCATACACCCAAAGTGTATCATTTGCTCCCCCAGCCCCTTCATGTGTCTCATTTCCCCACCATAAGCCACTCCATGTGTCTCTCTCCCCCTGCCCTTCCCCTATAGCCCTCCATTTCTTTCTTCCCTCATCTCTGTCTTCCCCTGCAGCCCCTCAATTTTTCACTTTCCCCTCCCCTCCATTTATTTTTCCCCCTCCATTTCTCTCAAACCCCCTGCAGCCCCTCCATTTCTCTCCCCCACTCTTTCCCTGCAGCCCTCTATTTATCTCTCCCTTGCAGCCCCTCAATTTTTTACTCCCCCTCCCCTTCTCTCCCGCTGCTCAAGTTTTCTCTCCCCCTACCCTTTCCTCCCCTCAATGTTTCTCTCCCCCTGCCTTTCCCTCCCCTCCATTTCTCTCTCCCCTGCAGACCATCAATTTTTCAGTTTTTGGGACACTAAGACACTAGAGGACACTGGGCAACATGGGGACACTGAGACACTAGGGGACACTCTCCTTCCTTTTCTCTCTCCCCTTTACCCTGCAGTACCTCAATTTTTCTCTCCCCCCTCCACTCCCCCCCCGTACCTGTTGGCCATAGTACCCGTCTGAGACTGACAGGAAGTGCTCTCTCTGTAAGCACTTCCTGTCAGACCACTCGGCCGCGCTACACACAGCGGCAGGAGGGGAGCAGCACAGCAAGTCACTCTCCTCTTGCCTGTTAGCCTGGGACCAAAAAAGGTAAAGGCCTTTTTTGAAGTGTGAAAAACTGTGCATAATAGATCATATCCATATACAATAAAGTGTCATAAATGGGTTAACTGTAGTATAAAATGTTTTAAGATTTATTAGTGAATATTTGATTATTTAATGATCTGTATGTTTTGAGCTGAGTGATCCATTTCAGAGATATACCCCAATGTAAACATGTATGCATTTACACCCTGTTCCAAATTATTATGCAAATTATATTTTTCTCATTTACCTAAATAATTTATGCAAATAACAGTCAGCATAATTCTCATGTTATCAACTATTAAGAGTACAATTCAAATTTTATTGAACAAACCTCCTAATGATAACAGTATTTATTTATTTTTTAGACATAAAAAAAAACTTACAATGCACTTTTCCAAATTATTACGCACAGTAAGTTTCAAAACACTTTATAGGTTGTAAAGAATTGAAAATTGTCATTTGTTGTGTTTGCAGCATATTTACTGAAATCAAAAGCTATTTCAATCAAGCTTATAACAACATTTTAACAGGTCACATTACATTTTAACATAGGACCCCTTATTTGATAGCAGCGTCACAAGTCTTGCATCCATTGAACTTGTGAGTTTTTGGACAGTTTCTGCTTGAATATGTTTGCAAGATGTCAAAATAGCCTCCCAGAGCTGCTTTTTGGATGTTAACTGCCTCCCACCCTCATAGATCTTTTGCTTGAGGATGCTCCAAAGGTTCTCAATAGGATTGAGGTCAGGAGAGGATGGAGGTCACACCATGACTTTCTCTCCTTTTATCCCCATAGCAGCCATTGATGAAGAGGTATTCTTTGCAGCATGAGATAGTGCATTGTCATGCATGAAGATGATTTTATTATGGAAAGCATAGTTCTTCCTTCTGTACCAGGGAAGAAAGTGGTCAGTCAGAAACTCCACATACTTTGCAGAGGTATCTTTACACCTTCGGGGACCCTAAAGGGGCCGACCAGCTCTCTTCCCATGATTCCGTCCCAAAACATGACTCCACCACCTCCTTGCTGACGTCGCAGCCTTGTTGGAACAGGGTGGCCATCCACCAATCATCCACTACTCCATCCATCTGGACCATCCAGGGTTGCACGGCACTCATCAGTGAACAGGACTGTTTGAAAATTAGTCTTCATGTATTTTTCTGCCCAATGCAGCCGTTTCTGCTTGTGAGCATTAGTTAGTGGTAGTCGAATAGAAGGTTTATGCACAGTTGCAAGTTGTCCGTGGGACTACAGAGGCACCAGCAGCTTCAAATATCTGTTTGCGGCTATGTAATGGTATTTTAGCAGCTGCTCTCTTGATCCGATGCATGGATCTGGCAGAAATCTTCCTCAATGTGCCTTTATCTGCACGAACCCATCTGTGCTCTGAATCAGCCACAAATCTCTTAATAGTGCAATGATCACGCTTACGTTTTCGTGAAATATCTAATGTTTTCATACCTCATCCAAGGCATTGAACTATTTCACTCTTTTTGGCAGCAGAGAGATCCGTTTCTTCCCCATATTGCATGAAAATGGTGCTCTGCTTAATAATGTGGAACACCCTCCATTAGTAGTTTTTCCTTAAATTGGGCTCACCTGGCAATCTAATTATCACAGGTGTCCGAGATTGTTTTCGGTGATCAAAAGAGCCCTGAGACACAATGCCATCCATGAGTTAAACTGAAAAACAAAATATTTAATCTTTGTGACACTGAAATAGAATTTGCATAATAATCTGAAACAGGGTGTAACTATGCTTCTTTTTGCCTGCCTCTTGAGTTTAGCTCAACTGACTAAACAACGAAGAAGTATCAGGACCAGTTGTTTGATTGGCAGCCAGTGGACAGGGCCAGATTAACATAGGGGCTGATGGAGCTGCAGCTCCAGGCCCATGCCCATGGTATAGGACCAGTGATTAAATTTTATTTTATTTTTTACACACTACTCTTAGGGTTGCCAGCTGGCCAGTATTTCTCCGATATTTGAGGCTGCCTGGCCAGTGTTGGTATTGCAGTAATACCGGCAATACAAATGTCAGTCTCAGTATAAACAGAGATTATTCTGCAATACCAGTGCCAGCCAATAGGGTGTGTGTGGAGAGAGGCAGGGATAGGAAGTTACAGCATGCCTCTTCCTGCCTCTCTCTAGTCACTGATTGGTGGGGGGGAGAGCAGCTCTACACAGAGAATCCAGACAGCAGCTCTGAGCCTGCAGAGACAATGTAGCTCAGGTAAATGAGGAATGGGGGAAAGGCTGCAGTGAGACATGGGGACACAGACACTAGGGGACACTGGGAGACACTACGGGACACTGGGAGACTAGGGGAAACTGAGACACTAGGGGGCACTGGGAGACTAGGGGAAACTGAGACACTAGGGGACACAGACACTAGGGGACACTGGGAGACATAGGGACATAGGGAGACATAGGGACACTAGGGGGTACTGGGAGACAACACTGAGACACTAGAAGACACTGAGACACTAGGAGACATAGGGACACTTGGGGACACTAGGGGGCAGTGTCCGCATGTCTCCCAGTGTCCCGTAGTATCCCAGACTTCCCTAGTGTCCCAGAATCCCCATGAATCTCAGTGTCCCAATGTTTTCCAGTGTCCCCAGGTCTCCCAGTGTCTTGAAGTGTCCCCTCATGTCCTAGTGACCTGGGGACACAGACACTAAGGGACACTAGGGAACACTGGGCAACATGGGGACACTGAGACACTAGGGGACACTGGAAGACATAGGGACGCTGGGAGACACAGGGACACTTGGGGACATTAGGGGGCACTTGGGGACCTGGGGACGGTGAGAGACTCGGGGACACTGAGACACATAGGGACACTAGGGGGTACTAGAAGACACTAGAATACATAGGGAGACTGGGAGACATAGGGACACTGGGAGACACTAGGGGGCAGTGTTTGCATGTCTCCCAGTGTCCCCTATTATCCCAGACTTCCCTAGTGTCCCAGAATCCCCATGAATCTCAGTGTCCCAATGTTTTCCAGTGTCCCCCGGTCTCCCAGTGTCCCAATGTCTTGAAGTGTCCCCTCATGTCCTAGTGACCTGGGGACACAGACACATGGGGACACTAGGAAACATTGGGACACTAGGGAACACTGGGCAACATGGGGACACTGAGACACTAGGGGACACTGGGAGACATAGGGACACTTGGGACACTAGGGGGCACTTGGAGACCTGGGGACAGTGAGAGACTCGGGGACACTGAGACACAGTGGCCCCATGTCTCCCAGTGGCCCCTAGTCTCTCAGCACTACAGTGTCCTGATGTTTCTCAGTGTCCCCATGTCTCCCAGCCAGTGTCCCTAGTGTCTCAGTGTCCCTATGTCTCCCGTTGTCCCTGGTGTCTCGGTGTCCCTGGTGTCTCGGTGTCCCTAGTTTCCCAGAGTCCCCTAGTCTCCCAGAGCCCCCATGCATCCCAGTTTCCCCATGTCTCCCAGTGTCCCCATGTCTCCCAGTGTCCCCATGTCTCCCAGCAAGTGTCCCTAGTGTCTCAGTGTCCCTATGTCTCCCAGTGTCCCTGGTGTCCCTAGTGTCCCCTAGTCTTCCAAAGTCCCCATGTATCTCAGTGTCACAATGTATCTCAGTGTCCCCATGTCTCCCAGTGTCCCCATGTCTCCCAGCCAGTGTCCCTAGTGTCTCAGTGTCCCTATGTATCCCAGTGTCCCCTAGTCTCCCCGTGTTCCCTAGTCTCCCAAAGTCCCCATGTATCTCAGTGTCCCCATGTATCCCAGTGTTCCCATGTGTCTCAAAGTGTCCCCTCATGTCCTAGTTACCTGGGGACACTGGGAGACACAGACACTAAAGGACACAGAGACATGGGGACACTGGGAAACAGTGTCACTAGTATCTGTGTCCCCATGTCTCCAATTGTCCCTGGTGTTTCTCTGTGTCCGTAGTGTGCCAGTATCCCTAGTGACTCAGTGTTTCCTAGTCTCCGAGAGTCCCCTAGTCTCCCAGTGTCCCCATGTCTCCCAGTGTCTCAGTGTCCCCTAGTATAAAAGAAAAAAATCTCAGGCACTCACTTTGCTAGATTTAAGCAGGTTTATTGGATACAACAACGTTTCGACCTGTACCCAGGTTTTTATCAAGTCTCCAGTGTCCCCTAGTGCAGGCACAGGCAACCTTCGGCACAGATGTTTTGGACTACACCTCCCATGATGCTTTGTCAGCATTATGGGTGTAAGAGCATTATGGGGGATGTAGTCCACAACATCTGGAGTGCCGAAAGTTGCCTATCCCTGCTCTAGTGTCCTAGTGACATGGGTACACAGACACACTAGGGGATACTGAGACACACAGGGGACACTGAGATATAGGGGTCACTGGAGACCTGAGGACACAAAGACACACAGACACTGAAACACTAGGGGGTTTAGGGGACTGGGAGACTAGGGGATACTGGAAGACATGGAGACACAGACTCTGAGCGACATGGGAACACTGAGACACTGGGAGATTAGGGGACTAGGGGAAACTGGAGGACAATGAGACACTGGGTGACATGGGGACACTGAGAGACATGGGGACACTAATACATAAGGACACGGAGACACTGGGAGACACTAGAAACAATCCATATATACAGTAGAATAAAACTGTAAGTAGTTTTTTTTGTTGATTTTACAGAATTATCTATTATGTCACTCCATATGTTGTCACGCATACAAAATGTATTATGCAAGTTAGTAAGGCCAGGTTTTTTTTTTTTTCCCCCAAGAAAGGTGTCAACCCTAAATACTGTTCACATACTCTTGCTTAAGTATGGAAACGTAAGAGGGTTGTAGAGGACTGTGTGGAATGGCTGACAATGAAATTAGTTTAGGTAATGCTGATTTTGGTCTCTCTAACATTGTGGCATGTTCCTTTTTTCTACACTCACTGTATACACCTTTTTTCTGTCCCAGACTATATACCAGGAGCTTCTGCCTGCTTGGAAGAAGGTACAGAGACAAGTGTACATGTGTTTCTAGGGGACAGTCCTTAGAAAGAGTGGAGCGAGTGCATCATTAGACGTATTTATGCCAAGCTCAGGGTGCTGTCTGCATAGTATGCCCTTAGTTGGCCAGCCTGCATGACTGGCAGGCAGCTTGACACACATTCATACCAGGCTGTCCTTCAAATTCTTTGGGCAGACATACCCCCTTTTTGGGGATGTTCACCCTTTCCAGCAGTTCTGGTTACGTAATTTGCATCAGTGGCCCACCCTTTTACCCCATCCATAGACTTTACTTTACTGGAAACTGCTGTTAGGGGGTATGGATTTACTTCAAAGATAAAAGTTTGAGATTAGCAGGAAAGGAGGTGGCTAGGATAAATACCAACAGCCCTGGGAAATACCAACAGCACATACAGTTACACACTTTAAAACATTTCACATATGGGGGGGAAACTTAGGAGCTCCGAGCCTCGGGAATGGAAGGTGTCACACATACAAAACATACA
This sequence comes from Pelobates cultripes, assembly GCA_933207985.1. Classification (NCBI taxonomy): domain Eukaryota; kingdom Metazoa; phylum Chordata; class Amphibia; order Anura; family Pelobatidae; genus Pelobates; species Pelobates cultripes. The sequence goes on from OW240923.1 coordinate 59,156,251, forward strand.
TCACTAGATAGTCCCGGGTCCTAACTGGAATCCCTGCAAATAGCGGGACTATTGGATGTACAGAGCCCGAGAATCCATCATACAAAGTCTAGGCTCAAGGCTCTGTAGATCCCTGAAAGTAGTTCCAGGCGGTTGCTTGGTTTAGTCAAGCAAATTTAAACTTCATGCCTAAACCAAGCAACAACCAAGCAGCTGAAAGGCGCAAAACCAATTTGCGCCAATCAGCGCTCAGGGAGGAGAGGGGTTTCACTGCCCAATTAGGAAAAAGGGCACAAAACCCCTGTGCACCAATTAACGCTCTGGGAGAATCCTCTCAGATTGGTTGCCTGTGCCCCACAATGACCAATCAGTGCTCCTTATGCCGACACATCAGGAGAATGGCGCGAACGCAGTTTGAATGGGCGCTCCTTCTCCTATTGGTCGGCATGGACTTGCAGGCGGCTAGCAGGACCTCTCGCGCCTCTCTCCGGGGCTACCTTCACTTGGGCAGCCCCGGGGAGAATGTCCACGAGCAGCTATGAGCCTGGCCTCGCAGCTCCCAGGTAGGGGAAGAAGTGATTATAGCTCTGTTAGGAGCAGGTAGGGCAGCACAGGGACCTGAGACAGTGCGGGCAGACCCGTTCAGTATATGAATGCCTCCCCTGGTTGGCATTCGGTTATACAAACCAGCGGCCACCCAGGGGAGCATTCATTAATGATTTCCCTTGCAGTTTTAGAATGTTCTAATGAGCTCAGGGTGGTCCTCATTTGGGAGATAAACGAGTTTCATTCATATGAGCTCTCTCGAATGGGAACAGGCAAAATACACGAAATGCATACAAATACACGGGGAAACACAGAGGGACCACACAATACCAATACACCCAAATAAGCAGTGGGCATGGTACTTAGTGGCGGTGGTCAGCCACATACATCATCCACAGTCACTTTTACCACCACCAATAGCGTTAGTCAGTTAAGTGCTACTCTAGAGGATAGTGTTGCACAGCTTCCACTGCCACCAATGATAATCCAGCCACATCTTCAGCAGCAGTAGGGCAAATGTTATTGATAGATAAAGTTTGGCATTATTTTGACAGCCTTCTGAAAGGGTGAATTGCAAAAAGAAAATTGTTTGGCAAGTAAGTGAGTAGGGGGAGAGTGAAGGGTTATCTCACAAGTGCCAGCATCTGCATAGACACCACAATATTGTATTACTGAGGGGAAAAAGTGGAAAGATAAAGTTCTAGGGCAGCCAGCAGGTCCACTGGTGTTGCATTTAATTCTGTGCAACCAGCTACCACCATCAGTACATTCTCCACTACTATCACCCGTAGGCAGAGCAAGGGGGATGTTAATTTAGTTGCCTAGTGGCACTTAGCTTAGGATCAATCCAGGGACGTGTCCACCAGCACACTCGTGCATTTTGTTGGATTTCATGCCAGCAGCATGTCAAAATAGCAGACTAACTACCTGATTACCCGACTGTTCAGTGAAGGGGGAGCTTCCTTTTTTCATTATACAAGGGAAACCCTTTAAGTAGCTGATACAGAATAGCTTGGCTAATATAGCTTGGTTGCTTCACCTAAGTGTTGCTTCTAAGTGTGTAGTTGGAGATATTCTGGAGAGTTTTACAGAAGCTTCAACTGTCTAAGAGTTGTGCTAAGAGCTTTCTTTTCTGCTGTTACAGGTAAGATTCATCTGTAGGAAAAGGTTACTGATTGCACAAGGTTTGAATTCCTGTTGGTAATTATAAGGCATTTGATTTGATTAAGCTAGTTACTTGCTATTGATTGCTGGTTAATTAGCTATTGTTTGCAAATAAGCAGAGGCCTACCCAGGTGTTAAACATTCCTAGTGGGTGGTGATTTTAGGAGTTATATAAGGCTTGTTGTCATTAGCTTGGCTAATATAGCTTGGTTGCTACTTCTAAGTGCTGTTTCTAAGTGTGTAGTTGGAGATATTCTGGAGAGTGCTGTTTCTAAGTGTGTAGTTGGAGATATTCTGGAGAGTGCTGTTTCTAAGTGTGTAGTTGGAGATATTCTGGAGAGTGCTGTTTTTAAGTGTGTAGTTGGAGATATTCTGGAGATAACCTGGAGGTAATCTGAGGTATTCAGGAGGATAAATACAAAGTTAAGATTAGTTTGATTTAAATTATTCTCCTCATTGGAATGGCAGACTTAGTTCAGTGTAATAGTTGCTATGCATTTGTTTCACGTTCTACTTTTTGGAGATTTGGTTGTTGTCTAATCTGTAGACAGTTCGCTATCTTGCGGCAGGAGATTGTATTTTTGAAGTCTGAGATTTGTAAATTATCTGGTGAACAAACTCAGACTGGAACTGCTGCAAAGCCACTGCCGCAGAGACATACTAGGAATGTCAGATGGATTACTGTAGGATCTGGTAGACTTAGAGTTGTGGATAAAGGCATTTTGCACAGTCTGTTGCTCTACATAATTCATTTTCTGCACTTCCAGAGTGTAATGGTGTTGTGGAGAGAGGCACTGAGGCTAGTGGTGTTGTGGAGAGAGGCACTAAGGCTAGTGGTGTTGTGGAGAGAGGCACTGAGGCTAGTGGTTTTGTGGAGAGAGGCACTGAGGCTAGTGGTGTTGTGGAGACCGGCTTGGAGACTATGGTGAGATCTAATAGAAAGCAGTTATTGTTGGGGGATTCGATCATAAGAGGTGTGGAGATGGACAATGGTGGTCTTGTGAGGTATCTTTCCGGAGCTACTGCTCACAGAGACAGGAGACGTATCTGTAATATTGTTAAGCAAGCAAAGCAGGAAGGGGGATTGGATTTACTTGTCCATCTATGGACAAATGACTTGGCTTGCAATGAGGTTTCAGAGGTTAAGGAAGTTTTTAGTGTTTTTGCCAATGATATATGGCAAGTTGTTTCCACACTGTCATTCTCTGAAGTTCTGCCTGTGCATAACACTCAGAATGACAGGCGGATGCGTATTAAGGACTTTAATTTGTGGCTTGGTGAATGGTGTCGGGAGCAAGAATTTGGCTTTATTTCTCATGGTAGCTCTGTTTGGAATGGAAATAAGCTGTACAAAAAAGATGGTTTGCATCTTTCTCAAAAGGGAACAAATGTTCTCAGTGAACAGTTCAGAGGTTTTGCTAGGATGTATTTAAACTAGGAGGGGGGAGCGGGGCAATAGGGTGATAAAACATCAATCCAATTGTCCCCCAATACAAGGACAGAAGGTGCCTGTAGAAAGTGTGTTAAAAAATGATAAGCTTAGAGTCATGTCTACAAATGCTCGCAGTTTAGGGAAAAAGATCTATGAACTTGTGGCAATAATGGCAACTGATAGTGTAGATTTAGTCGCTGTTACTGAAACATGGTATAATGAGAAAAATGACTGGGACATAGCAATGCCAGGGTACTCTTTATATAGAAAAGATAGGGAAGGCAAGAAAGTGGGAAGGGTGGCCCTGTATGTGAAGGATAGCATAAAATCTAGCCTAATAAAAGTTAGTGAGACAAACATAGAGTCCGTTTGGGTTACGTTAGAATTTGGTAATCACACAGTAACTCGTGTAGGTGTGATTTATAGGCCCCCAGGACAAATTGAAGAGTTAGATAATCTACTAGTTGAGGAAATAGCTAAAATGACGATGAAGGGGGAAGTTATCATCATGGGTGACTTTAATCTTCCTGATGTAAATTGGAAAACAAAATTAGCTACTTGTGCCAGGAGCACACATATTCTAAACTCACTACTGGGATTGTCTCTAAAACAAGTTGTTGAAGAGCCAACTCGTAAAGAGGCCATACTAGATTTAGTGTTAACAAATGGAGATTTGGTATCAGATATTACTGTAGGTGAAAGTTTAGGATCCAGTGATCATCAGTCAGTGTGGTTTATTATAAGAACAGTGACTGAGTCACACCACACGAAAACAAAAGTTTTAGACTTTAGAAAAACAGACTTTTCTAAAATTAGAATATGTGTAGAGGAGTCATTATCAGACTGGAGCAATTTAAATGGAGTCCAAGAGAAATGGGATCATTTAAAAGTTGCACTATTGAAGGCAACAGAAAATTGCGTTAGGCTTGTCAGTAAAAGCAAAAAATTCAAGAAACCACTGTGGTACTCTGCAGATGTGGCCAAAATAGTTAAAAACAAAAAGTTAGTATTTAGGAATTATAAAAAAACCCAGAGTGAGGAAGACAAAATGATCTATAAGATTAGGCAGAAAGAGGCTAAGAAAGTTATAAGAGCTTCCAAATCACACACAGAAGAGAAAATAGCACAAACAGAAAAAAAAAGGGGGACAAAACATTTTTTAGATACATAAATGAGAAAAGAAAAGTAAAACAAGGATTAGTTAGATTAAAAACAAAAGAAGGAAGGTATGTAGAAGAGGATAAAGGTCTGGCTGACTGCCTCAATGAATATTTTTGTTCTGTATTTACAGATGAAAATGAAGGAAAAGGACCTCAGTTGAGAAAAAGGATAAATGAGTCATTTATTACACATGAGTTTACAGAGGAAGAGGTTCTATTTCAACTGTCAAAAGTAAAGACAAATAAGTAAATGGTACCTGATGGAATACACCCAAAGCTATTAAAAGAGCTTAGTGGTGTACTAGCAAAACCATTAACAGATTTATTTAACCAATCATTGTTAACAGGAGTAGTCCCAGAAGATTGGAAGTTAGCGAATGTTGTGCCCATTTACAAGAAAGATAATAGGGAGGAGTCTGGCAACTATAGGCCAGTAAGCCTTACTTCAGTAGTGGGGAAAGTGATGGAAACCATGTTAAAGGATAGGATTGTTGAACATCTAAAACACATGGATTTCAAGATCAGAGACAACATGGGTTTACTTCAGGGAGATCATGCCAAACTAATCTTATTGATTTTTGATTGGGTAACTAAAATTATAGATCAGGGTGGTGCTTACCTAGATTTCAGTAAGGCTTTTGACACTGTTGCACATAGAAGGCTTATCAATAAACTGCAATCTTTAAGTTTGGATTCCAATATTGTTGAATGGGTAATGCAGTGGCTGTGTGACAGGCAACAGAGGGTTGTGGTTAATGGAATATATTCGAAGCTTGGACTTGTCACCAGTGGGGTACCTCAGGGATCTGTACTTGGACCCATTCTCTTTAATATTTTTATTAGTGATATTGCAGAAGGTCTTGATGGTAAGGTGTAACGGATCACCTGGCACCCCGACTGGGTACCTCCGTTAAAGGATGCTCCTAGCGCTTCCTGAGGACTCCAAGCACTGCAGCAGACACCACAACCACCGAACCGGAGAAGCATATGAATCCTCCCAAGCATATGAATGCTGTAGACAATTGAATAGGAACCATACGAATAGGTTTACTCTCCTAGCAGTCAAACTGGAACAGCATACAATAAATCCTTCACCCAATAATGAGACGACACTTCACTTTGAGGGTTAAGCAGGAACTCCCTGTACTGTCACATACAGTCTCTTTTATTCCCAATCCACAAACATAGTACAGCCCACAGGGCGTTACAAAACCACCAATCAATCCGTACAATACACCCAGACACTCCCACACAAAATCCTCCCCTCTGCCTGTGATATGATCACTGAACACAATGGGTAATCTCATTATCACCGGCAGAGGAATACAGTTTTTACACAATATTTATAACTTCTAAAATATACGTCACAAACATAAAACATACATTTTCATAATCAATCCATTCAGTGGAACAACATATTAAAAAATGGCACGAATCAGACCAGAGGTTCAAAGGTTAAGGGAAAGTCCTTTGTGACTAAATGAAGCATGGCTTTCCGGCCCAAACCAGTTTCAGAGTCTTCTATCCTGGAGATTGAATTGAGAAGTAATTCAATTATCTCCCAGGACAGACACAAGACTCCATTATGCACATGGTGAGCACAAAGCATTAAAATATTATAAAATACACAAAGTCACATTTTATACATAAAACACAGATATGTCACATATCCCCAGATAGCTGGGATCTGAGCGCACAAAACTACCGAATAGCACTCAGATCCTATTCACACAGTTCAATTGCCATGGAGCCGAAGTCTTTAACTACACGAATGGGCTCCATGGCATAGCTATCTGGGTTAACACATTCACATAAAGTCTGGTCCATAGTCCAAAGGCAAGAGGCGGGCAAGCAGCCCCCTCCAAGGACAAGTGGCGAGGCCGGTTTCGCCGCATAAGGTATGTCTTTTTGCTGATGATACTAAGATATGTAACAGGGTTGATGCTCCAGGAGGGATAAGCCAAAAGGCAAATGATTTAGGTAAACTAGAAAAATGGTCAGAATTGTGGCAACTGACATGTGGATAAGTGCAAGATAATGCATCTTGGACGTAAAAACCCAAGGGCAGAGTACAGAATATTTGATAGAGTCCTAACCTCAACAATTGAGGAAAGGGATTTAGGGGTGATTATTTCTGATGACTTAAAGGTAGGTAGACAATGTAATAGAGCAGCAGGAAATGCTAGCAGAATGCTTGGTTGTATAGGGAGAGGCATTATCAGTAGAAAGAGGGAAGTGCTCATGCCATTGTACAGAACACTGGTGAGACCTCACTTGGAGTATTGTACACAGTACTGGAGACCGTATCTTCAGAAGGATATTGATACCTTAGAGAGGGTTCAGAGAAGGGCTACAAACTGGTTCATGGATTTTGGGATAAAACTTACCAGGAAAGGTTAAAGGATCTTAACATGTATAGCTTGGAGGAAAGACGAGACAGGGGGGATATGATAGAAACATTTAAATATATAAAGGAATCAACACAGTAAAGGAGGAGACTATATTTAAAAGAAGAAAAACTACCACAACAAGAGGACATAGTCTTAAATTAGAGGGACAAAGGTTTAAAAATATCAGGAAGTATTACTTTACTGAGTGGGTAGTGGATGCATGGAATAGCCTTCCAGCTGAAGCGGTAGAGGTTAACACAGTAAAGGAGTTTAAGCATGCGTGGGATAGACATAAGGCTATCCTAACTATAAGATACAAGGCTTTTAGACCAATGAAAGTATTTCAAAATTGGGCAGACCAGCGTACGTAATGACTCCCCATTCGTCAATACATTCTATAAGCGTTTCTCATGTTTAGTACAACTGAGATTGCAGACAATAGATTGAGTTATATATGAATGAGAATATTGACAACTCTCATTATATGAGTTACGAGTTACTTAATATAGAAGGGAATATTGAATGGATTAGATAACTTTATTAAATGCTGATGGTGATTTTAATGAAAGTCCTTTATTCCGGTATAGCAGCAACATTTCGCAGCAGTAAAATTGTAATTAGTACCACTTACAATTGACGCCGCTTCTCAGCCAAAGCCTTTAGACTTTGATAAAGGCTTTGGCTGAAACGCGTTAGTGTGCAGAGGTGGAATTGCTGAATTTTAATTTTTACTGCTGCTGTCTTCTTTTGCTGCTATACCGAATAAAGGTTTTCATTAAAGATCCTGCATCCTGGATTTTGTAAAGCAAGAAGGAGCAAGCAATTAAGCAGTTGGATTACAACGACCACCTCACTAATCCATTCAATGTTCCTAGTCTGAGCCAGCTTCCATATTAAGTGGCTCATGAATATGTGAGTTTATTCAAGTATTTACTCATTCATATATTATTTGTACGTTATTACCATATGCCTGTTTTTCCCATTGTGTTTTTACAGGTTTTATATTGAATATAAGGGTAATTATTGTTTCTCTGTGCTCTCACCATTTTTTACTGTTTTAACCATTTATTTATGTGAGGTGGAGTGACCCACATTGCTGGTGATTGTAGCACTTTGTCTTATATTGTTTTTTTCACCATATATACACTTATTTTACTAGATTGAAAGTTATACTTAAGATTAATGTGAGTTGTCCTCCAAGAGATCGGTATTAGAGTCCACTTGATAAATGGTAAAGTGTCCGTTCTCCAGTAATCCTCTAGCGGATGAAGCATAATCCTTTTATTATTTCAAAGGTTTGGGAAGGCTTGTGAGAGAAGCTTGTGGAGCCGGCGTCTGTACCCGGCAGTAGGTCCCAAAATCACCAAGCGGTTTGTCTCTGGCACGGTCTCTCTAAGTAGTGTCAGAGAGCCGCGTCAGAAGGGGGCGGGGCCGGCTCCGCATAGCGGAAATGCTGAACCCGGAACAGATACCGCATGACAGCACCTTATAAAAGGAGAGTACCTGCCATTAAACCTCAGTTCTACTTCACCCTCAATCTAGAGTCCTGTCTCTTATTGGGGGTAACCGCTATAAAACTATTCACACTAGCTCTTGTAAGAGCTTCTTCACTTGGATCCTGACTGGATGCTGAGAATCCTCCTCACTGATCGGGAAAAGGACACGCTCCAGCAGTTGAAACCCCTCTGCTACACTGGGTAACTGCTACAAGTCCCAACTATAGCAGGGTAACCCATTGACTATCTTTTACTTCATAGACATGGAAGGTGTAGGCATAGCCTCTTTCACGTTCACAGTTTGTACAAATTTATCCCATTATCCCATGCTGGGATCTTTTGACTGGGATGAATTGTTTGAACCCTAATCTTCCATTATATTTCATCAGAAAGTCATCAATGCAAATGTATTTAAAAAAAAAAAAATTGGGGGGGTTGTTAATTGTTTGTTATAGTGAGAAATTAATGGGCATATTAAGAATTGTTGATCATACTGCAGATGGGGAACACTTTGAATTGTGACTGAAGTGCATACATTGTTGTTTCATACCTGGGACTACTCATGGTGTGGGGAAAATGTGGGTATTACATACTACATATTTGGACCAGTACATCCCAATGCTGGACTTTTTAAGTATGCCCATTACCATAGTTAGTGCCCAGAATTTCTTCAATTTTATCACATGACAGGAGGCTTCCTATTTTGCATTAAACTCTCTTTACTAACTCCACAGCAGCAAAGAAAAGTGAAAACCTATCACAATGCAATAAGAAGTATAGTATCCACAGTGAATAGGCTCCTCCTCCTCTTTCTTTGCTGCTCCATCAGCAGACAGGTCAGAGTTTCTGGGCTCTTCCCTATATATTTATGCTAATTTAATATTTTTTATCTAATTTACGTAATTTGCATTCACCTTATATTGCCTATAGCTTGTGAATGAGCATACTTTGGATTATTTATACTGTTTGGGGGACTTTTCACCTCTTTTTGTCTGTCCTTTCCTCCCTTGGGCTTGTTCTTATTCATAGCCCCCCCCCACCCTCCCCTTCCGCGGGTCGAACGCTGCGTTTTTTTTCCGGCGAGCTCTCCGTCGGTGCTCTTATTCCCCTCAGGGGATTACTTACTGTTCTCCCCGTCCGATCAGCCTCACACCCTCCCAGACGCTTACACCAGTGCCCGGCATTGTTCCCGGCGGCCATCTTGGTTCTTGCATGTCGCGAGAATCGCGGCCGCGATCTTGGGACTCCCACGACTGCCGCAAATCGCTCGCTCCCGGTCCTTGGTTCCTACTCACTATCTCCACTTTAATAAGTGTCATCCTGCACAACCTGCATAAGGAATCAGCAGTTGCCCATCATACTAATGCCAAACCTGCACAGACTGCATGAAAAATAAGGCAGAGGTCCATCAGGTTAGTGCCAACCTGCTTGCTGTAGCCTGCACTATAGGGCTTAATACCCTGTGCATCTGGGGTGAGGCCCCTTTCATTTTGTGCTGCTTATAGAGGTGTATTTGTGTCATCCTCTGAATATCTGGGTGAGGCCCAGTAAAATAAAAAATCCAATACATTATCCTCTGCTGGGGTAATTGGTACTGCTGGTACCACGTGCATTACTATTTCCTGAACCCTGCTGGGGTATTTTAGTACTGCTGGTACTAATTGCACAAATCACTATATACCCTGCTGGGGTTTTACTAGTACTGCTGGTACTAATTACACAATCCTTACTATACCCTGCTGGGGTTATACTGGTACTGCTGGTACCATCACTTTATTGTGATTAAAGCTACAGTTCTGACCTCTCGCCCATCACACGCCCTGTGCTACTATTTTACTACCAGTCCTTACTCCCACCCTTACACTATGGAAGCCTCTCAGGACACTGCTGACTTCCAGACCATGATTAAGGGGGCCATTGCCGCCTCTATGGAGAAAGCACTCTCCAAGCTTATGACGACGAATGCTGAACAGACAAATTCCTCCAAAGCCCAACACTATGAGTTTGATTCTGAGGCTTCAGAACCACGCACAAGGAAAGAGACCCTCTCTGGCAAACGCCACTGGAAGGGCGAAAAAGGGCAAGATAACCCTGGCAAGGGCAAGACGCCAGCCAAGCTTCACAGAACGGTTCCACCGGCCACCCCTATCCCACGTCACCACTAGTCCTCAGAAGAGGAAGATGACTGCACACGCTCCATGGCCATATTAGACAAATGGCAAGATGTAGATTCAGACTCTCAAGACGATTCTTGGGGCTCATATTCCAGATCCCATTCCGGCTTCATGCAAGGTACTTTGCTGGATGATCCCCAGAGGATTGGAGACTTGGAACCCGGTCAAGACGACGGGGAAACCATCTTGGACCCAAGAGGTCAACGGCTGTTCGACCCAATGAATATTAGAGACCCACGCTCGTACGCTTTTTCCCCCTTCGCTATGATAGTGAGAACGATCCAATATGTGAGGAACCAATGTTACATAGTTACATAGTTACATAGCTGAAAAGAGACTTGCGTCCATCAAGTTCAGCCTTCCTCACATTTGTTTTTTGCTGTTGATCCAAAAGAAGGCAAAAACCCAGTTTGAAGCACAATTTTGCAACAAGCTAGGAAAAAAAATTCCTTCTTGACCCCAGAATGGCAGTCAGATTTATCCTTGGATCAAGCAGTTATTACCCTACATTGAAAGATTATATCCTTGAATATTCTGTTCTTGCAAGTATGCATCTAGTAGCCGTTTGAACATCTGTATGGACTCTGATAAAACCACTTCCTCAGAGAATTCCACATCCTGATTGTTCTTACAGTAAAAAAACCTTTCCTTTGCCTTAGGCGAAATCTTCTTTCTTCCAGTCTAAACGCATGGCCTCTTGTCCTATGTAAAGTCCGGTTTGTGAATAGATTTCCACACAATGGTTTGTATTGGCCCCGAATATATTTGTATAATGTTATCATATCCCCTCTCAGGCGACGTTTTTCTAAACTAAATAGGTTTAAATTTGTTAACCTTTCTTCATAGCTGATATGCTCCATTCCTTTTATTAATTTTGTAGCCCGCTTCTGCACTTTTTCTAGTGCCATAATATCCTTCTTTAGAACAGGTGCCCAAAATTGCACAGCATATTCAATATGGGGTCTTACCAGTGATTTATAAAGAGGCAAAATGATATTCTTGTCCCGAGAATGAATGCCCTTTTTTCATGCATGACAATACCTTACTGGCCTTGGCCACTGCTGATTGACATTGCACATTGTTGCATAGTTTGTTGTCTATAACAATTCCCAAGTCCTTTTCATGTGTTGTTATCCCTAATTCGCTTCCATTAAGGGTATACGTTGCTTGTGTATTCTTTACGCCGAAGTGCATAACTTTGCATTTTTTCAACATTAAATTTCATCTGCCATTTGAGTGCCCAGTCCCCCAGTCTATCTAAATCCCTCTGCAGCAAAGTAATATCTTGCTCACATTGTATTGTTTTACAAAGTTTGGTGTCATCTGTAAACACTGAAACATGACTTTCAATGCGGTCTTCAAGATCATTTATAAACATGTTAAATAGAAGGGGTCCCAGAACAGACCCCTGAGGGACACCACTTGCCACCTCTGTCCAGCTTGGAAATTTACCATTAATGACAACTCTTTGTACTCTGTTTTTAAGCCAATGTTCTACCCAAGAACAAGCATTTTCATCTAGACCGATTTCCTTGAGTTTGAACACTAATCTATTGTGTGGAACTGTATCAAATGCCTTGGCAAAATCCAAAAAGATCACATCCACGGCAACACTCTGATCTATACTTCTACTTACTTCTTCGTAGAACGCAATCAAGTTAGTTTGACATGACCTGTGCTTCATAAAACCATGCTGATTTTTGCTGATAACCATGTTCTTCTCAAGGAATTCTTGAATATTATCCCTTAATAACCTTTCAAATATTTTACCAGCTACAGAAGTTAAGCTCACAGGTCTATAATTTCCAGGCAAGGATTTTGAACCCTTTTTGAATATAGGAACTACATCTGCCTTCCTCCAATCCTCCGGAACACTTCCTGAAAGAAAAGAATCTTGAAAGATTAAAAACAGAGGTTCACTTATTTCTGCACTTAGTTCCTTAAGTACACGTGGATGGATACCGTCAGGCCCTGGAGCTTTGTTTATATTAACTTTCTTTAGTTGCTGCAGCACCTTGTCTTGAGTTAACCAATTACAATTATTCTGAAAGTTTTTAGTAGCAATCATTTGCACATCTATTGCCATGGGTTCTTCCTTAATATATACGGAGGAGAAAAAGTTATTTAAAATTCCTGCCTTTTCCTGGTCTTCATTAACTAACACCCCCGTTTCAGTTTTTAGTGTACCTAAACTTTCATTTTGGGGTTTTTTAGAATTTATGTACTTAAAAAATGCTTTGGGGTTGGTTTTGCTCTCTTCAGCTATCATTATTTCATTTTGAAGTTTAGCAAGTCTAATTGCCTTTTTGCACGCATTATTTGCATCCTTATATCTTTTATAAGATGCATCTGATTTGTCCGATTTAAATGCTTTAAATGCCCTTCTCTTAGTTGTAATCTCTTGTTTTACTTCTCTACTAAGCTATGTTGGTTTTAATTTGTTTCTTTTATATTTATTTCCCAATGGTACATACTGAGAAATGTACCTTTGTAATATTTGTTGGAAGATGATCCATTTATCCTCAGTGTTCTTTTCACTAAAGAGTTTATGCCAGTCAATATATTGTAAAGCTTCCCTTAACTTATTGAAATTGGCTTTTTTTAAATTATATGTTTTAGTATACCCCATGTGCTTTTGTTTTTTTGAGTTTATTTCAAAGGACACTATATTGTGATCACTATTTCCCAAGTGCTCACCTACTTGAATGTTGGTCAAAAGATCAACGTTGTTTGTTAAAACCAGGTCCAGACAAGCATCCATTCTAGTTGGTGCTTGCACGTGTTGTGACATGAAGGTGTCATTTAACAAGTTTAAAAACCTAATTCCCTTTGCTGAGGCACTAGTCCCTCTGTCCCAATTTATATCCGGGTAATTAAAATCTCCAATAATTAAAGTGTTACCCAGATTTGCAGCTTTCTCAATTTGCTCAAACAGCTGTTGTTCCTCGCCAATATTAACATTAGGTGGTTTATAACATATCCCAACCAATAGTTGGTTTCCCTTCTTTTCCCCCAAGCAGATATTTACCCATAAAGCTTCCACATTATCCTCCTCGCATTCCATTTGCTTAACATTTGGCTTTAAATCATGGTTGACATATAAACATACCCCACCACCCTTCTTGTTTTTCCTATCCTTCCTAAATAACATGTACCCATTTAAGTTAGCTGCCCAGTCATGTGTCTCATCCCACCATGTTTCAGTTATGCCTATTATATCATATTGTTTAGTGTATGCTAATGCCTCTAGTTCCCTCATTTTGTTATTTAGGCTCCTTGCATTAGTAAGCATACATTTAATATTATGCGCCACTTGTATATTTTGTGAATTTTCAACATTACACAGCTTCTCTGTTCTAAGCTTGCCCCTCCCCCCGTTTCCACCCCCCTTATACTGTGCTAAAGCCCATCTCCTTTCTGTCCTATCTCCATTTTGTAGATTGCTATGACCCTCCCCCCTACTACTGGTTTAAAATCTCCTCCAACCTTCTAGCCATCCTATCCCCCAGCACTGCAGACCCTCTCCCGTTTAGGTGCAATCCATCACCACTATAAAGGTTGTACCCAATCGCAAAGTCGGCCCAGTGCTCTAAAAAACCAAAACCCTCCTTCCTGCACCAAGACTTAAGCCACGCATTGACCTCTCTAATCTCCCGCTGCCTTTCCACTGTAGCACGCGGCACAGGTAATATCTCAGAGAATACCACCTTGGAGGTCCTTTTCTTAAGTTTGCTACCTAATTCCCTGAAATCATTCTTTAGGACCTTCCATCTTCCTCTTACTTTGTTATTGGTACCAACATGGACCATGACCGCTGGGTCATCCCCAGCCCCTCCCAATAATCCATCCACTCTGTCAGCAACATGCCGGACCCGAGCACCCGGGAGACAGCAAACTGTCCGGTTGAGCCGATCAGAGCGGTAGATTGCCCTATCTGCTCTCCTAATGATAGAGTCCCCTACCACCACAACCTGTCTTGCCTTCCTTACATTTTGATCCCCACCTGTACTAGGGGGGCTGTTAGCTCGGCTGTTAGAAGTAACAGCTTCCTCTAATACAGCTACTCCTGAGCTGATGCTCCCAACATCTTCCCTCAAACTGGCAAATCTGCTAGGTTGCACCAAATCAGGACTAGCTAGCCCTTTCCTCTTCCCTCCCCCCCTGCTTCCTCGCCCCACTGTCACCCAGCTACATGCCTGTTCCCCATCTGTCTTATGTCCTCCCTCTCCACTACCTGTCCCCACTAAACTCTGCTCAGTGAGCAGTAGACTCCTCTCAAGATTATCAATCTCCCTCAATGTTGCGATTTGCTTCTCAAGATCTCCAATCTGAGCTTCCAGAGAAGCCACTCGCACACAACCATCATAGAGGTATGGACCCTGGATGGGTACATCCAGGCATCCATACATGCAACAAGATGTGCATTGAGTTAAACCAGCAATCTTGCTAACACTCATTTCCCCTTTAAACAGTAAATAAAAACAGTTACCTTGATAGTTTAAACCCCTTGTTAGTTTGAACTCCTGGTTTTCTAACTCCTACTTGAAAGAGTCTACTTAATAGAGGCTGCTTTCAAATAATGTGAGCTACCCAATTATGTATGCTACCCAATTTATTGATAACAATCCAGGTAGCTATACAGTCAGGGAGCATGACTGGCATCCCACAGATGTCCCAGAGCTAAAAAATTCTGGGCTCTTACAATGCTCATGGGGATTATAAAGAAGCCATCGATTCGCTCATACTGGAGCACCAACCCAATAATGTCTAGTCCAGTATTCTCCCAAACCATTCCTAGAGCCAGATACGAGTTACTGCTGAGATTTTTACATTTCAGTGACAATACCCTCTGTCACCCTAGAGATCACCCCCAATACGATAGGCGTTATAAAATACGCCCACTGCTAGACCATTTTCAGGACAGATTTTCGGATGTTTATACCCCCCAACAAAATGTATCCATAGATGAATCTCTAATAAAATACAAAGGGAGATTAGGGTTCAGACAATACATCCCCTTAAAGCGCTCTAGGTATGGCATAAAACTGTACCCTCTTGGCTGTCCTGACTCCCTGGGGACAAGTGGGAAACTTGTATGGGACCTACTAAACCCCTTGTTTAATAAAGGTTAACACCTTTTATGTGGATAATTTTAATAGTAGTGTCCGTCTGTTTAAAACACTTTATGGTTTACAGACACTGGCCTGTGGCACTGCCAGAAAAAATTCCAAAGACTTTCCATGATTTCTCATAGAGGCAAAATTAAAAAAAAAAAAAAGCGAATGTAAAGCACTTCGCAAAGCTGTGCTTGCACTAAAATTTAGGGACAGGAAGGATGTCAACATGCTAACCACCATCCATGACGAACGCATGTCAGATGTCTCTGTCCGGGGCAGAGTAGAGTCCAAACTGGTTCGCATCAGGGCGTATAATAAGTACATGGGGGGTGTTGATTTGGCTGATCAACTGATGCAGCCATATCTTATTTTATGAAAAACCAAAGCATGGTATAAAAAGGTGGCTATCTATCTGATGCAAATCGCAACCCACAACTCATTTTTGCTTTTTAAAAAAAATAATCCAGGGAAAACCTTTATCCAATTTCAGTTGAAAATAATTTCTTTAACAATTTATGGAGATGGACAAGTTCCAACAACGGTGCAAGCTGAGTCTAGACATTTTATTTTAAAGTTACCGCCAACTGCTAGAACCCCCCACCCACCCCTTTAAAAACGGGAAAAGGACAGACACCCCTTTTCACTAGCCCTTCGAAACCAGGACTGTTTGTAGGAACATATTTCAAGCTGTACCACACAGAACAGTTGTAAGAAGTGTTCCTGAATTTTTATTTTATTTTTTGTTTCTTTGGAAAGCAGACATTTTTTGTTAGTCAGTTTCCTTCCCCCAAATCTCCAGTTAGATTCTATTTGCAGGAGTCAGTTTAAAGATTGCTGCTAAATGTACATTTGCTACCTGCACATTTGGTCTAACAAGTTTTCTGGCAGTAACACATACCCAGCTGGCCAAAACCAGATGACGTGTGCATAAAAACCAAAATTAAAAAATTACCACTACACTTTCTTTGGGGGGCAAAATGGTTGGGGGAAAGAAGTCAAAACACCCCATCTTCTATAACCTTTGATGTCTACTTTATAAAAATATATACTATATATACTGTCATGATCATAACATTAACTGGGGGGTGCAAAAATATGTCAAACTGAAGATAGACCAAGCATACCTATATATCAAGTTGAAAAACTGACATGTACAAGTTCTGATTGTTGCCTTTTGGCCCCCAAACAACCCAGCAACCCTATACATGGGGGTATCACTGTACTCGGGAGATGTTGCTGAACATATTGGGGTGTTGTTTGGCAGTGACACATAACAGGATCTGTTAATTCATGCCTAAAATACAATGTGT
>OW240923.1:59173118-59275612 GCA_933207985.1 Pelobates cultripes
CCCAGAATCCCCATGAATCTCAGTGTCCCAATGTTTTCCAGTGTCCCCAGGTCTCCCAGTGTCTTGAAGTGTCCCCTCATGTCCTAGTGACCTGGGGACACAGACACTAAGGGACACTAGGGAACACTGGGCAACATGGGGACACTGAGACACTAGGGGACACTGGAAGACATAGGGACGCTGGGAGACACAGGGACACTTGGGGACATTAGGGGGCACTTGGGGACCTGGGGACGGTGAGAGACTCGGGGACACTGAGACACATAGGGACACTAGGGGGTACTGGGAGACAAGTGGACACTGAGACACTAGAAGACACTAGAAGACATAGGGAGACTGGGAGACATAGGGACACTGGGAGACACTAGGGGGCAGTGTTTGCATGTCTCCCAGTGTCCCCTATTATCCCAGACTTTCCTAGTGTCCCAGAATCCCCATGAATCTCAGTGTCCCAATGTTTTCCAGTGTCCCCCAGTGTCCCAATGTCTTGAAGTGTCCCCTCATGTCCTAGTGACCTGGGGACACAGACACATGGGGATACTAGGAAACATTGGGACACTAGGGAACACTGGGCAACATGGGGACACTGAGACACTAGGGGACACTGGGAGACATAGGGACACTTGGGACACTAGGGGGCACTTGGAGACCTGGGGACAGTGAGAGACTCGGGGACACTGAGACACAGTGGCCCCATGTCTCCCAGTGGCCCCTAGTCTCTCAGCACTACAGTGTCCTGATGTTTCTCAGTGTCCCCATGTCTCCCAGCCAGTGTCCCTAGTGTCTCAGTGTCCCTATGTCTTCCGTTGTCCCTGGTGTCTCGGTGTCCCTGGTGTCTCGGTGTCCCTAGTTTCCCAGAGTCCCCTAGTCTCCCAGAGCCCCCATGCATCCCAGTGTCCCCATGCATCCCAGTGTCCCCATGTCTCCCAGCCAGTGTCCCTAGTGTCTCAGTGTCCCTATGTCTCCCAGTGTCCCTGGTGTCCCCTAGTCTCCCAAAGTCCCCATGTATCTCAGTGTCACAATGTATCTCAGTGTCCCCATGTCTCCCAGTGTCCCCATGTCTCCCAGTGTCCCCATGTCTCCCAGCAAGTGTCCCTAGTGTCTCAGTGTCCCTATGTCTCCCAGTGTCCCTGGTGTCCCTAGTGTCCCCTAGTCTCCCAAAGTCCCCATGTATCTCAGTGTCACAATGTATCTCAGTGTCCCCATGTCTCCCAGTGTCCCCATGTCTCCCAGCCAGTGTCCCTAGTGTCTCAGTGTCCCTATGTATCCCAGTGTCCCCTAGTCTCCCCGTGTTCCCTAGTCTCCCAAAGTCCCCATGTATCTCAGTGTCCCCATGTATCCCAGTGTTCCCATGTGTCTCAAAGTGTCCCCTCATGTCCTAGTTACCTGGGGACACTGGGAGACACAGACACTAAAGGACACAGAGACATGGGGACACTGGGAAACAGTGTTACTAGTATCTGTGTCCCCATGTCTCCAATTGTCCCTGGTGTTTCTCTGTGTCCGTAGTGTGCCAGTATCTCTAGTGACTCAGTGTTTCCTAGTCTCCGAGAGTGCCCTAGTCTCCCAGTGTCCCCATGTCTCCCAGTGTCTCAGTGTCCCCTAGTATAAAAGAAAAAAATCTCAGGCACTCACTTTGCTAGATTTAAGCAGGTTTATTGGATACAACAACGTTTCGACCTGTACCCAGGTTTTTATCAAGTCTCCAGTATCCCCTAGTGCAGGCATAGGCAACCTTCGGCACAGATGTTTTGGACTACACCTCCCATGATGCTTTGTCAGCATTATGGGTGTAAGAGCATTATGGGGGATGTAGTCCACAACATCTGGAGTGCCAAAAGTTGCCTATCCCTGCTCTAGTGTCCTAGTGACATGGGTACACAGACACACTAGGGGATACTGAGACACATAGGGGACACTGAGATATAGGGGTCACTGGAGACGTGAGGACACAAAGACACACAGACACTGAAACACTAGGGGGTTTAGGGGACTGGGAGACTAGGGGATACTGGAAGACATGGAGACACAGACTCTGAGCGACATGGGAACACTGAGACACTGGGAGATTAGGGGACTAGGGGAAACTGGAGGACAATGAGACACTGGGTGACATGGGGACACTGAGAGACATGGGGACACTAATACATAAGGACACGGAGACACTGGGAGACACTAGAAACAATCCATATATACAGTAGAATAAAACTGTAAGTAGTTTTTTTGTTGATTTTACAGAATTATCTATTATGTCACTCCATATGTTGTCACGCATACAAAATGTATTATGCAAGTTAGTAAGGCCAGGTTTTTTTTTTTTCCCCCAAGAAAGGTGTCAACCCTAAATACTGTTCACATACTCTTGCTTAAGTATGGAAACGTAAGAGGGTTGTAGAGGACTGTGTGGAATGGCTGACAATGAAATTAGTTTAGGTAATGCTGATTTTGGTCTCTCTAACATTGTGGCATGTTCCTTTTTTCTACACTCACTGTATACACCTTTTTTCTGTCCCAGACTATATACCAGGAGCTTCTGCCTGCTTGGAAGAAGGTAAAGAGACAAGTGTACATGTGTTTCTAGGGGACAGTCCTTAGAAAGAGTGGAGCGAGTGCATCATTAGACGTATTTATGCCAAGCTCAGGGTGCTGTCTGCATAGTATGCCCTTAGTTGGCCAGCCTGCATGACTGGCAGGCAGCTTGACACACATTCATACCAGGCTGTCCTTCAAATTCTTTGGGCAGACATACCCCCTTTTTGGGGATGTTCACCCTTTCCAGCAGTTCTGGTTACGTAATTTGCATCAGTGGCCCACCCTTTTACCCCATCCATAGACTTTACTTTACTGGAAACTGCTGTTAGGGGGTATGGATTTACTTCAAAGATAAAAGTTTGAGATTAGCAGGAAAGGAGGTGGCTAGGATAAATACCAACAGCCCTGGGAAATACCAACAGCACATACAGTTACACACTTTAAAACATTTCACATATAGGGGGGAAACTTAGGAGCTCCGAGCCTCGGGAATGGAAGGTGTCACACATACAAAACATACATCATTAGATAGTCCCGGGTCCTAACTGGGATCCCTGCAAATAGCGGGACTATTGGATGTACAGAGCCCGAGAATCCATCATACAAAGTCTAGGCTCAAGGCTCTGTAGATCCCTGAAAGTAGTTCCAGGCGGTTGCTTGGTTTAGTCAAGCAAATTTAAACTTCATGCCTATACCAAGCAACAACCAATCAGCTGAAAGGCGCAAAACCAATTTGCGCCAATCAGCGCTCAGGGAGGAGAGGGGTTTCACTGCCCAATTAGGAAAAAGGGCACAAAACCCCTGTGCACCAATCAACGCTCTGGGAGAATCCTCTCAGATTGGTTGCCTGTGCCCCACAATGACCAATCAGTGCTCCTTATGCCAACACATCAGGAGAATGGCGCGAACGCAGTTTGAATGGGCGCTCCTTCTCCTATTGGTCGGCATGGACTTGCAGGCGGCTAGCAGGACCTCTCGCGCCTCTCTCCGGGGCTACCTTCACTTGGGCAGCCCCGGGGAGAATGTCCACGAGCAGCTATGAGCCTGGCCTCGCAGCTCCCAGGTAGGGGAAGAAGTGATTATAGCTCTGTTAGGAGCAGGTAGGGCAGCACAGGGACCTGAGACAGTGCGGGCAGACCCGTTCAGTATATGAATGCCTCCCCTGGTTGGCATTCGGTTATACAAACCAGCGGCCACCCAGGGGAGCATTCATTAATGATTTCCCTTGCAGTTTTAGAATGTTCTAATGAGCTCAGGGTGGTCCTCATTTGGGAGATAAACGAGTTTCATTCATATGAGCTCTCTCGAATGGGAACAGGCAAAATACACGAAATGCATACAAATACACGGGGAAACACAGAGGGACCACACAATACCAATACACCCAAATAAGCAGTGGGCATGGTACTTAGTGGCGGTGGTCAGCCACATACATCATCCACAGTCACTTTTACCACCACCAATAGCGTTAGTCAGTTAAGTGCTACTCTAGAGGATAGTGTTGCACAGCTTCCACTGCCACCAATGATAATCCAGCCACATCTTCAGCAGCAGTAGGGCAAATGTTATTGATAGATAAAGTTTGGCATTATTTTGACAGCCTTCTGAAAGGGTGAATTGCAAAAAGAAAATTGTTTGGCAAGTAAGTGAGTAGGGGGAGAGTGAAGGGTTATCTCACAAGTGCCAGCATCTGCATAGACACCACAATATTGTATTACTGAGGGGAAAAAGTGGAAAGATAAAGTTCTAGGGCAGCCAGCAGGTCCACTGGTGTTGCATTTAATTCTGTGCAACCAGCTACCACCATCAGTACATTCTCCACTACTATCACCCGTAGGCAGAGCAAGGGGGATGTTAATTTAGTTGCCTAGTGGCACTTAGCTTAGGATCAATCCAGGGACGTGTCCACCAGCACACTCGTGCATTTTGTTGGATTTCATGCCAGCAGCATGTCAAAATAGCAGACTAACAAATTCACCTGCCTGATTACCCGACTGTTCAGTGAAGGGGGAGCTTCCTTTTTTCATTATACAAGGGAAACCCTTTAAGTAGCTGATACAGAATAGCTTGGCTAATATAGCTTGGTTGCTTCACCTAAGTGTTGCTTCTAAGTGTGTAGTTGGAGATATTCTGGAGAGTTTTACAGAAGCTTCAACTGTCTAAGAGTTGTGCTAAGAGCTTTCTTTTCTACTGTTACAGGTAAGATTCATCTGTAGGAAAAGGTTACTGATTGCACAAGGTTTGAATTCCTGTTGGTAATTATAAGGCATTTGATTTGATTAAGCTAGTTACTTGCTATTGATTGCTGGTTAATTAGCTATTGTTTGCAAATAAGCAGAGGCCTACCCAGGTGTTAAACATTCCTAGTGGGTGGTGATTTTAGGAGTTATATAAGGCTTGTTGTCATTAGCTTGGCTAATATAGCTTGGTTGCTTCATCTAAGTGTTGCTTCTAAGTGTGTAGTTGGAGATATTCTGGAGAGTGCTGTTTCTAAGTGTGTAGTTGGAGATATTCTGGAGAGTGCTGTTTCTAAGTGTGTAGTTGGAGATATTCTGGAGAGTGCTGTTTTTAAGTGTGTAGTTGGAGATATTCTGGAGATAACCTGGAGGTAATCTGAGGTATTCAGGAGGATAAATACAAAGTTAAGATTAGTTTGATTTAAATTATTCTCCTCATTGGAATGGCAGACTTAGTTCAGTGTAATAGTTGCTATGCATTTGTTTCACGTTCTACTTTTTGGAGATTTGGTTGTTGTCTAATCTGTAGACAGCTCGCTATCTTGCGGCAGGAGATTGTATTTTTGAAGTCTGAGATTTGTAAATTATCTGGTGAACAAACTCAGACTGGAACTGCTGCAAAGCCACTGCCGCAGAGACATACTAGGAATGTCAGATGGATTACTGTAGGATCTGGTAGACTTAGAGTTGTGGATAAAGGCATTTTGCACAGTCTGTTGCTCTACATAATTCATTTTCTGCACTTCCAGAGTGTAATGGTGTTGTGGAGAGAGGCACTGAGGCTAGTGGTGTTGTGGAGAGAGGCACTAAGGCTAGTGGTGTTGTGGAGAGAGGCACTGAGGCTAGTGGTTTTGTGGAGAGAGGCACTGAGGCTAGTGGTGTTGTGGAGACCGGCTTGGAGACTATGGTGAGATCTAATAGAAAGCAGTTATTGTTGGGGGATTCGATCATAAGAGGTGTGGAGATGGACAATGGTGGTCTTGTGAGGTATCTTTCCGGAGCTACTGCTCACAGAGACAGGAGACGTATCTGTAATATTGTTAAGCAAGCAAAGCAGGAAGGGGGATTGGATTTACTTGTCCATCTATGGACAAATGACTTGGCTTGCAATGAGGTTTCAGAGGTTAAGGAAGTTTTTAGTGTTTTTGCCAATGATATATGGCAAGTTGTTTCCACACTGTCATTCTCTGAAGTTCTGCCTGTGCATAACACTCAGAATGACAGGCGGATGCGTATTAAGGACTTTAATTTGTGGCTTGGTGAATGGTGTCGGGAGCAAGAATTTGGCTTTATTTCTCATGGTAGCTCTGTTTGGAATGGAAATAAGCTGTACAAAAAAGATGGTTTGCATCTTTCTCAAAAGGGAACAAATGTTCTCAGTGAACAGTTCAGAGGTTTTGCTAGGATGTATTTAAACTAGGAGGGGGGGGGCAAAAGGGTGATAAAACATCAATCCAATTGTCCCCCAAAACAAGGACAGAAGGTGCCTGTAGCAAGTGTGTTAAAAATGATAAGCTTAGAGTCATGTCTACAAATGCTCGCAGTTTAGGGAAAAAGATCCATGAACTTGTGGCAATAATGGCAACTGATAGTGTAGATTTAGTCGCTGTTACTGAAACATGGTATAATGAGAAAAATGACTGGGACATAGCAATGCCAGGGTACTCTTTATATAGAAAAGATAGGGAAGGCAAGAAAGGGGGAAGGGTGGCCCTGTATGTGAAGGATAGCATAAAATCTAGCCTAATAAAAGTTAGTGAGACAAACATAGAGTCCGTTTGGGTTACGTTAGAATTTGGTAATCACACAGTAACTCGTGTAGGTGTGATTTATAGGCCCCCAGGACAAATTGAAGAGTTAGATAATCTACTAGTTGAGGAAATAGCTAAAATGACAATGAAGGGGGAAGTTATCATCATGGGTGACTTTAATCTTCCTGATGTAAATTGGAAAACAAAATTAGCTACTTGTGCCAGGAGCACACATATTCTAAACTCACTACTGGGATTGTCTCTAAAACAAGTTGTTGAGGAGCCAACTCGTAAAGAGGCCATACTAGATTTAGTGTTAACAAATGGAGATTTGGTATCAGATATTACTGTAGGTGAAAGTTTAGGATCCAGTGATCATCAGTCAGTGTGGTTTAATATAAGAACAGTGACTGAGTCACACCACACAAAAACAAAAGTTTTAGACTTTAGAAAAACAGACTTTTCTAAAATTAGAATATGGGTAGAGGAGTCATTATCAGACTGGAGCAATTTAAATGAGTCCAAGAGAAATGGGATTATTTAAAAGTTGCACTATTGAAGGCAACAGAAAATTGCATTAGGCTTGTCAGTAAAAGCAAAAAATTCAAGAAACCACTGTGGTACTCTGCAGATGTGGCCAAAATAGTTAAAAACAAAAAGTTAGCATTTAGGAATTATAAAAAACCCAGAGTGAGGAAGACAAAATGATCTATAAGATTAGGCAGAAAGAGGCTAAGAAAGTTATAAGAGCTTCCAAATCACACACAGAAGAGAAAATAGCACAAACAGAAAAAAAAAGGGGGACAAAACATTTTTTAGATACATAAATGAGAAAAGAAAAGTAAAACAAGGATTAGTTAGATTAAAAACAAAAGAAGGAAGGTATGTAGAAGAGGATAAAGGTCTGGCTGACTGCCTCAATGAATATTTTTGTTCTGTATTTACAGATGAAAATGAAGGAAAAGGACCTCAGTTGAGAAAAAGGATAAATGAGTCATTTATTACACATGAGTTTACAGAGGAAGAGGTTCTATTTCAACTGTCAAAAGTAAAGACAAATAAGTCAATGGGACCTGATGGAATACACCCAAAGCTATTAAAAGAGCTTAGTGGTGTACTAGCAAAACCATTAACAGATTTATTTAACCAATCATTGTTAACAGGAGTAGTCCCAGAAGATTGGAAGTTAGCGAATGTTGTGCCCATTTACAAGAAAGGTAATAGGGAGGAGTCTGGCAACTATAGGCCAGTAAGCCTTACTTCAGTAGTGGGGAAAGTGATGGAAACCATGTTAAAGGATAGGATTGTTGAACATCTAAAAACACATGGATTTCAAGATCAGAGACAACATGGATTTACTTCAGGGAGATCATGCCAAACTAATCTTATTGATTTTTTTGATTGGGTAACTAAAATTATAGATCAGGGTGGTGCAGTAGACATTGCTTACCTAGATTTCAGTAAGGCTTTTGACACTGTTGCACATAGAAGGCTTATCAATAAACTGCAATCTTTAAGTTTGGATTCCAATATTGTTGAATGGGTAATGCAGTGGCTGAGTGACAGGCAACAGAGGGTTGTAGTCAATGGAGTATATTCGAAGCTTGGACTTGTCACCAGTGGGGTACCTCAGGGATCTGTACTTGGACCCATTCTCTTTAATTTTTTATTAGTGATATTGCAGAAGGTCTTGATGGTAAGGTGCTTACGGATCACCTGGCACCCCGACTGGGTACCTCCGTTAAAGGATGCTCCTAGCGCTTCCTGAGGACTCCAAGCACTGCAGCAGACACCACAACCACCGAACCGGAGAAGCATATGAATCCTCCCAAGCATATGAATGCTGTAGACAGTTGAATAGGAACCATACGAATAGGTTTACTCTCCTAGCAGTCAAACTGGAACAGCATACAATAAATCCTTCCCCCAATAATGAGACGACACTTCACTTTGAGGGTTAAGCAGGAACTCCCTGTACTGTCACATACAGTCTCTTTTATTCCCAATCCACAAACATAGTACAGCCCACAGGGCGTTACAAAACACCAATCAATCCGTACAATACACCCAGACACTCCCACACAAAATCCTCCCCTCTGCCTGTGATATGATCACTGAACACAATGGGTAATCTCATTATCACCGGCAGAGGAATACAGTTTTTACACAATATTTATAACTTCTAAAATATACGTCACAAACATAAAACATACATTTTCATAATCAATCCATTCAGTGGAACAACATATTAAAAAATGGCACGAATCAGACCAGAGGTTCAAAGGTTAAGGGAAAGTCCTTTGTGACTAAATGAAGCATGGCTTTCCGGCCCAAACCAGTTTCAGAGTCTTCTATCCTGGAGATTGAATTGAGAAGTAATTCAATTATCTCCCAGGACAGACACAAGACTCCATTATGCACATGGT
Organism: Pelobates cultripes; assembly: GCA_933207985.1. NCBI lineage: Eukaryota > Metazoa > Chordata > Amphibia > Anura > Pelobatidae > Pelobates > Pelobates cultripes. The sequence continues at coordinate 59,182,065 of OW240923.1, forward strand.
GAGCACAAAGCATTAAAATATTATAAAATACACAAAGTCACATTTTATACATAAAACACAGACATGTCACATATCCCCAGATAGCTGGGATCTGAGCGCACAAAACTACCGAATAGCGCTCAGATCCTATTCACACAGTTCAATTGCCATGGAGCCGAAGTCTTTAACTACACGAATGGGCTCCATGGCATAGCTATCTGGGTTAACACATTCACATAAAGTCTGGTCCATAGTCCAAAGGCAAGAGGCGGGCAAGCAGCCCCCTCCAAGGACAAGTGGCGAGGCCGGTTTCGCCGCATAAGGTATGTCTTTTTGCTGATGATACTAAGATATGTAACAGGGTTGATGCTCCAGGAGGGATAAGCCAAAAGGCAAATGATTTAGGTAAACTAGAAAAATGGTCAGAATTGTGGCAACTGACATGTGGATAAGTGCAAGATAATGCATCTTGGACGTAAAAACCCAAGGGCAGAGTACAGAATATTTGATAGAGTCCTAACCTCAACAATTGAGGAAAGGGATTTATGGGTAATTATTTCTGATGACTTAAAGGTAGGTAGACAATGTAATAGAGCAGCAGGAAATGCTAGCAGAATGCTTGGTTGTATAGGGAGCGGTATTATCAGTAGAAAGAGGGAAGTGCTCATGCCATTGTACAGAACACTGGTGAGACCTCACTTGGAGTATTGTACACAGTACTGGAGACCGTATCTTCAGAAGGATATTGATACCTTAGAGAGGGTTCAGAGAAGGGCTACTAAACTGGTTCATGGATTGCGGGATAAAACTTACCAGGAAAGGTTAAAGGATCTTAACATGTATAGCTTGGAGGAAAGACGAGACAGGGGAGATATGATAGAAACATTTAAATATATAAAGGGAATCAACACAGTAAAGGAGGAGACTATATGTAAAAGAAGAAAAACTACCACAACAAGAGGACATAGTCTTAAATTAGAGGGACAAAGGTTTAAAAATAATATCAGGACGTATTACTTTATTGAGGGTAGTGGATGCATGGAATAGCCTTCTAGCTGAAGTGGTAGAGGTTAACACAGTAAAGGAGTTTAAGCATGCGTGGGAGAGGCATAAGGCTATCCTAACTATAAAATAAGGCTAGGGACTAATGAAAGTATTTCGAAAATTGGGCAGACTAGATGGGCCGAATGGTTCTTATCTGCCGTCACATTCTATGTTTCTATGTTTCTAATAACTGAGATTGCAGACAATAGATTGAAAGTTATACTTAAGATTAATGTGAGTTGTCCTCCAAGAGATCGGTATTAGAGTCCACTTGATAAATGGTAAAGTGTCCGTTCTCCAGTAATCCTCTAGCGGATGAAGCATAATCCTTTTATTATTTCAAAGGTTTGGGAAGGCTTGTGAGAGAAGCTTGTGGAGCCGGCGTCTGTACCCGGCAGTAGGTCCCAAAATCACCAAGCGGTTTGTCTCTGGCACGGTCTCTCTAAGTAGTGTCAGAGAGCCGCGTCAGAAGGGGGCGGGGCCGGCTCCGCATAGCGGAAATGCTGAACCCGGAACAGATACCGCATGACAGCACCTCATAAAAGGAGAGTACCTGCCATTAAACCACAGTTCTACTTCACCCTCAATCTAGAGTCCTGTCTCTTATTGGGGGTAACCGCTATAAAGCTATTCACACTAGCTCTTGTAAGAGCTTCTTCACTTGGATCATGACTGGATGCTGAGAATCCTCCTCACTGATCGGGAAAAGGACACGCTCCAGCAGTTGAAACCCCTCTGCTACACTGGGTAACCGCTACAAGTCCCAACTATAGCAGGGTAACCCATTGACTATCTTTTACTTCATAGACATGGAAGGTGTAGGCATAGCCTCTTTCACGTTCACAGTTTGTACAAATTTATCCCATTATCCCATGCTGGGATCTTTTGACTGGGATGAATTGTTTGAACCCTAATCTTCCATTATATTTCATCAGAAAGTCATCAATGCAAATGTATTTAAAAAAAAAAAAATTGGGGGGGTTGTTAATTGTTTGTTATAGTGAGAAATTAATGGGCATATTAAGAATTGTTGATCATACTGCAGATGGGGAACACTTTGAATTGTGACTGAAGTGCATACATTGTTGTTTCATACCTGGGACTACTCATGGTGTGGGGAAAATGTGGGTATTACATACTACATATCTGGACCAGTACATCCCAATGCTGGACTTTTTAAGTATGCCCATTACCATAGTTAGTGCCCAGAATTTCTTCAATTTTATCACATGACAGGAGGCTTCCTATTTTGCATTAAACTCTCTTTACTAACTCCACATCAGCAAAGAAAAGTGAAAACAAGAACCTATCACAATGCAATAAGAAGTATAGTATCCACAGTGAATAGGCTCCTCCTCCTCTTTCTTTGCTGCTCCATCAGCAGACAGGTCAGAGTTTCTGGGCTCTTCCCTATATATTTATGCTAATTTAATATTTTTTATCTAATTTACGTAATTTGCATTCACCTTATATTGCCTATAGCTTGTGAATGAGCATACTTTGGATTATTTATACTGTTTGGGGGACTTTTCACCTCTTTTTGTCTGTCCTTTCCTCCCTTGGGCTTGTTCTTATTCATAGCCCCCCCCACCCTCCTCTTCCGCGGGTCGAACGCTGCGTTTTTTTTCCGGCGAGCTCTCCGTCGGTGCTCTTATTCCCCTCAGGGGATTATTTACTGTTCTCCCCGTCCGATCAGCCTCACGCCCTCCCAGACGCTTACACCAGTGCCCGGCATTGTTCCCGGCGGCCATCTTGGTTCTTGCATGTCGCGAGAATCGCGGCCGCGATCTTGGGACTCCCACGACTGCCGCAAATCGCTCGCTCCCGGTCCTTGGTTCCTACTCACTATCTCCACTTTAATAAGTGTCATCCTGCACAACCTGCATAAGGAATCAGCAGTTGCCCATCATACTAATGCCAAACCTGCACAGACTGCATGAAAAATAAGGCAGAGGTCCATCAGGTTAGTGCCAACCTGCTTGCTGTAGCCTGCACTATAGGGCTTAATACCCTGTGCATCTGGGGTGAGGCCCCTTTCATTTTGTGCTGCTTATAGAGGTGTATTTGTGTCATCCTCTGAATATCTGGGTGAGGCCCAGTAAAATAAAAAATCCAATACATTATCCTCTGCTGGGGTAATTGGTACTGCTGGTACCACGTGCATTACTATTTCCTGAACCCTGCTGGGGTATTTTAGTACTGCTGGTACTAATTGCACAAATCACTATATACCCTGCTGGGGTTTTACTAGTACTGCTGGTACTAATTACACAATCCTTACTATACCCTGCTGGGGTTATACTGGTACTGCTGGTACCATCACTTTATTGTGATTAAAGCTACAGTTCTGACCTCTCGCCCATCACACGCCCTGTGCTACTATTTTACTACCAGTCCTTACTCCCACCCTTACACTATGGAAGCCTCTCAGGACACTGCTGACTTCCAGACCATGATTAAGGGGGCCATTGCCGCCTCTATGGAGAAAGCACTCTCCAAGCTTATGACGACGAATGCTGAACAGACAAATTCCTCCAAAGCCCAACACTATGAGTTTGATTCTGAGGCTTCAGAACCACGCACAAGGAAAGAGACCCTCTCTGGCAAACGCCACTGGAAGGGCGAAAAAGGGCAAGATAACCCTGGCAAGGGCAAGACGCCAGCCAAGCTTCACAGAACGGTTCCACCGGCCACCCCTATCCCACGTCACCACTAGTCCTCAGAAGAGGAAGATGACTGCACACGCTCCATGGCCATATTAGACAAATGGCAAGATGTAGATTCAGACTCTCAAGACGATTCTTGGGGCTCATATTCCGGATCCCATTCCGGCTTCATGCAAGGTACTTTGCTGGATGATCCCCAGAGGATTGGAGACTTGGAACCCGGTCAAGACGACGGGGAAACCATCTTGGACCCAACAGGTCAACGGCTGTTCGACCCAATGAATATTAGAGACCCACGCTCGTACGCTTTTTCCCCCTTCGCTATGATAGTGAGAACGATCCAATAAGTGAGGAACCAATGTGTATCTCTACTTCTCATAGCTCCCCTATGGCGGAGCCAACCCTGGTTCCCGGACCTCCCAGCATTGTCCTACGCGAATCCTCTCCTACTACCATCCTATCCGACGCTCCTCACGGATCCGAAAGGGAACCCTCATCCTCTAATCCTGGACGATCGATTCACGCTGGTGGCTTGGACTCTTTCTGGGGTGCCTGGCAGGTCGGCAATCTATCGCAGGCTGCTAGAGACCTCCTACGGGATTCCTTGGCACCAGGAACCAGACGATGTTACCTCTCTGCTTGGAATTCCTGGTGTGTGGAACGGAGCCTCGATCCATTTACTGCCCCAATACCATCCATTCTGAATTTTCTATCATACCTGTTTTCCACAGGTCATTCTTACCGGTCACTTAACGTTGTGCGCTCCGCGATTTCTGTGGCCCACGTCCCATTCTAGGGATCACGGTGGGGAAGGATCCGCTAGTATGTCGACTCCTGAGGGGCAATTGACTGCAGAGATGCCCGGGACCTAAATACTCACGTTTATGGGACATCGACGTCGTCCTGCAATTTCTGAGAGACTGGCCTGCTAACGACAGGCTCTCTCTCTGACAGTTCTCGGCTAAACTCACAGTCCTTCTTTGCCTTGTTTCTTTCTGCAGGGTATCGGAAATCCGGGCCTTCAACATAGATGCTTTTTCGGTATCCCCGAAGGGAGTTACCTTTCGGGTATCTCGTCGTACAAAATTGGACTCGAGATCGGTTTTCTACCCCTTCTTCGTTACCGACCCTTAACTTTGCGTCGTTTCTACTTTACGACGGTATGTGGAGGTAACGCCCCCGCTATGGGTCTCCACTTCGGGACAACTGTTAGTGTCTTACGTTAGACTGCACGTTTCCGTCTCTGTCACTACACTCGCCAGATGGATTTGGTGGATTCTATCTCTGGCGGGTGTAGACGCGACTTTTGGAGCTCACTCTGTTCGTGGGGCGGCAGCTTCCTCGGCTTTCTCGGTGGGTGCTTCTCTATCAGATATCCTCCGTTCCGCAGATTGGTCTCGGGAATCCACTTTTCGGGCATTCTATTTCCGACCGAGTTCTGGTGCGGCCATGTCACTTCCTTATCAGCATTAAAAATGCAAAATAAGTAAATGTGGTAAAATTTAAGATTATGCTAGCTTTAGTGTACTTATAATCTTAATTTTATTAATGACAGGAGGCGAGTTGTTACAAAATGCCTTTTGTAACTGTCTCTTTAAGTGACACATTGCCCTGATTCCCTGTATTATGGAGAGGCCTTATTGCCAGCCTCCTTCCTCATGACTATGGCCCTGGTGTGTATGACTCTTTAAGAATAGTTTGTGAGCATATTGGGGCTTATGGACTTTTATGGGACTGGTGCTGGCCCCTTAAGCACATTTTTGGGACAAAGGGAAAATTGGGACAATGCCCCTTTAAGACAGTGCCCCAGACTTGTTTGGGGCACTGCCCCTTTAAGCTTGTGTCCCCAGACTTGGTTAACATACTTTATTCATGGCTTCTTTACACTTGCTTCAGTAAATGGGGCTTTAGGTAAATTGACGACCGCTGGGTGGCCGCAGTTCGTGCAAACGAACACGTGGCGGCGGCCATCTTTGTTCATTCGAACGAGGTCAGCGGTATGTGTAGCCAAATTCATGGAACTGAAATCGGCTACACATTTCAACGAACACCGCTGACCCTTACCTTCTCCTAAGTTTGAAGTCGCAGAGACTAAGTCCCGTTCGGCAGTTTGAACTCACTGTTATACTGAGCCAAATGCACGAACGGCCCCGTTTCATTTTTCTGCCTGAAATAGACCGACCGCACAGCCCAAATCTATGGAACTGTTTTGGAAAATGTGCTTGCGGACAGTCATAAAGAACTTCCGTCTAACGTTTTATCCACTGGAGGGATTTGTGTGATTTTGGTTATGTTTATATTTAAAGTATGCTGATTCTGAATATGTAATTTTTGTGAAGATTGGACGTATATTTTTTAAGTTACATAAAGTATGTATAAAAAGTGTATTTTTCCTGCCTGTGATAATTACTTTAACCCATTGTGTTCAGTAATTATATCGTAGGCAGAGGGGAGGATTTGTGTGTTATTGATGGGTGTGTTTTTACTGTATGTTACGTGTTTATTGGTTGTTCTGCAAAACCCTGTGAGCGGTCCTGTATGTGTAAGACCTTCATAAAAGAAGGCCCTTTGGTGCCAATTAAAGAGAACTACTTGACTCTCTAACTCGCAGCTTCGACTCGTGTTTGCAGGGGACAGCTATAATCACTACAGGGACTGCTATGCTCTTCATACTCCCTCAGCTACTGAGCTCTTGTAAGAGCTCTTGTTCCTGATCCTGCTTCACTCTACAGAAGGAAGAGGTTCACCTACTGGAACCTGGAGCCTGGTCGTAGGTCCAGGGTGGGTAGCAGATGGCGAGATCCTAGACCAGCAGTGGCGGTTCGTGGAGTCTGCAGTACTTATAGTGTCTACGGTGCTGATGGTCCTTTGGTGAGCGCTAGGAGCATCCTTTCTACGGTCCAACTTCCAGCCAGCCTGGAGGCAACCATAACATTTGGTGGCAGCCGTGGGATGGCGTCCTAGTGCGAGGAGCAACACCCTTGAGACGCTGACTGGTATCGTATGAGAGAGTATTAAGGTCAACGCTAGCCTTTGCGCAGCGTCCCTACCTACAGCAGCATGGAGACGGCAAGATCCCAGCCCAGCAGCGGCGGTTCATGGAGTCTGCAGTGTTTATGGTGTCTACAGTGCTGATGGACCTTTGGTGAATGCAAGGTCCTTTCTACGGTCCAACTTCCAGCCAGCCTGGAGGCAACCGTAACACGAGTATTTTCCCACCCTTGGGAAGATGGGGTCCTTGGGAACTACCATAAGGAGTATTTTGCTGTCTTCTCTCCTTCCAATATCTATTTATATTTTGTCTCTACCATTTGTTGCATAACCTATCGTTTGGGAATGACTCATGCTTCTTGGTTTACTAGCACTTAGTCTATTGTAATATAGACAGTCTTAGCTAGTCTGTATGTGTACATCTATTGCACTTAATTGATGGGTTACTGCCATTGCTTCATCCAGTTTCTAGACCGGTGCCTAACCTATTTCACATTCTCTTTTCAGTTTACATTTGTGGGATTATGGTTCGTTTTCAGGCCGGATCCGTTTGGATTATCACCTGTTCCATGAGGTTTACCGTATAGTTAGATTGTCACCCGTTGGTACTCGTTTACGGATGTTGTGATTTTGAACTTTATCCGTCTGTGATGTCGCTGTGATGTCGCTTTAGAAAAGAGATTTTAATGCAAAATACTCGCCTCCTGTCATTATTAAAATTTAGATTATAAATGCACTAAAGATAGCATAATCTTCAATTATAGAACACTGGTGGGGTTACCAATTTCCTTTTCTAGCAATGAGACTCTCTTGGTTTTGTGCCAGATACTGTAAGGCATAAATTATTGTTGACAACCTCCCCTAAAATATTATCTGCCAAGAATAGCTGCACAAAATCTAGCATGCTATTGTAAGATAAGTCAACCTAAATTCCAAGAATGGCAGTGAACTCAGGGATGTCAGGTGTGAAATCATTAAGAGGTACCCAGTCATCGCCATGAGCAGTGCCAGGAGAATCAGCACTTTCTACTGAGGACCTTGCAGTAGGTCTCTGAGGCAGTGTATGCCTCCTCGGCACTGAACTTCCTAAGCATGGCCTACAAATAAACTTGAACTAAATAAAAAAAATTTTAGGAGGTAGGTTTTTTTTGTTTATACTTTTTTTTTCTCCCCTCTAACAACCACCCACCGCATCTCTCTCCACTTTGAAACTCAGAACGAGGGGGTTCAGATGTCCCAGCAGTATTGTGATTGCTGACTGGCTGTAACAGCGATCACATGGCTGGCATATCGCCATGTGCTGCTGCTGGTCTGCCTTGGACACTGAGGCACCTGGCAACAGCATTAACCCCACGATCTGGTGTTCATTTTAGTACATGACAGAAATTTTCCATTGTGTGTCCCTAATGGTAGGACTCACATGATGGAAAATTTCCATCCAGCATCGCTGAGGGATCAAAAAGGCCTAGCCAGGAGAGTACAACCTCTCTCATCCTAGAGATGCAATACATGCAGCCCTGTTAAAGTTGTCTCTCTGGGTACACCCTTTTACTGACTGAGGTTGTGACCTAGACTTTCTCCTGAAGGAGATGACAATGGTTTATGAGGTGCTACAGTCCAGTACAACTCCATCAGCCCACGCTGGCCCTTGTTCATATCAAGATATGTGGCATTGATTACAGGCATCACTGTATTTTAGCACATAAACAGGCTTTTCTTCAGAGAATGGATGATTTCATTGTTCTGGACACTTTTCTACTTCTTTGACTCAAGCATGTCTGTAAATCCATATTGGTACTTTTCTTTTCTAATGTTTCTAACTACTACACTGGCACGTGTCCTTCAGCACACTAGCACTTCTCCTTCAGAGAATGAAAGATATCCTTTATTCTGAGCACTTCTATCCAATATAAATCGCTAATGGTAAGTTCACTTCAACCTTTGTTTTTATTAATTATGTGGCATTGATTTATTATCATTTGTGTTGTTCAGCACATAAGCAAGCTTCATTAAGAAAATGGAATGATATGGCATTATATTACTGGCTGTTGTAGCATTCAGCATGTAGACAGACATGCTTCTTTAAGAGCGTGTTGAAGGATTTGTGGCAATGATTACTGCACATCTTAGAACGGAAGGTAACCTTTGTTAGGGATTCTACGAAGATTGTCTATATTTTTACATGTACATCTAGTGCATAAACTTACCGCCTCCTGACAGGCTCTTGCGCCGCCGAACTGCCGATGTCACTCCCAGGTATAGGTATACATTGTTTCAAGGGTCTAAGGTGAAAGCTATCCCAAATCAAAAGTCTGTTGGATGCTGTAGGTTTTTTAAAAAGTGTGGTATGAATAAACTTTTGACTGTCAATTGAGATAGTCAAATCAAGAAAGTTAAGAGATTTCCCACCAAATTCAGCAGTGAATCTTAGATTAAAGTCATTATCATTAAGGAGAGTCACAAAGAGGTCAAAGTCATTAGATGTGCCCGTCCATACTATTAAGATATCATCTATGTATGTTGCCCACAGATGTATCATAGAAGTGAAGTATGAAAATTTGGCTGATCTAATGACCGTTTCCTCCCACCAACCCAGGTGCAGGTTGGCATAGGAAGGGGCACATGCCGTCCCCATCACAGTATATAAAAATAAGGGGGGGATGATCTACTGAGTATTACAATTGGGAATTTGTGTATTTCGGCTAGCATCTCAACCTCATGTTTTGGTTTGAGGTACGCTGCCGTTTCTGCTCCCAAATACTCTGGTATATTTTCATATCTTCATGATGACTTTATAATATACCCCCCTCTTGATTTTGATTCTGACTTTCAAGTTAACACACTGATACGTAATACCTCCTTGTCATGTTTATAACATTTGATTACAATCATAGGTAAGTTATATTATTCATTCTTTGAAATCAGCCAATGTATCAAGTTCTCCTCTAATCTTTAGTTCTATTACTTCACAATATCGGCTATTGACACATTGATACACTGCTGCCTAATTAGCAACAGTTTGTAAGGATACTGTTATGTTATTTTTTCAATATTTAGCTGAATCAATGTGATATAAAATATTACTAATAGTACAGACGTAGATCTTTATTTCTTTTAATATTTTTCTTTTTGTATTTTTCACTTTAGATTGTATATACACTTTCTTTCTATAAGCTACCCTACCCCCAAGAGGGATCAATAAAGTTTTTTATTATTTTTTGTCTACATATGTCCTATATTTTAGAATAGATACCTTGTAGCCACTTATTCTCTAATACGATTATACATAGGCTTATCAAGGTATCCCAGGACTTTAGTATACAATATGCATTGCTGATTTGTAGTCTCAATAACATCCTACAAATCAGCAAAGTTCTTCGATGTAGTAGTTCATGTTCGGGGTATAGAGACTGGGTATGGGAGCGCTTATTTAGTTAACCCGTTCCAACCTCTTCCTCATTTAGCTATTATTACTTTGGGTTATGCCCTAATACCACTCAACCATTAGAGCCACGGAGGTTGGCTTAGTTCACTCACTGTGACTGTACAATTTCTCTGTACCCACACATATTATGTACTGTTTTTCTCACCATTAAATGGTCTTTCTAAAGATACCATTGTGGCAAAACTAGCCACATCAGACTATATGTGTAAAAATGTGTTGCTTTAACTTTAAGAATGTGAGAACCAAGCATGTACCTATTTTGTTCATGTTAGGCGAACAAGAACATTCGTATGCTGGCGGCAGGAAAGCCACCAGCATTCATAGAGTAGTTTCCCGAACAGAGATTTTCAACCCTGTTCGTGAAACGAATAAACTACCGAATGAGAGACCACACAGCAGTCGTGTGGCTCTCATTAAGCATTGCAACAATGTATCCTTCGGTGATTATTGAGATTCAGGGTGGCCGCCATTCGGCTACTGACCACGCGGCGGTTGGCCATCTTGGATCCTTTGTTAGCCAAGCGGTATTTGGTCATTGAGCGCCTGGAACTGAAATCAGCTACTCGACGACAAGAATACACGAATCAGGAGTGCCGGTCATTCGGTAGTTTGTTCCCCTATATGCATTGTGTCTTCGTGCGGCGTTCGATTAGTTAGACTGGGAGCTGAGCGGTACTTTCACAAAAGGTGCGCTCAGACCCCAGCTATCTACCGAACGGTCATTCGGTAAAATATCATGAATAATGTATAAGTTATGGATTTTTGTGTAAAATGTTAGTTCTGCTGCATGGAGGGATAATCCACTTAACTGAGTATTCTAGTGGGAGTATCCCTCTCGTGCAGCAGTGCATGATGGGAGAAATGTCTGGGTTGTTAAGTCCCCCATGTAGTCCCCTACTGTACAACCCCTGTAATGTCAGTAGGGTAACCCCTTGCATGGGGAACTGCATCAATACTGTGACCTGTGATTAAAAGCTCAGTTGACTCCCAACCTATGTGTCGTCTAGTTCTTGGGAAGGAGAGGATTTATACAACGCTACCAGGTTTATTGCATGCAATACTCATTTTGCTTGAAGGATTCTAGGCTGTTCCTGTTACCCACCGGAGATACTGTGGATTATACTACCTCTCCGCTACAACCATTATTTTCATAATTTAATGTAAAAAAATTATAAAATATGCAGAAAAAAATTTAAGTACACTTTTTCTAACTTTGACCCCCAAAATCGTATGCATCTACAACTGCCAAAAAACACCCGTGCTAAATAGTTTCTAAATGTTGTCCTGAGTTTAGAAATACCCAATGTTTGGCATGGGTTGTCAGACAGGTCCCTCAAATTGCAATCAATAAAATTACTTAATTATGTAAAAATATTACAATAATATGCATATAGAATTTAAATATATATACATATTTATATATTTGAAGTCTACGTGTTTATTTATGAAATTATTTATGTAATTATGTATATGGATAGATATATTTCGGTTTATATATATATATATATATATATATATATATATATATATATATACATATATATATATGTATATTTGTGTTAGGTGCTCATGATAGTACAGAGTAAAATACCATAATTAAATGTAGGATAGTAAAAAGGGCAAGTCGGTTGTGGTGTGCCGGAACCGACGATGAGGTAGGCCTGAGAAAGAAGAGGGCAAAATTAAGTAATCTAAATTTATTACAGACAACCAATACAGATACATATATCAACCAGACATGTTTTTGAAAGCATCCCTTAATTCTTGTACTGGGTTCGGTATGTATCGTGAGTAAGCGGATGACTTCCAGCGCCCCAGTGTTTTTATAACATGAACTGGAATGTTGACACTGGAGGCTCTGGACGCTGCTCCTATGTGGACGGAGTGCCCTGAGTAGTTTGCTCACTCAACTGGGCCTAAAAGCAGCTAAGACCTGACGTAAGTCATGAAGGTTGTAGTGGTGAGTACCGAACTTTGTAATAGTAGTAATGGTTGTGATGGTATTGAATTATGATGCTGTAGGCATACATCCAGAACCTTGACGGGGCACCACCTGTTGTGCATGGGGTAGTATGGAATGTTTACTGGTATTTGCTGGCTGGTTTTGGAGTGAGGTAGCATCAGGATGTGATGATCCATGTGTTTTGTTAAAGGACCACTATAATGCCAGGAAAACATACTCGTTTTCCTGGCACTATAGTGCCCTGAGGGTGCCCCCACCCTCAGGGTCCCCCTCCAGCCCGGCTCTGGAAGGGGGAGAGGGGTTAAAACTTACCTTTTTCCAGCACTGGGCGGGGAGCTCTCCTCCTCTGATCCTCCTCTTCTCCTCCCCGTCGGCTGAATGCGCACGCGCGGCAAGAGCTGCGCGCGCATTCAGCCGGTCACATAGGAAAGCATTCATAATGCTTTCCTATGGACGCTTGCATGCTCTCACTGTGAAAATCACAGTGAGAAGCACGCAAGTGCCTCTAGCGGCTGTCAATGAGACAGCAGCTAAAGGAAATAGGGGAAGGCTTAACCCATTCATAAACATAGCAGTTTCTCTGAAACTGCTATGTTTATGAAAAATGGGTTAACCGTAGCTGGACCAGGCACCCAGACCACTTCATTAAGCTGAAGTGGTCTGGGTGCCTAGAGTGGGCCTTTAAGTGGGAATAGAGGAGAATAGGAGCAGATTGTGTTATGTTGGTTGTAGTAAACTCTCTAGGTCTTAGGAATACATAGAAAGCTATATATATTGCTGCTTTGATGACAGACTTTGTATTGGTGTCAAAAGGTTTTAAATCAAGCAGGTTAGATAATGCCTTGAAGATTTGGTTATCTATGGGTAGCCTCTGTGAAGTACGTCTGGGTTCAGATTTCTGAATGCCTCTGAGTATGGTCTTAATCTGGTGAGAGGCCATGAAACTAGTGTTGTTAGGTTGTAGGATTAGCATATGGCCTGTGAGATAAAGTTTGATGGTGTTATATGACATTTTAAGTTTAAGGTGGCAAAAAGAAGCAAAACCTCAAAAAAGATGTCATAACAAATGGTTGCATGATGTTATGTTCCAAAAGGAATCTTTTGAATAGCGTAAAATCCCTGTCATATGTTTTGTGTGTATTTTTTGACAGTGCCAATTGGGACAGTGTCCTGCTATGATGCATGATGATGGCTAGTCCAGTATTAGTTGTTGAAATGTTGGAGTGGTGGCGGCTGTGAGCGCAGCTGACGGGAGTGCTTGATGAAATGCCTGAAATTTAAAACGAGGCAAACTGTCAGCAGCTGTGTTACATATTCCTGGAACATGAAAACAGTATAAAAAGTAATTATGACAAGCTGCCAACCACGTGAGTTTCCTCAGAAATCTCATAATCGTAAAGGGATTTGGAGCAACCTTTGTTGATGATGTGACAGGTTGCCTGGTTGTCTAAGTAACAACGAACTGGCATATTTGCCCATAAATGACCCCATGCTACAGCAGCCGCCATGATGGGATAGATCTCAAAGAGAGCTGAGGTAGTGGAAAAACCTTCCAAATCCTGAACTGCTGTAGGCCAGCTGCCCCAAAGCCATTCATTCCCAAAAATTGCTGCAAAACCTGTGGTAGATGCTGCATCTGACCAAATAGTAGGTGATGAGTCAGTCAATTGAGGGAGGAACATACTTTTACCATTCCAAGTGGTTAAAAATTCCTTCCACATGCATAAGTCTGCTGTAGCTTGGTTATCTAAGGACATCCTGTGTGTGTCGTGTAGGAACTGTGGAAAAAGATACAAGAGTCGTGATATGAAGGAGCGGCCTTGAGGTATGATATGCATGGCAAAATTTATTGACCCCAGCAGGGACTGTAGCTCTTTGCAGTTGCAAGTACCGAGCTGAAGGTAGTGGTTGATGTAGGTAAGAATGTTCTCTATCTTGTCGTGTGGTAGGCTTGCTTGCATTGTGGTTGAGTCTAATTGAATACACAGGAAAGTGATAATCTTGTCTGGCCCCTCCGTTTTCTTAGGGGAGATTGGTACACCTAGTTATCGGTATTACTAAGCCAGGCTCCGACCCCTGCTTGTATGATCGCTGTAATGGCGTGATCTATGGTGGTGTATTGCAGGGAGAATTCCTCGGAGGGTATGAGGGAATTAAGACTGGGGTTGGCCGATGAGTGTGGTGCTGACAAGTCAATGTTGAGTCTCTGTTTAAGGGAAGATTTCCCTGTGACAATACCAATGGGGTTAGTACGCCATTCTTTGAATGGAGGCGCTTTGAAAGGCCCCAATACGAAACCCTCAGCAACTTCTTGGGCTATGAGACTGTCAACAGTTGTGGGATTATGTTGTGCGGATTGTAGATTAGGGCATTCCAGAGTCCCGAATGGTATGTGTAGAATACCCGTGTGGAATCCTTCTGTTAAACCAGAGATAAGAAAGTCCACCAAGTGTTTAGACGAGTGATGTGACATAAATGCAGTAAATACCGGCATATTAATGGACGTGAGGTAAGGCTTAGAATACATTTTATTTGGACACATGGTTTTTGCATGTGCCCTAAAACATTTTAAACAGATATGCAATAATCTGCAACTGCTATAATTACAAGACCCAACATTGAAAATGTTACATATCTGGGACTTGCCCAGAAACTTGATTGGGCGTCCCAGCTTGTCTCTTGTCAATTTCTCTGGAACACCAGAGGAACTAGCTCCTTGCGTGGAGGCATGTTCGTCAGCCGTGTTGGGACAGAAATTTGTCGTATGGGCTGTAGAGGAGCAGTATGCACAAGCCGGTGTTCTTAGACCTGCAAAGTGTCTGCAAAATATGACGGTATCAATCATTCCCCAGTTGGATCTTGTTCTATACTGGGAGAATACTCCAGACACTTTTGCAGAAAAAGACCTATGGTAGTCATAAAAGGCTTAACCACCATATTTGTTGCCAGATCTACCAGCTTGTGCATATAAAGATCAAACTCCTTTCTTCTATAGGGATAGACCGCACAGATGACATCCCGGTAAATACCAAAGGCCCGTACAAACTCGGGGATAGTCAGTTTCCTGTTTAGGTGGGCGTCCCTAGATCTGACAACAACAGACACATCATCAGAAGCATAAGTCTTATTTTCGACAATATCCTGGGAGGCAATCAGCAGGGAGGCTAGGTTTACGTCTTTACATTCCAGGATATCTCTTTTTATGTGCTCTGGGATCATATGGGCAGGGCTAACTTCCTGGTCATCCGAGGTGATGGCTGGAGGAATCGATAGCAAGTCGGCTGGTGCTTGTGAAGCAGCAGCGGGTGGCCCTGCTAGAGTAAGGACCGTGGTGAACGACTCAAGTTTCTCCAGCCTGGAGTTGACCTTGCTCATGGACGCCATGAGTGAAGATAACATGGAATGTATGTCTCCTGGGTTGGACTGGCTAGGTCCTTCCCGGGGATCCATGTTGAGGTATGTAGCAGTTTGAAAAGTTCTGCTTTCCTTGCTGTAGCGGGGTAGGGGATTTGCCGCCTCCTTAATTCCGTAGTGATACGAGGGATCATCCAGGATCTGATGGATGCTGGACTATTTACCTCTCCTCTTGTGTAGGAGTGAAAGCTCTAGCCGGAGTGCTAGGCAGGGAGAAATCCTCTACCCCTTCCTGAGACATACTATAACCAAAACAATTAATTAGTGTATGAAAAACCACCAAAATCGTACTGGCAGGCTAGCTAAGCCGGATGGCGAAACATTACACTTGTTTGGTGACAGGTGAGGCCCTACTAGTTGCCAAGTGGCTTGAGAGGCTATATCTATGCGTTGGCGTGAGGGGATTTGAGGCCACCCGTCGTAGTTCAGGAATTTTAGGCCTCTCAGTGACTGTAACATAGAAAAACAGGGAAAGGGAGTGACAGGTGAGGCCCTCTCTATGCAACATGCGAGGCGGCTAGCTAACGTGTGGCCCGATGGGTGTTTGCCTCTGAAACGTTGAGGCGGGGTGTTGGCCTCGTGGGACCACTAACTGATGGCAATGCCAAGAAGGGGTAAATACCTATTGGGAAGCCTATGACCCTATTGCCAGTACTCTAACCTAGGGGGGGGAGAAATTAAATGTATGGCAGAATACCATATGAGCAGGTGTACGTACCTGGTAGTATGAATATCTCACAGGAAACCGTGTGGTGAAATATCTATTTAAACCTGGACAGCCTGAAAATGGGTAAAAGAGTGTAGTATAGTGAGTATGGACTGTGTGGGAATGAAGTAGACTGTGTAGCCCGTACCGGTGATGTTTTTTAAGGCTTGATTGGCGTATTACTTGGTAAATGAAGTGTAGTGATATACCATGAGAGTATAAATGTGTTACCAAGGGAAAGTGATGCCGTGTCTTTAAAACACAGTTCTGTATAAAACAGTGGGGAATGTATGATGGGTGTCAAGTAGAAAAAGAACATGGGTGAGGGAGGCCGTGGCCTATATTTAAACAGCGTTATGTTGATATGTAATAGAATAACAAAAAAGGGGCAGGGATACACAAAAATGCTTTAAAGTGATGTAAAGTTATATATATAATATAACCTTTAAACAGTAATGGAAATAATCTGTCTATTTAACCAAGCAATTCGTTACACGAATGGTATATACATGAAATGGTGAATGTAATCCACGAAAGGATTTATGCGTAATACATAGAAATAAAACCAAAACCCAATGTGAGGGAAAACAGAAGTTGGAACGAATAGTTTAAACGTATGAATTTTATGCGTACCGCAAGCGTGTTTAAGCGTATCATGAAAAAGTGCCGAACGGCAAAACAACCGAACTGATAACTTGTTTCACTGTAACACGGAATAGTTAAATGGGAAATGACCACTTATACGAATATACTGATTAGCCGAATGACCGACGAAATGAAAACCGCGAACGGCTTGTTCAATTTGTGACATAACAGAGGAAAAAGGTAAAGCGAGGACCCGTGCTGTACCGTACGCTGTGGGAACCGATCCTGGCGTGACAGGTAGGTCTAACTTACGGTTTAGGAGTCCCTGGGACGCGATCTACGACGATGACCGGGGTCAGAAGAAGCTGGACGGACAGAAAAGGCCTGAAACAGGATTCCTGGACACAGCTTGCCGCGGAAAAACCTCGTGGATATACTGAAAAACCAAGATGGCGTCTGAGAGAACCCGGAAGTGGATCCTCATTCAACGCTTACCTCGAACGGTAAGGAGCAAGGTAAGGGGTGTGCCTTAAGTAGGCTAGGAGTGGATACCAAGCACCACAAATCCAGGCAAAATTGCCTTAGTATATATATATATATATATATAGTAAGACAGGAGTACTCACTTGGATTTTCAAACTGAAAATCCAAGCGAGTGCTCCTGTCTTACTTTGTTTATCTATCGGCATGGAGGCACCCGGGTTATATTGCTTTGATTTATTTGTTTGGGTTGAGTGCCAGAGTCTGGACTTTATTTATTTATTTATATATTGTGATAAAGTGAAGGTAGAGAGGCCTTTAACATTTAACCCCAGGTGAAGTACGTGTTGTATGTGTGGTGTGCAACACAAAGCTAGGTTTAGTTATGGGCCCCTGGGGTGAAGCATTTGGAGAGCAGGGTGGGCCAATGCTCCACTCCTCAGTTTATACACAACTAGGAGAAATCAGGTCAAAGCAAGAGTTTTTTGGAACTGTCTCCAACCCACTGCTCAGCTGCAGATATTCAGCTGTAGCAGTGGGAATAAACCCCAGGTAAAGGGGGGATTGCTGGCTTGCTCCCTGGAAGCAGGTTGGAGAGAGGCTGTTCTCTCCAGTGAGAGAGTCAAGGAGACTGAGCACTGGGAGTGCAAAAGGAAAGCAGTCAAGGCTGGCTTGGAGCACTGGGAGTGCGGAAAAGAGAGAGAATTGTGTTTATTTCTAGAAGGAATGGAAGCCACATGCTAACCGAGTGTTGTAACGGCACCCTCAGGCATAAAAGGGTTAAACCGCCGTTTAGTAGATCTTCCCTTCCAGAGACATAGGCACAGCTACTGCAGAACACCAATCCGCCGAACAGGAAACCATATGAATGCTGTAAACAGCCGAATAGGAAAATAAACACATACAATACACTCAGACACTCCCACACAAAATCCTCCCCTCTGCCTGTGATACAATTACCTTACACAATGGGTAATGTAATTATAACAAGCAGAGAAATACAATTTTTCCACATTATTCATAACTTGAAAAGTATGCATCACATTTACATTTTCAGAATCAGCATACTCCAAATACAAACATATGTCAGAATCATCCAAATTGGTCCAGTGGTTCAAAAGATAGATCGTAGTCCTTTGTGACCAAAGGAAGCATGGCTTTTCTGCCCAAAACCAGTTCCACAGAGTCTTCTATCCTGGAGATAATTGTGAAGTAATCCAATTATCTCCAAGGACAGAGGCAAAACTCCATTGAACACATATCAGTAAAACAGGTACATTCAACATATCCCCAGATAGCTCAGATCTGAGTGCCCATTATTACTGAATGGCGCTCAGAGCACACACATACAGTTCAATTGCCATGGAGCCAAAGTCTTTCCCATAGTCTTTCGTTATATGAATGGGCTCCATGGCATAGCTATCTGGGGTATCACTGCTCAAACAGGGCAAGCACCAAATGACACGAATTCCATGTCTTTGCAGGGGAAAATCAAGCCTTTTAACATGGGGCCATAATCCAAGGGCAACAGGCGAGCAACCAGGCTTCTCCAATGCAATGTGGCAAGATTGGTCTCGTCACAAGTGTGGAGTGCAGAGATCTGACAAAGGCACTAGGTTGGTGAACCCAAATATTATTTTGTTCAAGTTTAACCCCTGAGAGAGAGGGAATCTGATGTTAGTGCTCAGACGAGCTAGGGATTTGTGTTATTGTTTTTTTTTTATTTGCTGCTGTAGCTGTGGTGGAGTTTAACAATAAAACTGCCTGGATTATATGCAAACCAAAGGACTGTGCCTGTTGTTTACCCTAGAGGACCGTGCTACCTGCAGACAAGGATCACAATATATATATATATATATATATATATATATATTGTTGTGGACAAAAATATTAACCCAATTTATATTAGTAAAATGCCTATTTACTCAACATAGCTACAATCAGCATTATCCAATTTTCTATGTGATTATCTAAAATGGCCGCTAGGGAGTTTCCCCTCAACGTGGGGCACCGGGTCTCGCCGGTTCGGACGGCTGGAAACCGGGACCGGAGCGGACCTCCGGAAAGTAGGACAACTGGAGCCTGATCACCTCCTAATACAGCGGTTTGCCTGTATTTTCCTGTTTTGTGTCGGTCTGTCTCCGCGTCCACTTCCAGCTTCCAGAAGGCTACAAGGCAGGTAATCTCTTATCCGGTGCCTTTTTAACGAACCTGTCGATTGTCTATCTGCCTCCTGAAAGTTGTGTATGTGTGTGAGACAGCTGGTGTATGATTTGCATTTATTGTTATAGCTTGACTGCCTAGTGGGCAGGGAACGCATTTATTGTTATAGCTTGACTGCGTAGCGGGCAGGGAACGCATTTACTGTTTTAGCTTGACTGCCTAGCGGGCAGGGGACACGACTGCCTGGTAAAGGGCTGGGATTTTGATGACCACCCGGAGAAGGGTTGGGGTTTTTGTTGTCCACCCAGTAAAAGGCTGGGGTAGGCTAGAGAAAGGCTGTGAATTGTGTTGTACTGTTCAGAGCAGAACAGGGTTTATTTGTTATTCAACCATTGCTATGTTCACATTTTTATTGTTCCTTATTATACTTTGTTTCTTGCTCAGTTGTGGCCATAGTGTGGGTACCCTCATAGTGTGTGTGTGTGTGTTGTGTGGTTCGAACTTGATTCTGGATTATGTGCACATCTCCGTATTTGTGATTCTTGTAAATGTTTATTGATTAGTCTCGCTACGTTCACTTTCTCTTTAATTCTCTACCTCTCCTGTACTTGTTGCCCAGAGCTGTGTTAGTCACCCACGCTCGCCCGTACAGATCCGTGGCCACCATCTCGGGTGGGCGGATCCCGTGACTAGTCTACGTTTTGGGAAGACGCACAGGAATCAATTCCTCATGGCAGTCGAGCACTGTAGACATTCCTTCTTTTTCTTCTCCCTATCTCTTTCCTTTTTACGGGGAGAACCTTGTTTGCTAAAAATGGGACAGGAATATGCTAGACCTCTAAAGGGTCTCTTGTGACATTGTTAAAGAACGAGCAGGAGAGGAAGCTATGTTAAAAATGAAAAAGATAGCGAAAGTTTGTGGTTTTCAAATGTCACCCAGTGGTAGGTTACAGCCAGAGTTTTGGAGGAAATTGAAAGAGGGTATGTCACGGCAAGGGTGTATAATTTATTATTACACTATGGAATATCATCCTTTAATGTAATTTGTGTAGTAAATGGCACAAATTACAGAGATACTATTGCTGAGGTCAACAGGGGTTACATCTTTTGAAGCTGGGACCCCCACAGAGGTCAGATGACAGAAGGGGTAGTATGAATGGCATAGGAATGTGAAAAGGATTTTACTATATGGATGTGAAGTAATCAAGGCTCTGCAAGGTGTGAGGTTCTGCACTTGGAAAAAGTCTGAATGTCTCTTCATCCATTTGGCATGTACCTTGTAAAGGATAGTTCAATCCTTTGATGTGGCAATGGGATTAGTTTCATGAAGATCCTTGTGTTCCAGTATCTTATCCAAGTGAAACGTTAATACTTACCCACAGGTTAATAATTAAGCCTCATTTTTATCATATTTGGAATGGGACAAGCCCAATCTCTTAATTAAGCCTAAACATGAGTTGCACAACTTAAACCGTGTGGCAGGAATTGTGATGTCCGTCCTATTGGATCGTGGGCGGGGCGTGCAACATGTCTATGGAATGGGAAAGCAATAACAAATTCATAGAGGCAATTATTATTTCTGTGGCAAATACAGTAGAGAAGATAAAACCAAAAGTTTATATTTGGCTTGTTGTTTTCTGGAACAAAGAAGGTGGTCACTTAGTATCTCCATACTCCACGCCTTGGCTCCACCCCTGGGTGAGGCGTGGTAATTCACAGGGTATATCTCCTGTGATCCTGAAGGGTGCTGGTGTACTTGCTTGAGGCCAAGATCTAATTTTGAGTGAGTCACCATCTTTCCTTGCCAGAGACCCCCTGCACAGAAGTTGTACTTTGAAAAAGTGAGTAATTAGGACTTCTTTATTTTATCCTTTTTGTTTTTTATCTGTTGTTGGTGTAAATAATTTGTTTATCATATATTGTTATATGCACTGTGATTATTTTTTGCTCATAATAAACATTAATTTATTAAGTTTTGCCTTTGTCTGGTTAAGAATCACGTTACCTGAAGAGACTAGTTAGTATTTTTGCATTAAGTATTTTTGTATTAAGTAATATTTGGTGGGTTTTATTATTGATTTACCTGGGGGATCAAGGCACCCCATTTATAAATTGTCTTGGTGGTGGCAGCGTTAAAATAGTAATAGATATATTATTATGTTTAAGTGTGGGTGGTGTTAAAAGGGGGATTTTGTCATTATTTCCGGTCTAGTGCAGACAAATAGTGAACTTTAACCCTTTCACCACCACAACTACGTCACGCACACTCTTGGAGTAGGGTGCGTTCATGACAGGGTATATTACTAGACAATGGATTGATGAAAGCTGTAGAGGCTTGGTACCATGTAGCAAGAGGTCTCAAATGGGAGGGATGGTCAGAAGAGGAAATTGATTTTGGAGGGCAAACAATATTTGTGTATCACATAAATGTTTGTAATGATGATGATTCATCCACTGTTATTCCCCGGCCACCGCCCTATGATGGCGCCCAAAATGCCACAAGTGAACCATGTCCCGCCTCCTCAGACACTACCCCATCTCCGCCCCCCATTGTTCCACCCCCCGTTGCCAAAGGGCCTCCTACTCCCACCCCTCTGTACCCCGTCCTTGGTGCGGACGGATCCTACCATTATCATTTCCCTCTCCCACCGTCAGCCATACCATCCGCTCTTTCCGTTCCCTCCTCACTCCCAGCCTCTCTCCCTGCTGATGTTTCCTCACCTCCACTATCACAGGTCGTTACTGATGTCGCCCCCTCACCATCACCATCCTTCCCCATTCCTTTCCCCGATGCCGCTCCTTCCTCACCACTTACTACGTACCTCCCATTGTTCCAACTCCTGTTCCCACACCCCCGACATGCATTGTTCCATCCGAGACCACACTGGCCCCTCTCCCTGTTATCCCTTCTGCCCCAATTTCCTCGTTGCCATCACCCATGATGTCCCCAGCGGTGCCCGTGATTCCTCCCCCTATTGTTGCTCCTGCCGCTCCTGTCCCGATTTCCCCACTCCCTGCTGTCCCTCCGACTCCTGTCCTAGATTCCTCCTCCTTCCCATTTCCAATTCCCTTCCTTCTCCCTCTATTGACCTCTCATCCCTTGTCTCAGTCCCCACCACTGCCCTCACTCTTACTCCTCCACCCCTTCCCACTCCTCCTGCCCAGAACCTTCTCCACCCCCCGTATCCTCTCACCCTAGCTCCTATTTCTCCACCCCTTTCTACTCCCCCGTTTCCATTCCAGAACCTTCGTTGCCTCTCACATCCTCTGCTTCCCCCGACCTTTCCTCTCTCATTTCGACTCTTGCCGTTTCACTCTCTACTCCCCCTGCCCCCATTCCAGAGCCTTCACCTCCTGTATCTTCTCCTTCCCCCGATCTCTCCTCTCTCATCTCAGCCCTTGCCGCTTCTCTTAGTTCCACTCCTCCTTCCCTACTCCCTCCCATTCCTCCTGCTCCTGTTCCAGAACCTTCTCCTCTACCCGTACCCTCTCCTCCCCCTGATCTTTCGCCACTCATCTCCACCCTTTCTGCTGCGCTTGCCTCTAATTCCACTCCTGATCCTCCACCCTTTCCTACTCCTCTTGCCCCCGTAGTGGATCCTCCCTCCTCTCCTTGTGATCTTCCATTCCTTATCTTCACCCTCTCCACTCTCCTTACCCCTACCTCCACTCCCACTGTTCCATCCCCTTCCATCTCTACAGCTCCCATGTTAGAACCTCCTCCTCCCCTGATACCAATGCTACGTCACTCATTTCCGCCCTCCTAGCTTTGCTCACTACTCCACCTATCTCTCCTCCCCCTCCACCTCCTTCTCCACAACCTGCTCTTCCTGCTTCTGTTCCAGATTCCCCTCCCCCTCCTACTTCTAACCCTGACGTCTCTTCCCACGATCTCGCGTCACTCATCTCCTCCCTCTCCAATCACCTGTCTCAGCTTACTCAACCCACACCCTCACCCGCTCTGGTCCCCGTTCCTGCCCCTCCGATAAACACCCCCAGTTACCCACTCATGATTGTTGGGACAAATTAGTCTGTCACGTCAGGACAACCTCAGGCTGCTGATGCTTCCCCTGCTGCCTCAGGTTTCCATCCCACCACGTCTCAGTTAGTCACCCCCCAGACTATCGCTGTTGGCCCTCCCGGTTCCAATACCCTGATGGCTCCAGTCCCCAACTCACTTGATGTTGTTAGCTACCATGGTCTCCCAGTCCCACCTAGGGACGATAATGTGCCAGAGCTTAGCCCATTCCGCCCCTCAAATAACAGACCTACCCAGAGACAAGCCATTGCAGCTACTCACCTCCCTACCTCATCAGCAGTGGAAGGAGCCCCGCCAATGTATGTTACATTTAACCCATCCCAAGCTGCAACCTTGGTAACTTCTCTCCCCGATCCAGAGAAACAACCCATGCCCTTTTTCTGAAGAATTGCTCAGATTCGTAAAACATACTCAGCAGCCTGACGTGATTTGTATAGTTTATGTGAGATCAAGGCTGGGGATGCCTACTGGCCAATTATGGAAAGGAGTTTTAATGATGCAGTACTCACCACTGATATGGATTTTCAGTCGGGCATTGTTTTCTGTGAGCAACTCAAAGCCTGGGCCCAGGATAAACTGGCTGACCAGGCCACTTGCATAAATGATATCATACAAGACAAACTTGAGTCAGCAGAAAAATATCATTCCAGGTTAACCCAAACATTTTCTGATCTTGGATCCAGTGTATATAATAAAGCACATACTCAGATGTTTTCAGCCGCCTTTGTGGCTGGTCTTAAGGAGACTATCAGGAAAGGCTTAGTGCTTGCACGTCCTGAATACAGAATTATTCCTTTGAACACTCTCTTGTTGGTAGCAAAGGGTTTAGAATCAGTTCTGCAGCCAACACAGAAGAAAAGTAACCCACTCATGTTTTCTAACTCTAGCCCTACTATCAGACCCAGCTTGGGGCCCCAGAATCATCCCAGATTGGCTATTATGCCAGGTACACAAGGACAATCCCCAGCACTCAGACCTCTGGCCAGGGTATGCTTTAATTGTAACTTACCAGGTCATCTCCGCAAGAATTGCCCACATCCACAGATAACTCGCCCACCACCCATCAGACCTCCTCTGCACCCCAACACCCATACAGCTGCATATGGGGGTCCTCAACATGGTTTCCCTCCACAGACACAGCCACAAGCACCATATTACCCACTGCAGGATTATACCCAAGCTATTTATCAACCCAGTCAATTTAACACACACACTCCCCCAGGTACTGCCCATCAAAATCATCAAACAAGTCACCCTACTACACGTCATTACACTCAGGGCCGTCTTTAACGCGGGGCAAACGGGGCAGCTGCCCCGGGCCCAGTTGCTCCTGGGGGCCCAGAGCAGCTGCACTGTGGGCCCCGCGATTTGCGCAGCCCCTATGGACCGGGCGGTGCGGCTCCCGCACACTGAGGAGGCTCCCCGGGTGGCCCATGCACTAAGGGCCACCTGGGGAGCATGTGTCAGCAGGGGCCCGGTCGGGCGCTGTGGCGCTTAAACAGCGCGACCGGGCCCCTCTTCCGGTTCTGCAGCCAGCTGGGAGGAAGTGACGTCATTTCCTCCCACCAGAGATAGCCGCGCGGGAGGAGGAAGGCAGGGAGGAGGGGAGTTCCAGAGGAGAACTCCCATCTGCCTCAGCCTGCCACTGGACCAGGGAAACCACCCTCCAGGAAAAGGTAAGAACCTGGAGGGTGGCTAAATGTATGTCTGTGTGTGTATGCCTGTCAGTATGTCTGTGTGTGTCAGTATGTCTGTGTGTGTGTCAGTATGTCTGTGTCTGTATGTGTCAGTATGTCTGTGTCTGTCTCAGTATGTGTGTGTGTCAGTATGTGTGTGTGTGTCAGTATGTGTGTGTCAGTATGTGTGTGTGTCAGTCAGTATGTGTATGTGTGTGTGTGTCTGTATGTCTGTGTGTGTGTGTCTGTATGTCTGTGTGTGTGTGTCTGTATGTCAGTATGTCTGTGTGTGTATGTCTGTGTGTGTGTGTCAGTAAGTCTGTGTGTGTGTACGTGTATGTGTGTCAGTATGTCTGCCAGGATATATTTGTGTGTCAGTGTATGTGTGTGTCAGTATGTATCTGTGAATGTTTTAATGTCTGTCTGTGTGTATGTGCCAGTACGTCTGTCTGTGTGTATGTCAGTATGTCTGTGTGTGTATGTGTATGTAAGTAAGTACGTCTGTGTGTGTATGTGTGTGTCATTCAGTATGTCTGTCAGTGTATGTGTCTGTGTGTGTATGTATGTATGTCTGTGTGTCAGTATGTCTGCCAGGATATATTTGTATGTCAGTGTATGTGTGTGTCAGTATATATCTGTGAATGTTTTAATGTCTGTCTGTATCAGCCATTACGTCTGTCTGTGTATATGTCAGTATGCCTGTGTGTATATGTCAGTATGCCTGTGTGTATATGTCAGTATGCCTGTGTGTGTGTGTGTCAATGTGTCTGTCAGTGTATGTGTCTATGTGTTTTAGTATATCTGTCAGTGTATGTGTTTGTGTGTGTGTCAGTATATCTGTTAATGTATGTGTCTGTGTATGTATGTATGTATGTCTGTGTGTGTGTGTCAGTATATCTGCCAGTATATATTTGTGTGTAGTGACTGTGTGTGTCAGTATGTATCTGTGAATGTTTTAATGTCTGTCTGTGTGTGTATGTGCCAGTACGTCTGTCAGTGTGATTGCGGGTTGGACGTAATTGGGGGTTGAGGCAGTGGCAGGGACAGGGCCCATGGGGCCCAAGAAAATGCATTGCCCAGGGTCCTAATCATATTATAGACGGCCCTGATTACACTGGCCCTGATCAGTCTCATCTAGATCTCGTACAATAGGTAACCGGCAAACCTGTGTCTGACACCCCTGTTATGGCAGTGTCTGCAGTGGACAAAGGGGGGCCCCTAGCTACCGTAGTATTACCAGTTGAGGGTCATCCTACTACCTTTCTAGTTGACACAGGTGCAGCCTGTAGTGTTCTCAGAGAACAAGACCTGCCAGATCCTTCCTACTTTTCTGACCTCAATGTTTCCTGTGTGGGTGTTGATGGTAACCCCCAAAACAACCCATTAACTAAACTCTTGCATGTTGGTTCTAACATTCTTTCCCGTTTCGTTGTTTCATCCACCTGTCCTATTAACCTCCTAGGAGCTGATGTGTTGTCTCGCCTTCAGGCTTCTATCTCCTTCACTGCCGATGGTCAGGTCCAATTACTTACTTCACTTTCTCGTGAAGATACTTCTGTTCTTTTTGGTTTAGAAAAGAGATGAAAAAAAAAAAAGAAGAAGAAAAGAGCCTTAAATAACTAGTACCTCCATGGGGGATAACCCCTATTTTGTAAACAGGAAAAAAGGAAGAAGTTGGAGGTGCCAGTACTATATCATTTAACAACCAGGGAAACACTCAGATGTTGTAATGAAGACTGAAATTTTATGTTAAAACATCACTTTTAATATATTAGTTAAAAAGTCCCTTACTAGTAGGGACAATGAATACACACTATCACACCAAAAGTTATGTACAAAAAATATTAATAATAATGATAAATAAAAAATAGAAATAAATAAAATAATTACACAAGATCAAAGCTATATAGCTATATATCTACTGTGGACATTTATAGCCCGCTGTATATTGTCCTATGGTGTAATTGTAATAGACCACGCGTGTGGATTTGTGTGTCAAATACACTTGTTCTCAGATAAATTCATAGAAGGATAGATGAATATATGGCTCTGTAAATGATATCTTTGATAGCAGATTAAATGGTTTTAATAAATAGACTTAGAATGATATTCCCTAGATATTGTTAAATTTATTGTTGGCATTGATTGCCCTTAATATTGGTGCACCGGCTCGCTAATATTTAGCTGTTGTGCAAATTGTACTTAAAGTCTACGGCAGTAACAATATGGCTAATATAATTAAACCATGTAAAATTACAGTTACCAAATGCTGATAACAAAATCAGCTTGTAGATGCATTAGTTGCTGATTACTGTAACCGTAATTAACTATTAGCTGCTGTACTGTCTAAGATTAAATTATAGGAATTAGCCTATTCGATTAACCGTCAGCTTGCACCAGTTCCCGAGACCCCAAAAGGAAAAGTTTAAACATAGGTTATCTACAGTTGCAAGAAAAAGTATGTGAACCCTTTGGAATTATATGGATTTCTGCACAAATTGGTCATAAAATGTGATCTGATCATCATCTAAGTCACAACAATAGACAATCACAGTCTGCTTAAACTAATAACACTCAAAGACTGAACTGCTGCCATGTTTTTATTGAACACACCATGTAAACATTCACAGTGCAGGTGGAAAAAGTATGTGAACCCCTAGACTAATGACATCTCCAAGAGCTAATTGGAGTGAGATGTCAGTCAACTGGAGTCCAATCAATGAGATGAGATTTGAGATGTTGGTTACAGCTGCCCTGCCCTATAAAAAACACACACCATTTCTGGGTTTTCTTTTCACAAGAAGCATTGCCTGATGTGAATGATGCCTCGCACAAAAGAGCTCTCAGAAGACCTACGAATGAGAATTATTGACTTGCATAAAGCTGGAAAGAGTTATAAAAGTATCTCCAAAAGCCTTGCTGTTCATCAGTCCACGGTAAGACAAATTGTCTATAAATGGAGAAAGTTCAGCACTGCTGCAACTCTCCCTAGGAATGGCCGTCCTGTAAAAGCGACTGCAAGAGCACAGCGCAGACAGCTCAATGAGGTGAAAAAGAATCCTAGAATGTCAGCTAAAGACTTACAAAAGTCACTGGCAAATGCTAACATCCCTGTTAGCGAATCTACAATACGTAAAACACTAAACATGAATGGATTTCATGGGAGGATACCACAGAGGAAGCCACTGCTGTCCAAACAAAACATTGCTACACGTTTACAGTTTGCACAAGAGCACCTGGATGTTCCACAGCAGTACTGTCAAAATATTCTGTGGACAGATGAAACCAAAGTTGAGTTGTTTGGAAGAAACACACAACACTATATGTGGCAAAAAAAAAAGCACAGCACACCAACATCAAAACCTCATCCCAACTGTGAAGTATGGTGGTGGGGGCATCATGGTTTGGGGCTGCTTTGCTGCATCAGGGCCTGGATGGATTGCTTTCATCGAAGGAAAAATTAATTCCCAAGTTTATCAAGACATTTTGCAGGAGAACTTAAGGCCATCTGTCTACCAGCTGAAGCTCAACAGAAGATGGGTGTTGCAACAGGACAATGACCCAAAGCATAGAAGTAAATCAACAACAGAATGGCTTAAACAGAAGAAAATACGCCTTCTGAAGTGGCCCAGTCAGAGTCCTGACCTCAACCCGATTGAGATGCTGTGGCATGACCTCAAGAAAGCGATTCACACCAGACATCCCAAGAATATTGCTGAACTGAAACAGTTCTGTAAAGAGGAATGGTCAAGAATTACTCCTGACCGTTGTGCACGTCTGATCTGCAACTACAGGAAACGTTTGGTTGAAGTTATTGCTGCCAAAGGAGGTTCAACCAGTTATTAAATCCAAGGGTTCACATACTTTTTCCACCTGCACTGTGAATATTTACATGGTATGTTGAATAAAAACATGGCAACATTTCATTCTTTGTGTGTTATTAGTTTAAGCAGACTGTGATCGTCTATTGTTGTGACTTAGATGATGGTGATCCGATCACAATTTATGACCAATTTGTGCAGAAATCCATATCATTCCAAAGGGTTCACATACTTTTTCTTGCAACTGTATATCGAGTAGCTACCAAAATATATAAGTGCTATAGCTAAGTCCTTAATATCTTATATTTTCGTTCCTAAAATATTGGACGGTTAATCGAATAGGCTAATTCCTATAATTTACAAGTGTATTTTACACACAAATCCACACGCGTGGTCTATTACAATTACACCATAGGACAATATACAGTGGGCTATAAATGTCCACAGTAGATACATAGCTATATAGCTTTGATCTTGTGTAATTATTTTATTTATTTCTATTGTTTGTTTATTATTTTTTATTTATTATTCTTATTATTTTTTGTACATAAATTTTGATGTGATAGTGTGTATTCATTGTCCTTACTAGTAAGGGACTTTTTAACTAATATATTAAAAGTGATGTTTTAACATAAAATTTCAGTCTTCATTATAACCTCTGAGTTTTTCCCTGGTTGTTAAATGATTTAGTACTGGCACCTCCAACTTCTTCCTTTTTTCCTGTTTACTTCTGTTCTTTGCTCTTTACCCCTGCTCATGCACATGACATCCCCCACAAAGGAACCAAGGGTCCCCCATGCCTCCAGTGCGCTAGATGCGATCCCAACTAAACTTTGGTCTACAGGCCCAGATGATATTCCCACCTGTGGTAGTCACACAGTCATTGAAGGAGCTCATCCACCACGACGACCACAGTACATAGTTACATAGTTACATAGTTACATAGCTGAAAAGAGACTTGCGTCCATCAAGTTCAGCCTACCTCACATTTGTTTTTTGCCTTTGATCCAAAAGAAGGCAACAAAAACCCAGTTTGAAGCACAATTTTGCAACAAGCTAGGAAAAAAATCCTTCTTGACCCCAGAATGGCAGTCAGATTTATCCTTGGATCAAGCAGTTATTACCCTACATTGAAAGATTATATCCTTGAATATTCTGTTCTTGCAAGTATGCATCTAGTAGCCGTTTGAACATCTGTATGGACTCTGATAAAACCACTTCTTCAGGCAGAGAATTCCACATCCTGATTGTTCTTACAGTAAAAAACCTTTCCTTTGCCTTAGACGAAATCTTCTTTCTTCCAGTCTAAACGCATGGCCTCGTGTCCTATGTAAAGTCCGGTTTGTGAATAGATTTCCACACAATGGTTTGTATTGGCCCCGAATATATTTGTATAATGTTATCATATCCCCTCTCAGGCGACGTTTTTCTAAACTAAATAGATTTAAATTTGTTAACCTTTCTTCATAGCCGATATGTTCCATTCCTTTTATTAATTTTGTAGCCCGCCTCTGCACTTTTTCTAGTACCATAATATCCTTCTTTAGAACAGGTGCCCAAAATTGCACAGCATATTCAATATGGGGTCTTATCAGTGATTTATAAAGAGGCAAAATTATATTCTTGTCCCAAGAATGAATGCCTTTTTTCATGCATGACAATACCTTACTGGCCTTGGCCACTGCTGATTGACATTGCACATTGTTGCATAGTTTGTTGTCTATAACAATTCCCAAGTCCTTTTCATGTGTTTTCATCTCTAATTCGCTTCCATTAAGGGTATACGTTGCTTGTGTATTCTTTACGCCGAAGTGCATAACTTTGCATTTTTTAACATTAAATTTCATCTGCCATTTGAGTGCCCAGTCCCCCAGTCTATCTAAATCCCTCTGCAGCAAAGTAATATCTTGCTCACATTGTATTGTTTTACAAAGTTTTGTGTCATCTGCAAACACTGAAACATGACTTTCAATGCTGTCTTCAAGATCATTTATAAACATGTTAAATAGAAGGGGTCCCAGAACAGACCCCTGAGGGACACCACTTGCCACCTCTGTCCAGCTTGAAAATTTACCATTAATGACAACTCTTTGTACTCTGTTTTTAAGCCAATGTTCTACCCAAGAACAAGCATTTTCATCTAGACCGATTTCCTTGAGTTTGAACACTAATCTATTGTGTGGAACTGTATCAAATGCCTTGTCAAAATCCAAATAGATCACATCCACGGCAACACCCTGATCTATACTTCTACTTACTTCTTCGTAGAATGCAATCAAGTTAGTTTGACATGACCTGTGCTTCATAAAACCATGCTGATTTTTGCTGATAACCATGTTCTTCTCAAGGAATTCTTGAATATTATCCCTTAATAACCTTTCAAATATTTTACCAGCCACAGAAGTTAAGCTCACAGGTCTATAATTTCCAGGCAAGGATTTTGAACCCTTTTTGAATATAGGAACCACATCTGCCTTCCTCCAATCCTCCGGAACACTTCCTGAAAGAAAAGAATCTTGAAAGATTAAAAACAGAGGTTCACTTATTTCTGCACTTAGTTCCTTAAGTACACGTGGATGGATACCGTCAGGCCCTGGAGCTTTGTTTATATTAACTTTCTTTAGTTGCTGCAGCACCTTGTCTTGAGTTAACCAATTACAATTATTCTGCAAGTTTTTAGTAGCAATCATTTGCACATCTATTGCCATGGGTTCTTCCTTAATATATACGGAGGAGAAATAGTTATTTAAAATTCCTGCCTTTTCCTGGTCTTCATTAACTAACACCCCCGTTTCAGTTTTTAGTGTACCTACACTTTCATTTTGTTTTTTTTTAGAATTTATGTACTTAAAAAATGCTTTGGGGTTGGTTTTGCTCTCTTCAGCTATCATTATTTCATTTTGAAGTTTAGCAAGTCTAATTGCCTTTTTGCACGCATTATTTGCATCCTTATATCTTTTATAAGATGCATCTGATTTGTCCGATTTAAATGCTTTAAATGCCCTTTTCTTAGTTGTAATCTCTTGTTTTACTTCTCTACTAAGCCACATTGGTTTTAATTTGTTTCTTTTATATTTATTTCCCAACGGTACATACTGAGAAATGTACCTTTGTAATATTTGTTGGAAGATGATCCATTTATCCTCAGTGTTCTTTTCACTAAAGAGTTTATGCCAGTCAATATATTGTAAAGCTTCCCTTAACTTATTGAAATTGGCCTTTTTAAAATTATATGTTTTAGTATTCCCCATGTGCTTTTGTTTTTTTGAGTTTATTTCAAAGGACACTATATTGTGATCACTATTTCCCAAGTGCTCACCTACTTGAATGTTGGTCAAAAGATCAACGCTGTTTGTTAAAACCAGGTCCAGACAAGCATCCATTCTAGTTGTGTACAAGTTGTGACATGAAGGTGTCATTTAACAAGTTTAAAAACCTAATTCCCTTTGCTGAGGCACTAGTCCCTCTGTCCCAATTTATATCCGGGTAAGTACCCATTGAAACATGCACAAGCTCTTGCCATCTCGAAACAAGTTGAAAGTCTGGTTGCAAAAGATGCTTTAATCAAATGTGTTTCACAGTGTAATACTCCCCTGTTTCCTGTAAAGAAGAAAACTGATTAAAAAAAAGGCCAACCAGACCAATATCGCATGGTCCAGGATCTCCGTGTTGTCAATGAGGTTACTAAACGGGACACGGCTGTCGTTCCAAATCCGCATACATTGTTGTCACAAGTGCCTTCAACTGCTAAATTCTTCACAGTGGTTGATCTTGCAAACACCTTCTTCAGTGTGCCTTTGGATCCCTCATGTGAGTATTTATTCGCTTTCACACATGACCGCCAGCAATTTACATGGACTGTTATGCCTCAAGGTGCGCAAAATCCTCCAACGCAATTTGCAAAAGCAATGTCTATTGTACTTGAACCCTGGCAGAAATCTCACCCAGATGTGGTCCTGCTCCAGTATGTTGAAGATTTACTGCTCTGTACAGATGACTTTCCAACAGCTGAACGCCACTCTGTGGATCTTCTCTGTTTCCTCGCAGAAGAAGGTTGCAAAGCCTCCAAAGCTAAACTCCAGTTGTGCTGGCCCACAGTGGTATTCTTGGGACATTGTCCTTCCCATGGCACCCGTCACCTGACAAGAGACAAAGTTCATGCAATCACAAATCTTCCCCTTCCATCTACTCACCAGGCTCTCCAAGCCTTCCTGGGCCTCATTACTTACTGCAAATTTTGGATTCCTGAGGCCTCTCAACTCATGCAACCCCTCTACGACGCCTTGAAGACTGAACCCTTCACATTGTCCTCCACAGCCTGCAGTTGATACTTTGCTCTACAAAGGGCAATCTCTTCGGCCCCTGCTCTGGGCCTCCCTAACTACCAGTTGCCATTCATGCTTTTTGTCTCTGAGAATATGGGCCATGCCTCAGGGGTGCTTACTCAATCTCATGGGCTCTGGCAGTGTCCCATAGGGTACTTTTCCTGCATGCTTGACCCCGTAGCCAGAGGAGGTCCTTCCTGTTTGCATGCTGTTTTCGCTGCAAGTGCCCTCCTGGATAAAACTAATGATTTTGTTCTTGGACACAAACTGACTGTTCTGGCTCCACATGACATCGCTGCTATTCTGAATCAAGTCCAACTGAAACATCTTTCCTGTCAGAGATGTCTTCAAACTTCTCTTCTTTTACCAGACAACGTTACCATACAACGATTTTATTCTTTGAATCCGGCCACTCTTCTGCCACTTCCCAAGGGGGGAGTTCCACAATACTGGTACAGTTTGCATATACATCCTGATGTTTACATGGAACTACAAATTGAAAAGCCCACAATTCCACATGATGAACAACCCGAGACCCAACTACATTGCACCCTGTGGTTTCGAGATACTCCAGATCCTGACTCATACTATGAAGAAGAATTGTTTAGCCTGGTGGAGGTGCAGATTACACTGACAGATCTGTTCTGTGACTTCAAGGGGAACATTGTCATCCTAGTCTGTCTACCAATGGAGGTATCACATTTGTATCACCATTGGGAGGTGGCTGTTCCTCATGTTTCTTTCACCAAGTCTCCAGATATCTCATGGAAAGAACAAAAACAAGAATAATAGGTTGCGCTACGTAAATATCAAATGAAAAAGGGATAAATATGGCAAAACACTTTAAAACGTAAAAGAGGAATAATATGTATAAAGAAAAGGGGATTTAATAAATATATATAACAAATATATATATAAAAAAAGATAGTCCAAATTCTTGATATAATTTAAAAAGTTCAAATAAGTGGATGATAGTGACAGTACTTGGTATATTTCTCTTTCAGGTTCCGGTAAGTATTTGGAGGTAGAAAGTCCAATAAGAGACTGAATCTTCTAATCTTTAGAGGAGTCTTGATTCAGAGATGAACATGGAAAATATAAGCAACAAAGACGATCCAATAGTGTAGACTGTCTGTGATAAATAATAATAATAATAGGTAGGTAGTACATTCACCTATCTTAGAGCATGAACTTGCTCTAGTATGTTGGGCGTTCAGTGGCGTTTATCCCCCACTGGTAGGATATAGGTGAAGGTAATTCCTCGGTAATAAAAAGGAGATAAAAGCAGAATATAGTGCTCACTGAATCAAAATGAAATAAAGTGAAATAAAAGGAATAAAAATACTCACATTCGAATGAGCAGGATAAACTGCTCAGTATATTCGCATAGGTGGTACAATCCCCACCAAGGATTCTTGGTCGTGGGTAGATTCCAAGTTGGTGAATGACCAGGTGACAGGAAATATTTTTAAAACAAAATTATTTAAAAATAAGATAAAAAGGTATATGGCAAAATTGATGTAAAAAAGCCACTATTCCTTTATTAGTACAATAAAAAATATATAAAATAGCCAAAACGCATTTCGCCACACAGGGCTTTATCAACTGGCAATAATAAAAATCAGCCTGGTACATAGATACTTTTATAAACTATGATAAAACATGCTTATTCAAATTTTGGCGCCAAAATGACGTCATCCATACAGTGTGTAAAAAGCAAAATGATTAATAACATAAAAATACATAAAAATACAAAATGCATAGTATTCATAATTTAAAATGTAAAGTAATACATAATATTTAATAATAAAACGAGTGTTATTTGTTGAAATAATAGATAGAATCAAAAATCATGTGATCGCAATCTAATGCGATCACATGGTGAACACTGAGGCAATATGGGAAATGGAGTGACAGGGGAGAAAGCAAAAATAGATGGTCACGTGATCGCGGACCTTCGCGATCACGTGACTGATTGCACACATCGATATAGGGTGTAGCCGCTCAGACGGAGGTCGGCAGCCTACGGCACGCCTCCGTCTGACATCAATGGTGGGGGCGGTGTATACCGCGAGTGCTCATGGGGTGTGTAGTGTTCAGACGGGGGCCGGCAACTAGGGGCACGCCTCCGTCTGACATCTACAAAAAAGGGGCGGCGCCTAATGCCGTTCGTGATCCACCTTGTAAAAAAATAAAAATAAGTGGCATAACAGCCAAAATTAGAACTATTATGAATAAAACAAATATGAATATACAGAACAAATATAAGTATAAAAACAAATATGAGTATGTGAAGGAATAAGAAAAAGGAATAATAGAACTAAAAAAAGTGAAAGGTGTATTTAGGAGCTAAATAGCTAGGTATATATTGTTAACCTTATAAATAAATGAAGGGTAAAAAGTGAGATATATAATAAAAAATAAAATATAAAATATAAAAATAAAAATAAAAATAATTTTATAAAAAATTAAAAAGGTCAAATTCAGCGTTCAAGCCCTCAGGAAAAAGAGTCTTAAGTGTAAAAACCCAATACATTTCTCTTTTGCCTAAAGTTTTTATAATATCTCCACCTCTCCATGGGAGAGTGACTTGTTCTATACCAGTTACTTTTAGGAGTGTCGGATCTTTATTATGTATTAAAAAATGCTTGGAAACTGAGTGATTCTCATAACCTCTCCTAATGTTACGGCAATGTTCTGCTAGTCTCACTTTAAGGCATCTTTTAGTCATGCCCACATATTGGAGCCCGCATGGACATTCCAATAAATATATCACATTTTTGGTATTACAACCTATATATTCTTTAATGGTGTAGGAGGTTTTAGTAATATTAGATTACTTTATTTCATTTTGATTCAGTGAGCACTATATTCTGCTTTTATCTCCTTTTTATTACCGAGGAATTACCTTCACCTATATCCTACCAGTGGGGGATAAACGCCACTGAACGCCCAACATACTAGAGCAAGTTCATGCTCTAAGATAGGTGAGTGTACTACCTACCTATTATTATTATTATTTATCACAGACAGTCTACACTATTGGATCGTCTTTGTTGCTTATATTTTCCATGTTCATCTCTGAATCAAGACTCCTCTAAAGATTAGAAGATTCAGTCTCTTATTGGACTTTCTACCTCCAAATACTTACCGGAACCTGAAAGAGAAATATACCAAGTACTGTCACTATCATCCACTTATTTGAACTTTTTAAATTATATCAAGAATTTGGACTATCTTTTTTTATATATATATTTGTTATATATATTTATTAAATCCCCTTTTCTTTATACATATTATTCCTCTTTTACGTTTTAAAGTCTTTTGCCATATTTATCCCTTTTTCATTTGATATTTACGTAGCGCAACCTATTATTCTTGTTTTTGTTATTTCTCTTTTGAGGACTTCAGAGGGAACCTCATACCTATAGGCTGCAGCTTTCCACTTGATCACATCACACAGCGCTGATCCATTTTCTACCTACACCTATCTCATGGAAAGAACTCGGGCCAATGGCCAAAGAATGGAGCACTGCAACACAAGAACAACTCACAGTGACGGGGGTCACTAAGACGACCATAAATTGCAAAACTATCGGTTACCCCCGATAGTATGCAGAGATATGTGAAGATGTGCCTCCTACAGAACCAGACCCAGAAGCTCCACATGATTGCTTTGAACAGATGAAGATGGAAACCACCCATCTTCCCACAGTGCACGAAACTGCCTTGCCAAACCCTGACTACACGCTGTTTGTGGATGGTTCCAGATTCGCAGAAGAAAAGGGTCAAAACCATACCGGATATGCAGTCACCACAGAAGACCAAATACTTCAAGCATCCTCACTTCCCTCCTCCAAATCAGCCCAAGAAGCCGAGTTGATAGCCCTCACAGTGGCATGCAGAATATCAGAAGGGAAGCGTGTCAACATTTAAACAGACTCCAGGTATGCCCTAGGAGTAGCGCATGACTTTTGCTTAATCTGTAAGACCAGGGGATTTCTTATAGCAACAGGTACTCCTGTAAAACATGGTCGACCATCAATAAGTTAATGGACGTCTTACTACTGCCAGAGGAAGTAGCTATACTAAAAGTCAAGTCCCATGGGAAATTGAATTCAGAAGAAGCCCATGGTAACCATCTGGGCTACCAAGCAGCTAAAGATGTAGCGCGCCGGAATTTGGAAGTAGACAGAAGAGTGTCCGATGAAAGGACCCCTGTTTACACCATGCAAACCCTACCCACTGACCTCAGATTCCTAAGAGACCAACAGGCCGCTGCTACCCCACAGGAAAAACAAAGCTGGAAGGATAAAGGAGCAATCATTCAGAATGATATATATATATATATATATATATATATATTGTGATAAGGTGAATGGGGTGGTCTGTGAGGGAGTTTATATTTCGACTGAATTGTTCAGAGAGGCATATGATTTTTAACCTCAGGGGGAGTGTGTGTCTGTGTGTATATAACTGAAATGAATATTTAGTTATGGGCCCCTGGGGTGGAGAATTTGGAGAGCAGGGTGGGCCAGTGCTCCACTCCGCAGTTTAGCGGTTTTCTTGGGAGACATAGATCCAGGTCAGGGTTTTTGGACTGTCTCCAACCCACTGCTCAGCTGCAGGTAATCAGCTGCAGCAGTGGGAATAAACCCCTCCCTGCTAGGCAGGTAGGAGAGAATGTTTGTTTCTCTTTTGAAGGGATGGAAGCAGCAGGCTGACTAAACACTGGAGTGCTGAGAGCTAACAAAGACACTAGGTTGGTGAAACCAGTATTATTTGTTATAGTTTAACCCCTGAGAGATAGGGAATCTAAAGTTAGTTAGTGCTCAGACGAGCTAGGTTTTTGTTTATAGGGATTTTGTTACATTATTGTTTTTTTCATTTACTACTGTCTGTGTGGATTTACAAATAAAGTGCCTGGAATTAATTTACTTTTAAAGACTGTGCATGTTTGTACCCAAAAGGACCGTGCTAACTGCAGACAAGGATCACAATATATACAATCAACCTTAAAGTCTGTCTACCCAAGAATATGTACCCGGCTGTTGTCCAATGGGCTCATGGACCAGCACATTTGTCAAAACAACTCATTAACTCTTTGATTGACAAGTATTTCAAAGCACCTGGGATCACTACCTTAACTCGAAACTACTGCCGGTCCTGTACTATCTGTGCTAAATGCAACCCAGGAAAAATAATCAAAGCTGCACCGAATCATTTGGCCAAACCACAATATCCCTTCCAAAGGATCCAAATTGATCATATCCAAATGCTGAAGAGCGGCCGTTACAAGTAAGCATTGGTCATAGTGGATATGTTTTCAGGGTGGCCAGAAGCTTTCCCAGTTGATCAACCTTACTGCAAAAACTACCACAAAACACCTACTCACCGAAATTATCTGCAGATACGGAATCCCCGAAGTAATTGAAAGTGACCAAGGTACATCTTTCACCGCATTACTGACCCGAGAAATCTGGGCAGCACTGGGGGTGACCCTTGCTTTCCATGCACCCTATCACCCACAGAGTAGTGGTAAGGTAGAACGCATGAATGGGACTCTGAAAGCCAGAATGCTCAAAATGTCACAGGAAACTAATTTGCCCTGGCCGGAGAGTCTCCCCATAGCACTCTTTAGTGTAAGGTACACCCCAAGAGGGAAGTTTAACTTATCCTCCTACGAGCTTTTGTTTGGGACAGCACCCAGGTTAGGCTGTTACTTTCCACAACAACTTCAACTTCAGTCAGATGCAATGGTAGATTATATAACTGCACTTTCTCATGCCTTGACCAAAATCCATGCAGAGGTGTTTTTTTCTATTCCAGATCCAGAATCCAATACAGGCACGCACAAGTTATTACCTGGTGATTGGGTTATGGTCAAGAAGTTCCTAAGAAAACCTACTCTTGAGCCAAGGTTTGATGGTCCATTCCAAGTACTACTGACTACAGCTACCTCTGTAAAGTTGGATGGGAAGAACACTTGGATACACGCTTCACACTGTAAGAAGGTTCCTGATCCAGAGCAAGCGGATCCCATCCCAACATGAGCCTTTTATATTTATGTTTGCTGCTAGGCCTCTTAGAGGCCCAACAAGTTGCTATTACCAAAGATAATCATGTTTACACATTTTGGTACAATTGTTCCAACACACTGGTGGCTACATTTACTTTTGATTACTGTGATATTGTTACTTGTACTTTCCCACAATCACAACACTCAGCAATATATAAAGACATACCAAACAAGAAGGACCCATACATTTGTGTAACGGGTGGTCATTGGGGACATCACTGTAGCTCATGGAAAGCAGCGGGTTGGAACACGGACCGACCATGGGGTTACAGACCACAGAGTGCCTTAGACCGAGTTGACAGACATGGGAAACCCCTGTTATACCGAATGACCTTGTGTAAACCAACAGGGTCTACTCCAATAAAATTAACCTTAAACATAGAACATCCCAGCCCAGGTGACGCTGGGGAATATGTAATGGGAATGTATTGGAAAGGGGGTGGCTCATACAACAAGTTGGGAACATTTTATTTGCAAGACATGCTTACATCACCTGACTGGGTAGGATTAACACACATGACAGTAAATCCCCTGAAACCACACATCAAGACTCTCAAGGACATGGTGGCTATTGCCAATCCCACATTTGAAGACACTATGGCTGTGGAGACTGTTTTTTTTCAGATACTAATCTATGGCTTGAATGGATGAGGTACAATGCTAACTCTCATAATAAAACCAACTGTTATGTTTGTGGTGGAGCTAGGCCCCACCTAGGTACAGTGCCTCTAAATCTACCCCCCGATGTTGAAACATGTTTCTTAAGCCTCTATGCACAAACGATTGTAAATTCATCAGCATGTGAGTCATGGATGAAGGCTTACCCAATTACTCAAGGGAACACCAGACCACCGGATGGAGTCACAGTGTACCCAGGTAATTACACTTGCTATACAATGCACGTAGCCACAGGTAGATTCATAGGCAAATTTCCTTCTGGTTACTGTGCAATTTACCAGAATTCACCCACAACATTATTAGTGAATCAGATTAAGTCCATGGGAGACATTTATTGGTTATGTGGTGACATGCAACTCAGGTCAAAAATGACTGGTTTATGGTGGGGAGAATGTACTCTAACTAAAGTTATTATGCCCATCCATATCTTCCCTGACAACCACCAAGGTCCATATGATTCATCATATACACATCTTAGAGTAAAAAGAGAAATCCCTATTCAAGGTAGTTTTGACCCACATGTATATATAGATGCCATTGGAGTACCTAGGGGGGTACCAAATGAGTTCAAGGCCAGAGATGAAGTGGCGGCAGGATTCGAATCCTTGATCCCACTTATCACTGCTAATAAGAATGTTAACTGGATCAATTACATCTACTACAACCAACAACGCTTTGTCAACGACACTCGAGAGGCCCTACAGGGCTTAGCCGAACAGTTACAGGCTACCTCTCACATGACGTTCCAAAACAGGATAGCCTTAGACATGATCTTGGCCGAAAAGGGGGGCGTATGTAAAATATTCCCTGAGACGATACCGGTCCTAATGCTAAGATAACATGGCCATAGAGAAATTAGAAAATCTCTCTGATGAATTAAAGAAAAACTCAGGGGTTCCCAACTCTTGGGATAAATGGTTTGAATGGATGAGTGGATGGCAAAGGACTCTTTTCAAATAGGGATGGCAGTTCTTACCGTAATGATCTTCTTCCTCTTTCTAACCTGTTGTGTGGTACCATGTGTGCAAAGGTACTTACAAAAGACCATTG
This sequence comes from Pelobates cultripes, assembly GCA_933207985.1. Lineage (NCBI taxonomy): Eukaryota > Metazoa > Chordata > Amphibia > Anura > Pelobatidae > Pelobates > Pelobates cultripes. The sequence goes on from OW240923.1 coordinate 59,223,169, forward strand.
ACCGCACCACACCCATATATCTACACCAAGATGCTGATGGTATTGACTGTGACACTCCACACACACCACTTCAGTCCCATTATTTCAAACAGACAACAACTACTACCACTTTATAGGGACAGTATAGGGATATCGTCTGTCTCTACGGGCAGGAGTCTGACGCAGGAGATGTAGTGGGTTAGCCACTGCGTAATACCTGCGCACTGAAGTGTTTGAGGCCTGTTAAAACAGATGAGCTGCAGCCAAATTAGGGACATTATTACGGTTAGCTAGTAGTTGGCTGTCTTTTCTTTCCTTCCTTTCGTAAATAGTCCTTTTAAGGGGGGACTGTTGTGGACAAAAATATGAACCCAATTTATATTAGTAAAATGCCTATTTACTCAACATAGCTACAATCAGCATTATCCGATTTTCTATGTGATTATCTAAAATGGCCGCTAGGGAGTTTCCCCTCTAACACCTACTGACACTCTCATTAGCAAGATGGCGCTGGAATCTGGGGGAGACCTCCACGATGCCAGTGACATCACCCTCAGTAGGCAGAGCATTAAATGAACCACTTAACACCTAACCAATTATTTATGTATTATTTCATGTTATCTCTGACAATGCTTATGATGTAATTTTGCTTTAAAAGGGATATGTCGTCCACTCTGAATAAACATTCCTCAAGTTTTTCATTAACCCGAAACTTGTGTCTGGTGTGAATTACTCCAGGAGCGTGCACGCATTATTTCTTTAATTCGGCCAGGGGCAGATACACAAGATAATCAATTTATTGATTGATTGACTTAGTATGACATTATAGATATATATTATATAGATATAATATATGTGTGTGTGTGTGTGTGTGTGTATATATATATATATATATATATATATTATTTTTATATATATATATATATATATATATGTACTAATATATATATTTTTATTTTACAGATGCAGGGAGAATGCCTGTCATATACTGTCTGAAACCATATGGACGTGGCCCGCGGGGGGCCTAATTTGCCAAGGGGGGACTGTCTGGCCTGTCAGGCAGTCCCCCCAAACCAGGAACAACACCGATCACCAGCAGGGGAACGGCGGCGAGTGGGTAAGTACTAATACAAGCTTACCTATTGGTGGTGATGGCAAAACATAATTTTTTGACTCTATGGCCATTTGTTAAAGTTACTATATAGATTTTTTTGATTTTTGTTTAGGTGATGCAGATATATGGTTCGGGGGGGGCAGGTCATACCAATATCTGCTACAATAACCATAATAATCTTAATTATTATTTTTTTCAGCCTTAATCAATGCTAACACTATACCATATCTTAAGTCCTGGTTAATTCTTGCAATCTAAAATGAGGTGGCTATGAAATGTGCTTATATGTTGTTTCCTCTTCATTTAAGTGGATTCAAGTTTGTATACATATAATCTTGTAAATCTTTCTAATTTGATTTTCTCTATAAACTTAAATGGATTTTGCATAAACTAATTAACAGTTTTGCATGATTGTCATATCTGTGCTCCACATCCAAACATCAGCATTGCTTTTTTTTTTTTGGGGGGGGGGTAACTGGGTAGAAAACTATATATAAAGAAAATACACTAAATACAGCAAAATAAAAAAGAGAGATAAAGCGGGCCCGTTGTGGGAAGTTTTAAACTTATCCCACAGGTTTCAAACTTTACATTATGATGGCATGGTACAACAAATCATTGTGGTCAACTTATCCATAAATTTAATATGAAGAATGTTCACTTCCACAGTGTCTAAAATTGGTACTGACTTCTGAAGTAAAATGCCAACTGATCCAAGTCAAAAGGAAGGAAAAATATTTTAGAAAGTAGTTGTATTTTGTGTCAGAAGGAGACAACATTTGTACATGTCCACCACACCTGCATGTAGGTGCCTTATTTTCACATTAGCCTTCTTTTGTACTGTTGTGGACAAAATATTAACTCTATTAATTTTTTAGTAAAATGCCTATTTACTCTGCATAACTATAATCAATAAGTTACTTAAAATGGCCACTAGGGAGTTTCCCCCATTATCAACTAACACCCTTGAATTAACAAGATGGCGCTGGAATCTGGAGGAGAGCACCATGATGCCAGTGACCTCACACCCAGTAGGATGAGCAATTGATGAACCACTTAACACCTAACCAATTATTGATGTTTTTTTCTCTGTTATCTATAATTATGCATATTATGTATTTCTGCTTTATATGGGGCATACCAACCCCCCGGAATAAAGATTCGTGAGTTTTTCATCAACCTGAAACTTGTGTCTGGTGTGAATTGCTTTAAGAAGCATGCACGCAACATTTAACCAATTCGGACAGGGGAAGATATACAAAATTATCAAACAATATGTTCGGATAATGCAGAACATATCTTGACATTCCCCTGACATTTAGGGAAACTTACCTTATTTGTCGTTTTATTGCATTATCTACATAACATGTAGTGCATGGAAATGTAATTCTAGAGTATGAGCAAAGTTTTAAAAGTTTAAAAATCTGGTACAAAACTGCTTTTGGCAAACTGTCCTTGACTACAGTATTCAATATTTTAAGTAAGTACTCTGTTCATTGAAGAACAAGATAACTAGAGTAAATAATTAGTATTAACAAGCAGATGTATGTTCCCTAGTCCATTGATCTCCTGTTATATATCTAAGGATAGATGTTTATTAATTTAAGATTATGGGACATATGCAAATTTTACGACACAATAGTCCAAATGGAAAAACATTTGGCCTAGAGAATCCTTACATATGTTACACGATTTGCCTTTTATTCCAAGTACAGACAATAAATAAAGGCAGCACAACTAGATGCCAAATGTGCACAAGGAGTGCTACATACAGTTTATTTGAAGGACCAAAAAGAAACAAACATTTTGGGTTTTATCTTTCTTAATGCATGTTAATTAAATACAGTGGTACCACCATTCGTATTGGCTAACACTGCCTCCGCTTTACAAAAAGTGTTGGAATTTAAAACCATGTTGCTACCATCGTTGAAAGGACATGCATTGCTTGACTTTATTTTTTTAAACCCGCAAGCTTTTAAACAAATTGTGATGGAGCTCCTGTATTCAGACTGAGTACATCTTTTAAATTAGCTTCCTAGCTGCAATCAGGAACCCTGGAGCTCTTCAGATTCAGTTGCCACAGCTTGACTGGCATCTCCTTGCAGATCTGCCAGGCTGCAGTGGTTATAGTCCTCCGCAGTGGTTATAGCTCTCTGAAGACTATTTCTCCTGTGAAGCAGCGATTGTATGGTGAAACTGGGAGACATAGGGACACTGTAATATATAGGGACACTGGTAGACTGAGACAGGGAGACACTGGGAGCAATCCATATATACAGTAGAATCAAACTGTTTGTAGTTTTGTTGATTTTACAGAATTATCTTATGTCACTCCTTGTGATTTACATCATGTTTTGTCATGCATACAAAATGTATTATGCAAATTAGTAAGGCTGTGTGTTTGTTTTCCCAAGAAAGGTGGCAACCCTAAATACTGTTCACATACTCTTGCTTAAGTATGGAAACTTAAAAGGGATGTAGAGGACTGTGTGGAATGGCTGACAATGGAATTAGTTTAGGTAATGCTGACTTTGCTCTCTCTAACACTGCGGCATGTTCCCTTTCTTCTATACTCACTACATACACTTTTTTTCTGTCCCAAACTATATACCAGGAGCTTCTGCCTCCTAGTAAGAAGGTAAGGAGACAATTGTACATGTGACTGCTAGGGGACAGTACTTAGAGTGGAGCGAGTGCATCATTAGACGTATTTATGCCAAGCTCAAGGTGCTGTCTGCATAGCATGCCCTTAGTTGGCCAGCCTGCATGACTGGCAGGCAGCCTGACATGCATTCATGCCAGCCTGTCCTTCAAATTCTTTGGGCAGACATGCCCCCTTTTTGGGGATGTTCGCTCCTTTTGGCAGTTTGGTTACGTTTGTGTCAGTGGCCCACCCTTTTACCCTGTCCATAGACTTCCTGTACACTGATGTTAGGCGGTATGGATTTACTTGAAAGACAAAAGTGTGAGATTAGCATAGGGTATGTGTTGTCTCATAGCTATATCCTATGAGTTTCCCTCAAGCACCATCTCCATCAGATAGATGACGCTTGGGAGGTAGGACTGTTTTAGTGTTTTTGGTCGATAATATTTTGTCATTAGGCCCATCATAATTGTCAGCACCAGGTCCACTTGGCTCTTAATCTGGCCCTTGGCCTGCAGGGGCCTAAATTGCAGGAAGGGGACTGCCTGGGGTGTCAGGCAGTCCTCAAGAAGTGGAGCGCCAGGAAGAGAAGTCTGCTCTTGGGCTCAAAGTTGTTATGGCGTTCTATGCCTTTCTAGCCCATTGAATGCAGGACGGCATAGAATGCCGTAACAGCGGGAAGGGATTAAGCCTAGAGTTCCGTTTTAGTTTGCTAGTCTAATTTACCCATGATACACAAGTCAAAAGAATCCCACAGAAGAGCAAACATACAAAACTCATAAATAGAGGAGAACAAAATGTAAGTGTCCAAATGAAAAGGTAAAAAATATGTTAAATGTAAATAAAGGCAAGCGGTAGGGAGTATAATATTTTGAAAAAGTGACTTAAGGTAATGAAAACTGAATGGTAAAGAAGACAGTGGCACATTAAGTGAAGTTCTATTGTGCTGCTAAAAGTGAAAAACAAACTTTTTTTGTTGTTTGAACAATTTTTGACTAACAAAATGTTAAAATAATTAAATTGTAATTTCTTCGGATCAACTATTTTGTGTTAAAGAGACATGCATCACTTTGAGATAACTTGTCGCGATTGAAGGGGCTCTCCAGCTCTGTTCCGGTGTGGTCTCTGATGCTGCTCGCTGCCAAGAGTGCATTTTCTGATGACTTTCCAGGGTCACGTCCATATGATGTATCCACTGGCAATCTTGACACTCCAATGGCATTGCTGGTGATGCGAAATCTTCGTTCCAACATCTGCAAGTTTTTTGGCAATGCACTCTTTAATATTTTGGTGACCCAGATTACACCGTACCAAATTAAGTCACCTTCATTCCAGTCTTTACCCAGTGGAGAAACAAATTTCACCACTAGCAAAAAAAACACAATAGTTGGAACTATAATACTTGACTGGATTTAACAATTTCCTATTGAGAATGAAAGAATAAAGGAACACAATAGTGTAGGAGTATCAATGAGAGAGATCTGTAAGCCTAAATCTAACACTCACAACAGTGAGTATGGCATAATAGGAATGCTATGGATAATCCTAGACCCTTTAATAATGTCACAGTCTCCAGCTCGCAGCCACACGTGACTGGGTGCGGTTAATTGAATAAAGGCATGGGGATGGACCGGAGCGTCCATCCCCACGGAGCACAATGTTCCTATGGACGCCGGCTGCTGTGATATTGGCCACATATATAGCCTAGCCTCCGGCAGGGTCGGAAGTCACACGGACGTGAGTGCATGGCCACGTAATTGGCACACACAGGTACGTTCTGAAATCAGCTGATCCCTGCCGACCAATGACCATTGGGAATGGGCTATTTAAACCCATTTTTGTATCTCCTCTTTGCCCTGTTGTGGTTTCCATTACCGTTTGGTTATGCAAGAGTGCATTCCTGTATTTGACATTCTGTTTTTTTTTATATTGGCTTGTCCTGACTATTCTTACTTCTGGCTTCCTGACCCTTTGGCTTTTGACTTCCCATGTTTGCTCCTGTCTGTACTCCTGACCTTGGCTAGTTACTGGTTATTCATTTACATTTATTCAAGCCATTCTAAGGCTGGTAATATGTTTTTCCTTGGTTTATTTATTTACCGTGTGTGACGAAAGAAATTTTGCCACTGGTTTTTGGAGAGGACTAATGGCCAGCCTTTTGCCCAAAGACTATGGGCTCTGCAAAAAGACATCCCCTCCCCCTTTTTCCTGTCCTATTGTTTCTCCAGCAGGGTGTTGTCCCAGGGACACTGCCAGACCAGTTTAAACTGGCTGCTTTGTCCCTCCTCAATCTCCCATCAGCCCTTGCTATTGTCTGACCCCACCCTTCCTTGTACTATAGCGCACTTTTTACATTCAAAATAGACCGGCCGCACAGCCTAATTCTCTGCAACTGTTTTGGGCATGAAAATGTGCGTGCGGTCGGTCAAAAGAGACTTCCAGGAATTTCCTGAACCCCTGCGCTAATCTGGGTGATTTTTGGATATGTTGTTCACCAAGATCTGGACTATCAGGGGATATGTTATGTTTTTGGGTGTTTTCCAGATTTTGTAACAATGTATGTTTTTTCTGCTTAAAGTTAATTGAGTTAGTCAATTGTCTTTGTTAATTGTATCACAGGCAGAAGGGAGGGATTGTGTACACTGTATGGGAGTGTCTGAATGTAAACCTCTGTTTTTATTGGCTTGTATGTTTTTGTATGTTGACGTGGGCATCACCTTTGCTGTATAACTTGTATAAAATACCAGTGTGTGCCATTAAACTTTGTGTTCCTGTTTGACCCTCAACACATAGTCTTGTCTCGTGATTGGAGGGTAACTGCTATAAATCACACTGGGGATTGCTATACTTTGTATACTCCCCTGGGCTCTAATCACTTAGCTCTTTTAAGAGCTGTTCCTGTTAAACTCTCCTGGAGGAGAGGTCTCTCCCACTCGATCCTGGGTGTCAGAGGTTGATCCAGGGTGGAAGTAAGATGGCGAGATTCCGGTTAAGCTACGGCGGTTGTGGAGTCTGTGGTGGTTGTGGTGTGTGGTGCTTATAGTCCTCGGCGTCAGCTAGGAAGCATCCGTTAATGGAGGTACCCAGTCGGGATGCCAGGTGATCTGTTACAGAGTTTGACTTAATACTGCGTGTTGGGCCACTGTACTGTCCTGACACCTAAATGGTAGATTGCAGCTTTGGCAGGTGGTGGTTCTGAATACAATACAGCAATTTCATACCATACAGATAGGTATGTAGAAGGAAGATATATTCACAGGTAACCATAAAAAAAACTTTTTAAAAATAAGTTTAAAAAAAAAATCTAAAGCACTAGTTTACAATATCTAGTATTGGGAGAATTAAAAAATGTGGTTCCGGACTGCCCCTTGCACTTTTTGGATGCAAGTTGCATTCAGCTCGCTGCAGCCTTTCCTTCTGGCATCGCCAACTCATCATGCCATTTCCTTTTTGCCCGGTTCTTCTTTGGAATGTATTGCGCCTATTAGTAAGAATTCTTAACACTAAAATAGGTGGAAAGCACAATGTATTCCAAAGAAGAACCAGACACAAAGAAAATTATATGGAAACGCACTATATGCTATATATTGTGCATTTTCTTGTCACATATTACTCATGTTAATCTTTCTGTATTGGAAAACAAGGGGGTGGCTGCACTCACCTAAACACGCTTAAATAGGGTGCTGCTGGGGGCCAATAAGTACAGTAAAAATGAAAATCCAGCGCACTCTTTCTGTGTTGCACAGACAGACAACTAATGCTGTCCTTCTCACTCATCCTTCCCTGTACTGAGGCCAATATATGTGTTAATAAGTGCAAGAGCTAACCAAATTTGCACTTGGCAATGCATATAACCAGTATAATGAGCTGAATAATAATGGTGCTTTAATGAAGATAAACTGTAAAACTTTGGCTTACATTTTGTTCAACAAACATATACAACTTATATTTATAAAACTATTTAACCAGAACAAGCAGTATACAAGGAAGAGTAAAAAACATCTATTAACCAATTTATTTATGGAGTTTATAGTTTGATGTGAGGTTAAAAAAAATTACAAGCTTTTTTTAGATATAAATGAGTAAACAATTAAAGGAACACTATAGTCACCTAAATTACTTTAGCTAAAGAAAGCAGTTTTAGTGTATAGATCATGCCCCTGCAATTTCACTGCTCAATTCACTGTCATTTAGGAGTTAAATCACTTTGTTTCTGTTTATGCAGCCCTAGCCACACCTCCCCTGGCTATGATTGACAGAGCCTGCATGAAAAAAAAACTGGTTTCACTTTCAAACAGATGTAATTTACCTTAAATAATTGTATCTCAATCTCTAAATTAAACTTTAATCACATACAGGAGGCTCTTGCAGGGTCTAGCAAGCTATTAACATAGCAGGGGATAAGAAAATCTTAATTAAACAGAACTTGCAATAAAGAAAGCCTAAATAGGGCTCTCTTTACAGGAAGTGTTTATGGAAGGCTGTGCAAGTCACATGCAGGGAGGTGTGACTAGGGTTCATAAACAAAGGGATTTAACTCTAAATGGCAGAGGATTAAGCAGTGAGGCTGCAGGGGCATGTTCTAAACACCAAAACTGCTTCATGAAGCTAAAGTTGTTCAGGTGACTATAGTGTCCCTTTAACCCCTTAACGACCAAACTTCTGGAATAAAAGGGAATCATGACATTTCACACACGTCATTAAGGGGTTAAGCAAATAAATCTATAAAATCACTTTTTTTCTTAACAGGTGTTCAAAGATGTAACTTAAAACATTGGACTTTAATTAGTGTAATGTTATTGAAATCGGGAAGTGTTGCCTCTGTCCCATTTCACCAGGGGATGATATTTCCCTCCCAGCTAATTAGGATGCCAGTGGATTTTTCTGAAAGATTGGACAAAACTTTGAGTATTCCTTTAACACTCTGTTCAACAGTTAGGTCTGCCTGAAAAACAAAAGTATATATCAGTACATGAAGAAACTTAATCCTATATAATATCTTGTTTGGCTTTACCTATGGCTGACCGTATACATAACAGTCCACATTACAGCTTTGCGGTGTTTAAATTCAGTGGGAGACCTGCTACATTTATGGTGGCTATGGCCGAAAATTCAATCTTTCTAGAAAATGGTAGAAAATATACTAAAGGTGGTAGTGGACCCCCATATTCATTTAACGCCGGAGTTGGTCTTGTTGAGGCATATAAATAAAGAAGTACATGGGGCTAGGATTTCTTTGGGAATCTTATTAATAAAAGCAGCAAAAGAACTTATTCCACTTCATTGGTAAGAGATATATAAAAATACCCACAGTTAAAGTATGGTATGGTAAAATGAAGAATAGTGATGTCCCGAACGGTTCGCCATGGACGGCGAACATATGTGGTAAACTTTGACCCTGTACCTCACAGTCAGCAGACACATTCCAGCCAATCAGCAGCAGACCCTCCCTCCCAGACCCTCCCACCTCCTGGACAGCATCCATTTTACATTCATTGTGAAGCTGCATTCTTAGTGAGCATTCGGGACATCACTAATGAAGAATATAAAATAAAAAAAAAATAGAAACCTTAATTTACAGGGGGACAATAAGGGAAGAAAAACACAGGAAGAGATGGGAACCTTTGGAAAAATCGTATACTAGTTCCCATAATAGGAATTGTTTGGGTACTATAAATTTGATCCAAGGGGAGGTTTTGTGAAGTTTTGCAACTACGGTGGTGGAAAAAGTTCTGATTCGATGGGGCGAGGGAGAAATAAATGTTTTATTTATTTAATTTTCCTCACTGTAGGTGGGGAATGCTCCCTTTGCTCTCCTTGCCATCCTGCCCCTTTTTCTTTTTTTCTTCAGGGAGGGGCTGGCAGTGAGTAAAAATGGCAACGAACAAGTATTTAGACGGAGGGGGATAATGATTGTAGGTGGTGGTTGCCATTTTCACCCTCCCCGATGGCTGCTCTCATCCTTCAGGGGAGAGGTTGGCGTCTAGTGGAGATGACTGGAAATAGGTAAGCTATGTAATTATTTAGGAGATGAAAAATAAAGAACTTTTGGCATTGACGAAATTAATGACATAAGCAGTAGTGATGTCCAGAACGGTTCGCCGAACGGTTCGCCACGGACGGCGAACATATGCGGTAAACTTTGACCCTGTACCTCACAGTCAGCAGACACATTCCAGCCAATCAGCAGCAGACCCTCTCTCCCAGACCCTCCCACCTCCTGGACAGCATCCATTTTACATTAATTGTAAAGTTGCATTCTTAGTGAGCTGTTCAGGAGGTGGGAGGGTCTGGGAGGGAGGGTCTGCTGCTGATTGGCTGGAATGTGTCTGCTGACTGTGAGGTACAGGGTCAAAGTTTACCGCATATGTTCGCCGTCCGCGGCGAACCGTTCGGGACATCACTAATAAGCAGTTATTTAGGATGCTTTTCTTTTTCATATCAAAGTATACATTATTGATGTTTTTTTTGTTTGTTTGTTTATACACTGCCTGGCCCAAAAAAAGTCGCCACCTGGATTTAACTAAGCAAATTGGTAAGAGCCTCCTATTGGATAGTTACTGCATGGGCAATTATCTTTCAGCTGGAAACCAATTATTTAACCCTAACTAATGCAATGAGTAGCTTCTCATTTCTTAAACAACCCTGTTGAAAGACGCATCCCATGGTCGTGGAAAATATGTTAGTCTGTTTGAGAAGGGTCAAATCATTGGCATGCGTCAAGCAGAGAAAGCATCGAAGGAGATTGCAGAAACTACAAAAATGTAGTTAAGAACTGTCCAACGCATTATTAAAAACTGGAAGGATAGTGGGGAACCATCATCTTCGAGGAAGAAATGTGGTCGGAAAAAAATCCTGATTGATTGTGGTCAGCGATCACTTAAATGTTTAGTAAAATTAAATCGTAGAAAAATCAGTGAGGCTAATCGGGGGGAAAAAAAGTCTTCAATTTGCTAGGGAGCATAAAGATTGGACTCAGGAGCAATGGAAAAAGATCATGTGGTCTGAGTCCAGATTTACCCTGTTCCAGAGTGATTGGTGCATCAGGGTAAGAAGAGAGGCAAATGAAGTGATGCACCCATCATGCCTAGCGCCTACTGTACTAGCCTGTCTGGGCAGTGCGAAGATCTGGGGTTGCTGCAGTTGGTCAGGTCTAGGTTCAGAAATATTATGTGCCCAAAAATAAGGTCAGCTGACTACCTGAATATACAGAATGACCAGGTTATTCCATAAATTGATTTTTTTCCAAGATGACAATGCCAGGATTCATTGGGCTCAAATTGTGAAAGAGTGGTTCAGGGTTCATGAGAAATCATTTTCACACATTGAGCCACCACAGAGTCCAGACCTTAACCCTATTGAGAATCTCTGGTATGTGCTGGAGAAGGCTTTCTCCCATCATCAATACAAGATCTTGGTGAAAAATTAATGCAACACTGGACGGAAATAAATCTTGCGACACTGCGAATGCGTGCCAAAATCAAAGCTACAGGGAGTGCAGAATTATTAGGCAAGTTGTATTTTTGAGGATTAATTTTATTATTGAACAACAACTATGTTCTCAATGAACCCAAAAAACTAATTAATATCAAAGCTGAATATTTTTGGAAGTAGTTTTTAGTTTGTTTTTAGTTTTAGCTATGTTAGGGGGATATCTGTGTGTGCAGGTGACTATTACTGTGCATAATTATTAGGCAACTTTTTTTTTTTTTTTTGTAAATCTGTTTTATTGGAGAAAAAGAGTTAGGCTCGCAGGCCTCAGTGGGTAGCATTATTAGTTGTTACAACATATGTCAGTCTTCAAAACAGTGTAGTGGGAGTTTCCCAAAACTTCAAGGCACTTACATTCCAATATCAATTTAAGGCATAGTTAGCGTACATGTTATTTGCATAAATACAGCACAAGAGAGCATTTTTAGTAATTGCTTGCAGGACAATATTTAGTATGTTTGTGTGGGGCATGTTCCTCATTTGATGCATGACCCTCTAAATATAGGCAAGCAAATATTGCTTTCATTCGTCAGATTAGTGACTTATATCCCTGAGAGACATATGGGAGTAACAAAAAATATAACGTGTTATAGGGTGAAAAAGAAGAGGGTTAAGGGATGATGTGTATGTGTGAGGATAGTACTCCCCGGTGTCCACACTCCCCCGCCCAATCGCAACGGGCCTTGAGCGTGCGCGTGATGGTCGGGTTTTCGTCAGGTCCTGTCCTAGCGGCTTACTGTAGTACGTTGGTCATGCATTGTGAACCTATGCTGTGTTATTGTCTCAGTGGATTCATCTAATGGTCGACTCTATATTGTGTGTTGGGGTCTTCCCTTCGGGCTCCATCTCCTAAATTGCACAGCCGTATGATGTGTCCTATAGGCTGTAGTTCAGGCTATCATGTGCATTGGTTGGTCGTGTGTGTGTCGGGAGGGATTACATGATACCACATTATCGGTTATCTAGCGTGCGCGAGCATAAGTTCGGGTCAGTAAAGTATCGTATGTTACTACGGGCCATAACTCCTCCCAAGATGAATTATCCGACACATAGGGGTAAGTACGGCCAACAAAGGCGACGAGTCCCAGCCTGTCCGCCCCGTCTCCCCGCCACCGCCGCGCCCCGTATGGGCCCTTTATCTGTCCGCCTGGTACGAGAACCAGGGTTGCCATGTCTCTGCGTGCTTTGTCGAGCGTCCCGCCAGGGATGCCCGCACCGCCTCAGCCGCCTGGATGTCCTTGACCCTATGGATCCATTCTTCTATCGTGGGAACGGTTGCTGTCTTCCAATATACTGGGATTAAGGATTTGGCAGCATTTAAGAGATGGCGTAGAATTGATTTCTTATATCTGGGGATAGTTTGTGAAGTAATATGTAATAGGGCCAATTCTCGGGACCATTCCGTGTCATCCCCCAAGATCTCCTTTATTTTGGCGTGGATATGGTCCCAATATTGTGCGATGGCATGGCATTCCCACCATAAATGTACTATGGTACCTCTCGCGTCTTGACATCTCCAGCAGAGTGGGGACGCCTCTGGATAGATTTTCTGTATGGCTACCGGGGTTTTATACCACATGGAGATCAGTTTATAATTGACCTCCTGATAGTAGGAGCTTGAGGAGCTTTTGTGCTGCCATAGGAGCGCTGTCCCCCATTGCGTTGGTGTAATGGCAATATCTAGTTGTGTTTCCCATCGTCTTTGAAATGTATTGTTATCCGAAGAGGCCCCAATCAGTAGATGTTGATAGAGCATCGATACCGCGTTCTCGAGTTTAGAACCTCTGCGGCATATGCTTTCGAACCATGTAAGGTCTCTGTGTAGGAGGTCCTTGTGGGGTAAGGATTCGTAGTAATGTGCTAATTGTAGATAATGGAGGGTCAGGAGGGGGGTCTGCGGTCTTCCAGCTAATAGTGAGCTGAGGGTCCTTATCCGACCTTCCTCCAGGATCGTGCGCATTGGGAAATATTCCCTTTCCCCCAAAAAGGCCCAGGTCCTAAAGGGGAGTCCTCCCCCTATATTGGGGTTGTGTGTGATTGAGATCATAGGACTGGGGGTCGGAGAGACCTGTTCCATCTTCCTAGTTGATTTCCAGATCTTCAGGGTCTGTGCTACCGGATTGCCGTCCTCTTCTGATCCACACCGACCTCTCGCCTCTCTCCATACGTCTGCTTTAAGTTTGGTCCCCGAGTCTTCTCTGTCCAGAGTTACCCACTGTTTCGGGTCTTCTGCTGCGTGCCACTCCAGGATACGTTGCATGGTGGTGGCATGGTGGTACTTTTTGAAGTCCGGCAGTGCAAGGCCTCCTCTGATCCTGGGTAGGCAGAGCGTTTCATGTCGGAGGCGGGATCTCTCCCCTCTCCAAACATATCGGATGACCGCCAATTTCAGGCTAGAGAAGAACGTTGTTGGTAGCGATATTGGGATGGTTTGGAATAAGTATAATATCCGTGGTAGCACGTTCATCTTGAGGACCGCTATTCTGCCGTGCCAAGTGATGTGTGGATATGCCCATCGGTCGAGGTCCGATGTTACTTGTCGTAGTATGGCGGCAAAATTGTGTTGGTAAAGGTCGCGTGGGTTGTGCGTCACCCAGATGCCGAGATATTTCATCTTCCCCTCGCATCTGCGAAATGGGAAAGCTGCGCTCAGCGTGGCAAATTCGGTTGGTGGGAAGGTGACGTTAAGGATCTCACATTTAGATAAGTTAAGTTTGAATCCTGCGATTTTGCCGAAGTTTTCAAATTCCCGGAGCAAGCATGGCAGTGTGATTCGTGGATTAGAGATGAAAAAGAGGAGATCGTCCGCATATACAGCCACCTTGTGTTCCGTCCCTTTCCATGAATAGCCCTGGATGTCAGGGTTCTGTCGTATCGCCTGTAAGAGCGGTTCCAGAGACATTGCGAATAAAAGGGGGGATAAGGGGCACCCCTGTCTGGTCCCGTTGTGAATCTCAAAGCTGGACGTTAGTGCTCCATTTACCTTAACCGCTGCGCTGGGTTTATCGTATAATGCCGATATCCACGACATCATCTTCAGTCCCATTCCCATGGCCCTCAACGTATGCATCATGTAAGACCAGTTGACCCGATCGAAGGCCTTTTCAGCATCCGTGGATAGCAGTATAAGGCGTTCTCGCGAAATCCGTGCTCGATGTTGTATGGAGAAGAGTCGGAGTGTGCGGTCTCGGGCTTCCCTACCAGGTATAAACCCCGTCTGGTCCGCATGGACTATGCTCGGCAGTACTCGTATTCTGGTGGCCAGCACTTTCGTAAGAAGCTTTGAGTCCACGTTTATTAAGGAAATTGGCCGTTAACTGCCGCAGTGTTCGGGATCTTTCCCGGGTTTGAGCAGGACTGCAATAGTAGCTGCCAGTGATTCTGTGCCGAATCGTCCCCCTTCTGTAATGTTATTAAATGCCTTAGTTAGCCATGGTAAGAGGATCGAGGAGAAATGTTTGTAATATCCCGCAGAATATCCATCCGGGCCTGGTGCCTTGCCCACCTTCGTGGCCTTCAGGGCCGCAGCCACGTCTTCGACACTAATTTGTTAGTCTAACATAGCTGTCGCGTCTAGATTTGCTCGTCTGCGTACATTATCCTGGAGGAAGGCCTGGATTGGTGCGGGCACGGTGTGTCCTTGCGAAGATTCAGTCGGCGTAGGAAGGTTATACAGGGTGTGATAGTATCGGCGGAATTCATTTGCGATGTCCTCAGGGAATGAGGACGTGGATCCCGATGGGAGGCGTATTTTGTGAACCCTCGTGCGGGGGGTGTCGCCCCTCAGGAGGCGTGCCAGAAACTTGCCACCCTTGTTGGCGTGAGTGTAGAAGAAATTTTTCGAATATTGCAAAGAGCAATGATATTTCCGTGTGATAAGGTCTCTGAGTTGTCGTCTGGCGTTCGTCAATTCTGTTTGTGTGGTATCAAGTTGCGTCCGTTTGTGTTGTTGTTCCAATTTTGCAATGGTTTCATAGACTTCCGTTAATTCCCGCATCATTGCTTTTCTCTTGCTAGAGGCTATTCTAATGAGAATGCCCCGTATTACACTTTTGTGTGCCTCCCAGAGTGTAATTGGCGAGATCTGATCCCCATCATTTTCTTTGAAGTATAGTTCCAATGCCTGCGTGACTTCATTTATTACCTCAGGGTCTTAGAGTAGGGACTCATTCAGTCGCCAGGTCCAGCGGGCTGGTTTGAATAGAGGCGATTCCATTTCCACTATCGTCGGACCGTGATCTGACCACGTGGCTGGGCCTATGGTAGCCGACCTGAGTCGCGATAATCCTTCCTGTTGTATCAGTATGTAATCAATTCGCGAGTAGCGATTATGTAATGCCGAAAAATGGGTGTATGCTCTCCAGCAGTCCACCAATCCCGTTTCGCTCAGTGATTTGCGAATTGAGTGAATGCTTGAGGCTGGTAAGCTACTATGGCTCGTTGATGTATCCATCTGGGGGTCTAGTGGAGTGTTAAAATCACCTCCTATGACGATTGCCCCTTCCGCGAAGCCCTTCAGTTTACGCAGAGTTCATCTGAGGAATCTAGCCTGGTTTGTGTTGGGAGCATAACTTGACGCGAAAGTGTAAAGTTTGTCCGCTATGGTGCCTTTCAGGAAAAGGAACCTCCCCTGTGTGTCGAATATCTTGTCTAATTCCTTGAAGTCCAGATCAGCTGACAGGATGATGGCTACGCCCGCTTTACGAGCCGTGTTATGGTTGCTGAAGAAATTGTTGGGGTAGTACCGGTTCCGTAATTTTGGTGAGAATCCCTCTAGGAAATGGGTCTCCTGAAGCATAGCAACAGATATTTGTGTCTTCCTCAAGTCGCGTAGTAGATGCGTGCGGCGCTCGGGAACATTCAGTCCCCTGCAATTGAGGGTAAGGACACGTAGTGGCGCGTCGTGGTAGGACGCGGACATCCCTTTAAAGCCCCGAGAGCACGCGGAGAGCTTTGCGTCTGTAACTCACTCCCTTCGCTACAGTTAGCTACAGGGACCCGTTAAAGTCCTATCCGGTGTCTTATATCGTTTGGCGTTAACGGGAGCGCGGTGCCGGAGACGGAAGGCTAGACTGCGCACCCCCGCACCGGGCTCAAGGTTACCGGTGCTAGGGTTGTCTTGTATATGGGCGACCCCTCCTCCTTTCCTATGCCCCCCTGTACAGTCTGGTTGCAAATTCGCTACCGCTTTCGCGACAGTCAAGGCAGGGCCGTCTTTAATATTGATTGGACCCTGGGCAAGCATCTGCTTGGGCCCCCTGGGCATGCAATCACTCCCTCCACCCCAACCTAGAGGCGAAACTAATGTAGAGAGTGCCTTGGTGCAAAAAAAATAATAATTCAGGCCTGCCCTGTAGCACAAGAGTAAAGAAAAGATAGATCCCCATCTGTCATACAACTCCTGCGATGCTATGCCAGGTGGGGATCTACCATCCTTGCAGGGTTGTATTTTTGAGCAGTGTTTGTGCAATTGAATGTCAGCATGTTATTGTATAGAGTGTATGTGTGCATGTAGGGGTGTATTTGTATGTACTGTTACCATTGGAATGCAGTGGTGTACTTGTGTGTAGTGTTTGCGTTTGAATGCAGTAATGTGTGATTGTCTGTAGTGTTGGCTTTTAAATGCAGGTGTACTTTTGTGTGTAGAGTTGGTGTTTGTATATAATTTTAGTGTTTTAATACAGGAATGTGTTTGTATGTAATGTTTGTATTTGCATGCAGGGGGTTGTTTGGATGTAGTGTTGTGTACATTTGTGTGTAGTATTGGTGTTTCAGCAAACTGGTGTGTTTGTATGTAATGTTTGTGTTTGCAGGGCTCTGTTTGCATGTTGTGTGATTTCTATAACACATATACACATACACATTAACACGCAGATACACACATAGGCACACTGACACATGCTCACACCTTGACACATACTGGCACATACACACTCAGATACACACCCTTTGACACACAGATACAAGCACTTTGATACACACACACACTGGCACATCCACACACATAGGTACACACACACTGACACAGGTATGGACACACACACTCAGATACACACATACATAAAGGTATAAATGCAGGGGTGTATATGTGTACAGTGCTAGAGATGGAGTGTATTTGTATTGGCATTAAAATGCTGGGATGTATGCATTACCACACACTCAGATACACACTTACACACACTGACACATACACACAAACACACACACACAAGTACACATACACAGGTATACATACACACAGAAACACTGACACACAGACAAACACAGCCAGATATAAACACTGACACAAACACAGCCAGATACACACACTGACACAAACACAGCCAGATACACACACTGACACAAACACAGCCAGATACACACACTGACACAAACACAGCCAGATACACACAAGGACATAAACACAGCCAGATACACACACACACATATATGTGTACATTTACATATTTTAATCTCTGCCTTCTAACAGCTCTTGGGCAGCAACTCCCAGCAACCTTGGCCATAATAATGTCTCAACTCTGTTCTTACATACCCTGGTCCAGAATTTGGCAAAGGTGACATTTGGAAATGGTATACAGCCTTTGAAAACACTTGATGCAATAATATGTTAAAATAAATACTTTTAAAATGTATATTTAATAGGGAACTGTCAGGTTCTTCTAGGATTTTTAACATGTACTTATTCCCTGTGTGTTACATTACAAACACCAACACTTGAATAAAAGTGATATCAGAAATAAGCAAAACAAAAAATATTTAGCCACCCTCCTGTCTCCCCTTTTGGGTACAGAAAGGTGGCTTCCCTGGGGTCCAGTGAGAGCTTGCTGGCCCAGGCTGATGGGAGTCTGCCATCAGCTTTCTCAGTCCCTCTCCCCAACAATGCTTACATCCTCCTCCATGTGGTGTGTGCCTCCTCCCCAGCGGCACTGAGGAGGAAGTGATCTGACCTCACTGCCTCCCAGCATGCCACGGAGAAGAAAAGGGATCACAGGGCAGTGTGTGAGGGGCTAGCTGTGTGTTTGTATTCAGCCAACCCCCATATTACAAGGCCCCGGTCCAGAGCAGTATTAAAGGACTGTGGCCCCTGATTACCTCAGGTGCTGCAGGGGGCCCATGGGACAGCTGCCTTAGGGCCCCCAGGAGTAACTGGGCCCGGGGCAGCTGCCCCTTTTGCCCCTCCTTAAAGACGGCCCTGAGTCAAGGGCGTATATGACTGGTGTGTGGAGGGTGTGGTTTCTGTGTGTGGCACTTGATCTTGTCAGGGCTGGAGAGTGGACACCAGGGAAGTGTGAATGATATGGAATATATCGGGTTAGCGGGGAATAGTTACAACTTTTTTTTTGGGGTGGAGGGGTCGTAAAAGCAGGACCTCAAGTGGAGAAGTTCCTCTATGTGAGGGAACAGGGTGGGTTGAGGATTTCACCTCAATACCTCCTCAGTGTTTGGAGGTATTAGTCGTGCGACAGCCGGATCTGCCGGGGGCCACTCCAGTAACCAGACCGAGATATGGTCCACCAGGCGCTCCGCTGTCAGAAGAGTTGCACGACCCTTAGGTGGAGTCAATGGCTCCGCTCCAGGCCGGTGTGAGAGAGAGAAATGAGAACGATACCAAGTGAGATTCCCCCCCACCAGCACCGCAGCCTAGTGCCATATGAAATTTCTAAATGTCAAGGCGCCACCCAACAGGGGTGGTACATGTGAGCGTGAATACAGTAACATTTCAACAATACAATAATGCGAGTACAACATGAAGGTTCCTACACATATGACGTGTACCTTATCCCACCTTTTGTTCAAAGCCCCGTCCGTTCCCCCCTCCCTGCGTCCCCCGTCTTCCCCCTGCAGTGTGTGGCAGCCGCTGCGTGTCCTCTGAGCAGTCCCCCATTCATCAGTCTGATTGTGCTTGTGTGTCGATTATTGCGCCCCCCAACTTAACCCTCCTCTAACGTTCTGTTCCCCTCAAATATCTGTTAATGGCGGTGTGCCCTATCGTTCACCAGTTAGGATGCCGTCTCCTACGTCGTGGGGCGTTATAGTAAGTCAGGTCATCCCACTAATCTGTGTGTCTGCCAAGGTGGGGGGGAATACATATTCAGGAGGTGCGACATTCATCAGCTAACATAACATGAATATAACAACAGTATGAAATATAGAGGTTAGGCACGGTAATAAACATTCGTAACTTATCAGGGATTTGGTGAATGAGACCTAGGCGATGTATACCGGGTGATATCACCCCATACCGTGAGTCCACAGCTCAGATCTGCAGGAGAGTGGCGTAGTCCCGTTGAGCTCAGTTCCAATATGGGTGGGGAAGTCCCCTGGGGTCAGTGATATAAAACGTGCCTTATGAGGTTATAAACAGTGCCCACCCCAGTCAGAGAGTGCCCTATAGCAGCCCACCTCCCAAATGAGCTTCCGCTGTGTTGTTCACTGGGTCAGATGTGTTCCCCAGCACCTCCCGGACCGTTAGGGGGAGAGACAGTTCCTTTCACCCCCACTCAAAATGTCTTGGAGACGAAGAAGGTAGATGAAGCCTCAGATCATCTCTCTGGGAGGGATAGGGAGTCAGTTATAGGGCTAACATGCCCGGTGTGTACATGGGGGACTGCGTCAATTCCCATTCTAGCGCCTGTGCATGTTGGGGAGTCCTCCCCAGTGGGGTGCCTAAGGGGGGGGTAGAGGGACCGGTGGAGGGCTCACCTGTCACTCTGGTGCCTCCGGGTTAATGCGTCTGCGGGGAGCCGGGCCTCTTGGTGGGTTGTCTCCACGCCTGCGGAGCGCTCTCTGTTGGCGTAGCCTCCCACCCAGTGGGCCCAGAACCCAATCTTGGACGGATATCGGAGGCAGGTCCATCTCCTCCAGGAACCGTGGGACCTCCTCAGGCCAGCGGATCGACATCCATCCATTCTGGTTGCGCGCCAGCAGGGCAAAGGGGAAGCCCCACCTGTAAGGAATATTCCACTCCTGAAGGGCTGTGGTTATGGGCTTTAAGCTCTCCTGGCTTCAAGCGTGATGGGCGAAAGGTCACTGTATAGAGAAACTGGGGCCCCTTGAAAATCCCAGGTTGGGCGGGAACGGGCCGCCTTCATGATAGCGTCCTTATCTCTAAAAGAACGGAGGCAGCAAATCAAGTCCCGTG
The DNA here is from genome assembly GCA_933207985.1 of Pelobates cultripes. Lineage (NCBI taxonomy): Eukaryota > Metazoa > Chordata > Amphibia > Anura > Pelobatidae > Pelobates > Pelobates cultripes. The sequence continues at coordinate 59,243,539 of OW240923.1, forward strand.
GGCCTTCTTCCAGGGACCGGGGGCGCAGAGCTCTATGTGCGCGTTCGAATTTGAGAGTCTGGGGTGCTTCCTCTCCCAATATCATGCGGAATAGGTTAGATAAAATGTCTGCCGCATTTTCCTCCCTACCCTCAGCTTCAGGGACCCCACGGACCCTGATGTTACATCTGCGCCCCCTGTTATCTAGATCTTCAACTGACCGTCTCATGTGGAGTAACAGCTCCCCTTGACGTGTGAGTGCCGTGTCTGTTGCTTGGTGTCTCGCAGCATGAGCCCCCTGTGTGCGTTCCAGTTCCTGGGATGCGGCCCGCTTGCGCAATTACCTCCGTCCGGAGCCCTGCCATCTGAGCTCTCAGAGCGTCCTGTATGGTGGTAGTTAGGACTAGCAAGTCAGCTTTCGTGGCCATTGCCGTTGCCATATTTCGGAGTTCTTCTCCAATCTTTTCCAGTGCAGCACCATGTGGTTCCCTGGGGGAAGATGCCGTCGGCGCCATATTGGATCCGCTTGTTCCCTCGGCCGCATCAGGCTGGGTCTGGAGGAACCCGTCCATCGGGCCGTGTGTCTGGCCCAGCTGTGTACCCCTCGGGGTTTGGGGGGGCCTCGGTGCGTCGGTGGCGCCCCATAAACGCTAATGTTTGCTATTTAGCAGGCTGTTTACGGCGCCGGTGGAGCGGAGCTCTCAAATCACGCGTCCATCCCGGTCAGAGCCTAAGCCACGCCCCCCAATTATTAGGCAACTTAACAAAAAACAAATATATACCCATTTCAATTATTTATTATTACCAGTGAAACCAATATAACATCTCAACATTCACAAATATACATTTCTGACATTCAAAAACAAAACAAAAACAAATCAGTGACCAATATAGCCACCTTTCTTTGCAAGGACACTCAAAAGCCTGCCATCCATGGATTCTGTCAGTGTTTTGATCTGTTCACCATCAACATTGCGTGCAGCAGCAACCACAGCCTCCCAGACACTGTTCAGAGAGGTGTACTGTTTTCCCTCCTTGTAAATCTCACATTTGATGATGGACCACAGGTTCTCAATGGGGTTCAGATCAGGTGAACAAGGAGGCCATGTCATTAGATTTTCTTCTTTTATACCCTTTCTTGCCAGCCACGCTGTGGAGTACTTGGACGCGTGTGATGGAGCATTGTCCTGCATGAAAATCATGTTTTTCTTGAAGGATGCAGACTTCTTCCTGTACCACTGCTTGAAGAAGGTGTCTTCCAGGAACTGGCAGTAGGACTGGGAGTTGAGCTTGACTCCATCCTCAACCCGAAAAGGCCCCACAAGCTCATCTTTGATGATACCAGCCCAAACCAGTACTCCACCTCCACCTTGCTGGCGTCTGAGTCGGACTGGAGCTCTCTGCCCTTTACCAATCCAGCCACGGGCCCATCCATCTGGCCCATCAAGACTCACTCTCATTTCATCAGTCCATAAAACCTTAGAAAAATCAGTCTTGAGATATTTCTTGGCCCAGTCTTGACGTTTCAGCTTGTGTGTCTTGTTCAGTGGTGGTCGTCTTTCAGCCTTTCTTACCTTGGCCATGTCTCTGAGTATTGCACACCTTGTGCTTTTGGGCACTCCAGTGATGTTGCAGCTCTGAAATATGGCCAAACTGGTGGCAAGTGGCATCGTGGCAGCTGCACGCTTGACTTTTCTCAGTTCATGGGCAGTTATTTTGCGCCTTGGTTTTTCCACACGCTTCTTGCGACCCTGTTGACTATTTTGAATGAAACGCTTGATTGTTCGATGATCACGCTTCAGAAGCTTTGCAATTTTAAGAGTGCTGCATCCCTCTGCAAGATATCTCACTATTTTTGACTTTTCTGAGCCTGTCAAGTCCTTCTTTTGACCCATTTTGCCAAAGGAAAGGAAGTTGCCTAATAATTATGCACACCTGATATAGGGTGTTGATGTCATTAGACCACACCCCTTCTCATTACAGAGATGCACATCACCTAATATGCTTAATTGGTAGTAGGCTTTCGAGCCTATACAGCTTGGAGTAAGACAACATGCATAAAGAGGATGATGTGGTCAAAATACTTATTTGCCTAATAATTCTGCACTCCCTGTAGAGTGTGACTTTATTTTTTTGGTGGTGACTTTTTGGGCGAGGCAGTGAATATAGTGTGTTTTCATTTTACGTTGTTGTTGAAAATGTAAACATTTATTGGACAATTGTAAATTGTGAAAAAAGATGGAAAAAAAAACAAAAAAAAACATCATAGCTTTAACATACAGTACCTCCTTACATTAGAGGTATGGGACTGGAACAGTGTGGGCTGTTTCAAAAGTGATGTAATTTGTGTCACTGGTGTTGCACTTAATTGGCGAGCCCTTCTGGAAAGAAGGAAGATACACCAACTAAAGGTGTGTGCCTGCCAGCATTCAGGCCCAGGACACAAATTCCTCTTTGCATGGTCTTAGTGCTTGCCACAAATGCTTGCCTTGAGAAAGTTCCCTGGTCTCAAAACTTTGATGGCAGGATAGGACCTTGAAACAAGGACTGCCCTGCCAAATACATTGTGAGAGATGATAAAGTATTCAATTTTATATTCTCTCTCTGTATGTATGTAATCTCCACATATTTGACCATGGTGGCATAAAACACACATATTTGTTTTTACCTTAAGAACCTTAATTATGTGTATAGCAATATTTTTTAGCACCAATTACAAATATATACATTTGTTATTGCCCATTATTACAAAATCATAGCAAAGTATAACTGTAAATTTTACCACATGACAGGAGGCAAAAACACATATGTTTAGTGATTGCATTTTCACTTTTAATAGGAGTTTGTTTAGAAATGTAAAAAAAAAAAAAAAAATAGATTTACCAAACATGCCGAAGTATATTTATAGTACATGTGTATGTGACTAATGCAAATACAGTTCCTTGTTTAGAATCAAGAATCTGTAGGTCAAAAGGGCGATAAACGCTGATGTTACAGCCTAAAATCCTGTTCTACTTCACCCAACATTTCCTCATCAAACACGCGCGATTAATTTATCATTGCTTTTATTCGCTACCTAGAACAATGACACTTGCACACCTATGACAATACAGGAATGACCTCAAATAAAGTCCAAGTGAGTCAGAGGGACCAAAAATAATAAAAAATTAATTTTCAGGAGAAGAGATGTGCACCATTGTCGGGGAAAAAAAAGTTACTCCTTTAAAAATTCCATATATTGCTCCTAATCATTTTTTTTTTTTTTTTATCATCAATTTCTGCCATTCAGACATGGCATCTATAAATGCCGTTCACAAGGGAGGAGTCATTGTTAGCAAGGGTTGCCAGATGTCCTATACAAAACATTTTAACATATTCCCATAGCTCAACGTAATGAGGTTAATAGCTATGTAGTAGATAAATTATTTAAGTTGGGAATAATACAATTCCTCACCTGAAGCTCATGCACTTCTTGTAACTCAAGGAATATTTCAAAGGCAACTATCTGTGCCCCCTACCTTGTTTATTATTAAGAGCTCTGCCCAGGGTTCCTAATGCCATGGGGTTATTATATGCCCCATTATAAAATGAAATAACACATAACAGGCCACGTCAATGCAAAATGATTTACAGTACAGCATCACTCAGCCAAAAATTCATAAGAATAGTAAAAGTGATCTTTATTCTAACAATAAATAAATATAGAGATCCACATCAAATTTTGCTGGTTGAGCGATTACCCCATTTAGGCTCCACAGAATACTATGAGGTGTTTTGGCAGGCCTGGTATCTAATTGGTATGAACTAGATATCTAGTGTGGATATGTATGTTAGATAGGAAAGGGGACCACCAGGATAATGCCACCTGTTACCAACTACCACTATCATGCACATGTGTACAGGTGTGCCCTCATAAGCACAGATGGAGTACTGCTGGTTTATTTTAGCACATTTGTGCTCTGAGGTTGTCAGTCATTCAGCATATTTGGATAAGAGATATGAGGGAGTAGTCTTGCCAAGAATTTTGGTGATAAAAAGTTGAAGATTTGTGCATGACACCCACATATGTAAAAACTATCTCTCCAGCTATTGTCCAAAGCTGTCCATACAGAACAACTCGGCTAGAGTAGTATACATTTCATGATAGTTTAAATATTTTGCTCTTGTAAGTTAATACATATTAAAGATTAAGATTTCCTAGAACATTCCAAGTCTATAATAGAAAAAGGACTAACTCTCATAATGTGCAAGGCACTGTATAATTACCAAGAAAACACTAGCATCTACATAGATAATCTGTTAAACAGTTATGATCATTGCTTAGTAGGTACAAGTCAACATTAGTAAATAGCTTGTTGGCTCACAGCAGGTATTTCTCCCACATTTGGGGAGATATGCATATGTGACAGCTGAGCAAGCATGTTCAAGGTTAACGTTTAGATTTAGTCACTATAAGGTAATACATTTTATAAAAGTAATGATTAATTCAGGAATCTGTATGGATGGGGGTATTCATTTCTGAGATATCACTTTCTGTACAACAACACTATACGGACTTGTAGAGATGATCTTCTAGCATACAAACATACAGCAATGAAAGCTGTCTTGTTAAACTGAAAAGCATATTTATTGACTTAAATATTAATTTCGGCTGAGGTGCAGGCATTTTGTCATTCACCATAGGGTAGCAGTAGTTACATGGATTCTGAGAGTTGGAACACTTTCTGACACCTTTGCCATTGCCGCCTCCACAACTACTATTAGTATTCAGCTTCAGGATAGTGGGATTAAAAGCATGTCCTCTAGGTCCAATTGAACACATACTTTTTTTCCCCTCATCCTTTTCATGCTACAACTTATTCTGCCATGTCAACCTGCATTGCAGTTCAAGCATTAAACCCCCTCACAAAGAAGCAACTAAAGGAGAGCACAATAGAGTCTCATTTGTCAGTGTTACCAAAACTAATCTTTGGTGAGGACCAAAGTCTGGTGTAATTCATAGGGTAAATAAAGCAAAAAACAATCAGAAGTAAGATACTCACAGTAACCTTTGTAGGCCATTATCTATTAGTATCAGTGATGTTTGTTATAGTAACAAATTGTAGCAACACACTGGGGCAGGGTTTAACGTATAACTTCAATCTGTTTGATTCAAAATTGAACAGGTCACAGTAATGGCTGTCCACAATCCACCAGATCTTAGAAGATGGATCGTGCAGGACAAATGGCGGGGCAACCCTGCACCAGTGTGGACATGGAGGGTCGTGTAAGACCACAAAACCAGGGAAGAATGAGCTTTATGTCTTTAAATCTATGGTCTAGTATCAATGTCCCCTTATCATCTAACATACCGGGAACCAGTGACTGCTCAATGTTGAGCAGTATGCCACCCAGACTTTCAGATACTTATGCCTATCTCCCCTGGCTGACTAGTGTAATTCCTCAAGACTTTTAACATCATTCCCCATTTATCCATTGTGACACCGTGGATATAGTAGTTTGTTTCCAGAGCATGGGAATCAATGCATTCGCCTCTCCTAGCATCAACCATAGGAGTATCTGATAGGGGTAAGCTGGGGATGAAGTGCGGCCAACCTAGTAAGACCTGAAACGGTTCTGGGTGGGGATGTAAGGGAAGATCTTTTTAATAATGTTGATAATTTGAGTCCAATATGGATGTATGAAGTCACATTCCCACCATATGTGGTACAAAGTTCCCTCTTCTCCACGACATCGCCAGCATACTTCACTCACTCCCAGCCATGTTGGTGTTTAAGAAAAAGGGGGTCCTATACAACATCATTTTCCTTTTAATAGTAAGTATGACGTCTCAACAGGCTCATGGGGGCCAACATGATCCTACCAAAGATATATGCCCAATCGCTGTCTGCAATATGGATGTGCAGGGAGGCACACCATTTCTTTTGGATTCTCCCACTTTTTTCTGAATAAGAGCATACAATTGGGAAAGTGGTTTACATAGTTTGTCCCACATAGAACTGTTATGTCTGGCCCAGGAGCTACTATAACAATGGATAATCTGATCCAGAGGAGTTGATAGAGGAGAGGCAGCAGCTCAGTTTTTTTTGGTTTGTTTTTTTATCTGACAGCTACTGTGCACTGGCCTCTTGTCCATCTTCTCAAAGTCCTTCTGTATCAATTGAAGAATAGTCTTGTCCAGCGGAGATTGTTGAAACATCAGCTGTATCTACTACAAGTAGCTCACCCACTGTCAATGTTAACATTTCCAGCACTAATACTACCCTGACCACTAACATCACCTGTACTGGCGCAATCAACATTTTCACCACTTTTAATCAACCTGGTGCTAGTGTACAGGCTAGTGACATATTTCACTGTTAGCAGATGCAAGGCACAATGCGGCAGTTAATGTATTCAGCAAATAAGCAGAGTTTGGAATCACTCTGGGCATCTCTAAGTAGGCCAACTTGCAAATTGTGTGGCAAAAAGTGAGTGGGGGGGGAAGAGTTAAGTCATTTCACTAGTGCTGTATGAAACATCTGCAAAGATACCACAATTCTGTATTACTAAGGAAAGAAACAGAAGAAGAAAACACTATGGTAATCTGCATGTCCCCTGGTGTAGTATCTGATTCTATTGGCACAACCTACCATCAGGGTTGTTGCTTCTACTACTACTACTACTACTACTACTACCACCACCACCCGAAGGCAGATTGGGTGGGATGGTGAGTATAGAACCATTACACAGATTTAGAATTAGTTTTTGGATTAGTGATTTCCCCTCCCCCCAATAAGATATATTATACAAAAATGACCTTTTTTGTGTTTTTTTTTCTTCTCAGGATGAGGCCATGGCTAGACGCAAACTTTCATAAAGGTTCCAAAAAAATTTAAATTCAAACTACCATGAACAGCCACCAGGGCACACATTTGTATTCCTAACGCTATAGTGTTCCTTTAAGAAGAAGGTCTGGCAGTTGACATGCATATTCTATAGCAGTAATATGCGAGTACTTCTTTATTATGATATACCCATGTTGGTTTTTAGATTATTTTTATTGTTACCGGCAAAGCACTCACTTTGGTTGTCAGACAGTCCCCTGATAGGATCCGGGGAGGATGATGAGTATCGGGGTGGAGGGATGCTATGCTAGTCATTAGTGCGTCATTTTTTGTAGGACGGCATAGCACAGACTAAGGTTGGGAAGTGGTTAATGACCACTCAAAGTATTGGTTTATGCATACAACTAACATAATATGTAAAGCTAGAAATGTACAGCGTCAGGGGGAAGAAAATACTTTCACCAAGGTTGTAATGGTTGTAGGGTAAGAAGGGCCTAACTCAATACAGAGATGAAAGGAAGGACTGAGAAGGGACCTGCAAAGGAGCAAGCCTAATGTCAATCCTACTTCCCTGATGGAGGCTAATTGAATCAAGTAATTGGCTTAATATGCCTTATTTATTCAAAGCACAAAAAACTATTAAATAACTTTATTTCCCTAACTGGGTATACACATCTAGAACGTAAAAAGAAAACATTGTGAGTAAATAGTGCAAAAAAGAAATCAAAATATTGACTAATTAAAGGACCACTATAGGCACCCAGACCACTTCAGCTTGATGAAGTGGTCTGGGTGCCAGGTCCTTCTAGGTTTAACCCTGGCTGCTGTAAACATAGCAGTTTCAGAAAAACTGCTATGTTTACCTACGGGTTAATCCAGCCTCTAGTGGCTGTCTCATAGAATAGTTCCCAGAGTATAAGGAGAGTGATAGTTAGATCGAGTCCTGCTGGTTTCAGATACATAAAGGTTAATGTGTTTCTTTAGGAAAAATCCCTAGCAATTGCTGGTGCTCTAAATTTTAGCTAAAGGTATAGTTGCTAGCTAGTCCTACATCTAAGTAACCAAGCTAAATAGAGAGAGAGCCTAAGGCTGAAAAAAGCTTTCAGAGTGGTCCTAAGTTAAAATATCTACAATGTGTGGAGTCTACCTCAACGCGCATTTCGGAGCGAAGATGCGCCTTTGTCAAGACTTGAATGTAGACTGGAAACGCCGGCTCTTATAACTGTAGTGATACGCCCCTCGATTGTATGACATCGGCATCGTTCCGCCAATCACGTCCATCGGAGGGCGGGGTATTCACTATGAGTGGCGTGTGTGAATGGACACAGGGAGAGGAGATTTAATATTAACTCCTTCAGTCCCAGAATGTTCAATTTGTAATTAGTCCCTGCTAAGGGACAGTTCTTGTGGATCCCCTAGTTGGGGTTATGTTATGGTTATTTTGTTAAAGTTAAGAATACTGTGGTGATCACTAGAATAGAGCAGGGTCATTAAAAATATAATATTCTATTGGTGATACCTAATATCATCAAAATATCTGAGACAGATCTTGGTATTTATTGTTGATATCATTTTTAAGGGGTTGTCAGAATATAGATAGGGTTGAGAGATATTGTTATCAATTATATGAAAATATTTACCATATCTATTGTCTCCAGAATGTATCTATGATATATCTCACTGTTTATATATCTGGCAACATCTTTTATTATCAGGATAACGAAAAACAGGTATTTTAATCATCCTGCTTAATGTCATGAATTCTGAGAATGATTAGTATACAGTTGCAGTTGGAAGACTTTTTAGGTCCCAAAAGGGACATGAGTCATTTAGAGGAAATGTTTGTAGTTTTAAAGACGGAATCGATAACTATGTATTATTTAGGGTATCAAGAGTCCCAACATTATACTCTAGGATTAACCAAAAAAAGTAAATATATGATAGATAAGATTGGTGTCACATATTTTAGTAGTTAATCAGACTAAATTCATCTTTAGGGTCCCGGGTCTATGTACTCATTTTGTTTCATATGTTTTCTTAAGTCTTGTGTATTGAGATGAAATCAATATATACATTAAATGAATGGTGGAAAATTGAAGCCTTTGTTTTGGCCCTTGGGTTGAAGGGTCTTTAGTCGGTATATCCAGAAACTCCCGTTGTCGTAGAAACCTCTCATAGTCTAACTAGTTCAAGTCCACAAAACCGGAGACCTTTTGAGTCACCTGAGTGGTATTCTTTCAATTTTCGAGCGATGGGGGTCACTATAGTGAGTTTGGGGCGTCTTACATGTTCTTTTATCCTTTCTTTAAAAGGACTAAAGGTTTTTCCCACATATTTTAGGTTGCATTCACAAGTGTAGAGATAGACCAGGCCAGCAGTGTTGCAATTGAAGAATGAGGTGATTTCAAAGGTCTGTTTCCCTTCCCTGTCAGTGACTTCTATCCCAATTGAGTAGACTATTGGAGGCTGTGGGTTTTTTAAAAAGCACAAATGACTGGACCACTTGGGAGCTGGAGTGTGTCGGCAATTAACCTCCCAGAAGCTGTGGTTAACCGCAGCTTAATTGATGAACGCTGGGTGGCTGCCATTCGTATACTGAACACGAGGTCGCTGCCATTTTAAACACGCGAACGCACAGCGGTGTTCGACGTCCAACTCATGGAACTGAAAACAGATACATTTTGGCGCGTACACCGCTGAAGCTGCTGGCCTCCCTTCTTGTTCGGTAGACGTGCATGAACGGCCCTATATTCGGTAGTTTGTACCTGAATACACCATACCCCAGATAGGAATCCTGTGGAGCTCATTCGTATGAAAACTGACTTTGTGAGCAACCCCTGGAGGAATGGGTGAAGGAATTGGAGCTCCGGGTATGGCAAGAGATGTAGCTGGAAGATGCCTACCAGGCGCTCTGGTGGTATGGGGCACAGTACCTGCCCTGGACAGCTGAGCATGACAAGCCAGAGGGAGAGGAGTTTGATGGTCCTGGCTTGTCATGGGAGACTTTTTCAGAGTCTGAGTTTGGGAGCCCGATTCCGTGATCTCTTGGAGTGGAGGGAGAGCAGGTATGACTGGGACGACACTCATGAGATTGAGCAAGACCTGGTCCACCTAGTGACGCGAGAGATGGAGCTGGAGCAGGGCTACCAAGATCTGTTCCACTCCAGTGAGAAGGCTCAGCAGGGAAGCAGAGACCCAGACCCATTCAGCTGGGCAGATATTGTAGAGTGTTACTGGGAAGAACCCCAGGTGGCTGGTGGAGATGGGACCGAGGTCTCTCCACCAGTCCTGCAGGGAATTGGGAGCCCAGTCTCCATTCCCCAGCGGGAGATACAGCAGGGAATTGGGAGCCCAGGCTCCATTCCCCAGCGGCAGGCTGAGTTACAGGGGACAGAGATAGTTGCTCCTGTCCCCCAGCGGCAGAGTGTCCTACAGGGAATAGAGAGCCCAGTCTCCTTTCCCCAGCAGCAGGACTTTGTATTGGGAGCAGAGACAGTCGGTCTCCCTTCCCCGCGGCTGGAAGTATATATGGGAGACGAGCTTGTTACCCTCTCTCCCCAGTGGCAGCTTAACGTACCAAGGGGAGACAATAAGCCCCACAACCGTGCAGATGGGACCGTGGTCTCTGCACTTACAGCACAGGGGTAGGGACGGTCGGTCCTGCCCCCCAGCAACAGGGCTGTTTAGCCAAAGGGCAGACAGTCGGTCTCCCCCTCCAGCAGCAGAGCTGTGTAACCAAAGGGGAGACAGTCTGTCTCCCCCTCCAACAACCAGGCTCCAACCAGGCTACTCCTGTGGTAGCGCTGGCACTAGGGCAGAGTACCGCTGGTCTCTGCCCACGCAGCAACCCACCAAGGCAGCTTACCAGTCACCCACACAGCCATGGTGAGGCACCTGGACATGGGCAAAGTTCTCCTCTACCCAGGTGTAGTAACCAGTTATTGTGGGTGGGCTGTATTACTGATTGTGTTTTGTGGGTGGGCTGCTGGACTAACAAGGACACTGACCGGCAGGAGGTCAGATGCCCTGTTAGTCCGTTTGGAAAAGGGGAGAGATGTGACAAGACCAATCTTGCCACATTGCATTGGAGAAGCCTGGTTGCTCGTCTGTTGCCTTTGGATTATGGCCCCATGTTAAAAACCTTCTTTTCCCCTGCAGAAAAGGCTTATTCGTGCCTTTCTGCCCAGCGGTCGGTAGATTCAATCTACCGAACTAACGCACAAAAGACTGGACCACCTGGGAGCTGGAGTGTGTCGGCAATTAACCTCCCAGAAGCTGCGGTTAACCGCAGCTTAATTGATGAATGCTGGGTGGCCGCCATTCGTAAACCGAAAACGAGGTCGCGGCCATTTTAAACACGCGAACGCACAGCTGTGTTCAACGCCCAACTCATGGAACTGAAAAATGATACATTTTGGCGCGAACACCGCTGAAGCCGCCGACCTCCCTTCTTGTTCGGTAGACGTGCACGAACGGCCCTATATTCGGTAGTTTGTACCTGAATACACCATACCCCAGATAGGAATCGCGTGGAGCTCATTCGTATGAAAACTGACTTTGTGAACACTTTGGCTCCACGGCGATTGGACTGTGTGCATAGGATCTGAGCGCTATTCGGTACTTTGGTGCGCTCAGATCCTAGCTATCTGGAAACCTGTTGAATGCCTGTAAAATGTTGTAAAATGTAACAGTTATGTATTTTTGTGTCTTTTTGTTATTGTCACCTAAAATGGCGTTTGGGCTCTGTCCTGGGAGATAATTGAATTACTTCACAATTATCGCCCTGAGCAGAGTAGAGGGTTCTGGGTAAGAAAAGGGGAATGGTTAAGTGTGTACCCTGTGATTGGTTGCTACAATGTCTTTGTCACAGTCTCCCATTTGGTCCCCTAGGGGAGTGTCCACCAGGTGGGAGACCTGCATAAATACTGGTAGCTCTCATTAAACCAGACCACTGCTTGACCCTCAACACGGAGCTCTGTCTCGTTCTTGGGGGGGAGGGGGGGATTTACTGTATGCTGATGGAGACTGATTGCTAGGGGTGTAAGCCACTTGGGTGCTTTTCCTATTCGTCTGTTAGCAGCTATTCGTGAGGTTCCAGTTCGGGAGTTTGGAGTGCTATTTTGTATGCTGTTCGGGAGTTTGGCGCATTCCCTTATATGCGGTTCGGGAGTTTGGTGTTCTGCAGTAGCTGTGCCTGTATCTCTGGAAGGGGAAGATCGACTAAACAGCAGTTTAACCCTTTTATACTGAGGGTGCCGTTACAGTTTTGTTACCAAATTCCAAAGTGAATCTCAGGTTCAGGTCATTATCATTTAGGAGGGTTACAAATGTGGCAAAGGTGCCTTTCCATACAATCAGGATATCTTCTATGTACCTAGCCCATAGATGCATCATGGGGTATAGAGTGAAAACCTGTCTGACTTTACTATGACTTCCTCCCACCAACCCAGGTGTAGCTTGGCATACGATGGGGCACAAGCTGTCCCCATCGCAGTACCATGCACCTGGTGGTAAAATCTACCATTAAATAAAAAGTAGCTGTGGGAGAGAATGAATTTAAGCAGTTCCAAAGTGAAGTCAGAATGTGGTTGATGATTTACTCCTCTGTTTCAAGATAGTGCGTGACATGTTTAATGCCTCCCTCATGGGGTATGGAGGAGTACAAGGATTCCACATCTAAACTGCAGAGCACCACTGGTTCTGGTAAAGTCAGATCGGAAAGTAAAACTAGAGTTTGCTTTGTATCCTGTATGAAGGATGGTAGAGATTCCACATATGGACGTAGGATTCTGTCTATATAGATGCTTCCATTTTGTGTCAGGTTGTCTATTCCTGAGACTATTGGGCATCCAGGGGGATCTTTTTGGTCTTTGTGGATCTTGGGCAGACAGTAGAAAGTTGCTGTCCTTGGGTTTCTAGTTAGGATGAATTCATGCTCCTTCTTGGACAGCACCCCTCTACTTCTGTCCATGTCCAGAATTTGTTTAAAAATGCATTAGTGGGATCTGCTTTTAAGATGTGGTACATGTCTTTGTCCTCTAGAATCCTTAGTTTTTTGTGCTTTGAATAATATGTAGAGCTGTACAGATGTGTGAACAAGACCAACGATAAAGTTGGAGGTGGTGCAGTCCCTGCTCAAGCAAGCTTATAGTCCAGATTAGTAAACAGCAAGTTAAACATTTTCACATGGCGGAAGTCTGTGACTACAATTTCAGTAGAATATGATATTCTATTTTCCCAATGCAACTATTTTGGTTTGCTAAATCATGATTTGTATAAGATGTCATGATTCAGTGAATAAAGCATCTTGAGATGAAAAAATAAGTAATTACTGTAGACCACTTTTAGTACTGTTATAAATACATATACACAGATTTCACTAATCATGGTATACTCACATCCTTTCCTCCAAGATCTGTTTGCACCCATCCTGGGTGGAGAGCAGTAAACAGAATTCCATCATTCTTGTATCCCAATGACTGACACTGAGTGAGCATATTTAGGGCAGCCTGCAGGAAATTTAATGGGTTAGTAAATTGCATAGAAACACAAATATTGTGCATAAAATGTGGGATATTTATTTCATAGAGATATACATATTTATTAACTGTATAAAAAACAAAACAAAAAAAATGGCAATACATGGTTGTCATCACATTTTGAATTCATATAGCTGTGCTTTTTCTTAAAAACAAAAATAATCAAAAAACAAACCAGATGTTTATTTGCCAAAAAAATTAACACAAATGAACAAAAAGGTATGTTATATAATTTTCTGAGATTTCCTTACTGAACTGGCAATGTTTTTTAAAAGTTATGTGGAATAACTTCACATCAACTGAAAAACGAGGAAATATTGTGACAAGGTAACATGTAACATCTAGTAAATGGTTTTTTTTGTGTGTGATTTGATTGCACACATCCATCTCTTGCTATGCTATGTTCAGTGGGATATGTACCTTGGATCCTATATTAAATAATATGTATATGGCGCATACGTGTCTAATTTCTAAAGTTGCGTGATGTAGTTTCATACGTGTGTATTTTTCTATGAGGACAGCAAACTTTGACAATAATTTGCCTAGTTCAGATGTGGCACTAACATACCCACTCAGGCATCATTAGCTCTATCAAGATTATGATCACAATAGAGAAATCTATAGAAACATAGATTGGTTCTGATCTGCCATCACATTTTGCCCATCTAGTCTGCCCAATTTTCAAAATACATATTAGTCCCTGGCCTTATCTTATAGTTAGGATAGCCTTATGCCTATCCAACACATGCTTAAACTCCTTTACTGTGTTAACCTCTACCACTTTAGCTGGAAGCCTGATCTCGGGAGGGGCACTTGTAGATTATTTAAATAAATAATCCTGGCACAATAACCACTACAGCTCAGTGTGGTAGTTATGGTGCCAGGATCACACCCCAGAGTAAGTAGTCATACCGTTTAAGAACAGTTTGACAACTTACCTGGGGTCTGCTGGGATATAGGGCATAGGAGCAGTGGTGTGTGTTAGGGATGAAGTGTGTGTGTGTGAGCGGTGAAGTGTGTGTGAGAGTGCGTGAGGGTGGCAGTCAGGGCCAGATTAAGAGCCCAGTGGGCCTGGAGCGGACAATTATGATGGGCCTAATTACAGAATCTTATCGACCAAAAACACTAAAACAGTCATACCTCCCAAGTGTCATGTATCTGATGGAGATGGTGTTGGAGGGAATCTCAAAGGATGCAGCTATAAGAAAACACATACTCTATGCTAATCTCTCTCTCTAATTTATGCTTTCATCTTTCAAGTAAATCCATACCTCCTAACAGCAGTGTCCAGTGAAGAAGTTAGTCAATGGGCGGGGTAAAGGGGTGAGCCACTGACGCGAATCACATGTCCAGAAAGGTGAACATGCTCAAAAAGGGGGAATGTTTGCACAAAGAATTGGAAGGCCAGCCTGGCATGAATGCATGTCAGGCTGCCTAACTAAGGGCATACTATGCAGACAGCACCCTGAACTTGACATAAATGCATCAAATGATGCTCCTACTCCATGCTTTCTAAGGACTGTCCGCTAGCACTCACATGTCCACTTGTCTCCTTACCTTCTTACTAGCAGGCAGAAGTTCCTGGTATATAGTCTGGGACAGAGTAAAGGTGTATGTAGTGAATGTAGTGAGTGTAGTGTATGTAATGAGTGTAGAAGAAAGGGGACATGCCACAGTGTTAGAGAAACCAAAGTCTGCATTACCTAAACTAATTTTATTGTCAGCCAGTCCACATAGGTTTTGTTGCTATACATCCCTCTTAAGCTTCCAAACTTAAAGGGACACTATAGTCCCCAGAATAACTACAGCTTATTGTATTTGTTCTGGTAAGTTGAATAATTCCCTTCAGGCTTTTTGCAGTAAACACTGTCTTTTCAGAGAAAATAACTCCACTGGCCGCTCTTTGGATGGCTGCTAGAGGTGCTTTCTGGGGCAGTACTGCCTAGTGTGCAGAACTGCCATTCAGTGTCTCCACCCTCTGCATGCAGACACTGAACTTTCCTCATAGAGATGCATTGATTCAATTTATCTTTATGAGGAGATGCTGATTGGCCAGGGCTATGTTTGACTTGTGCTGGCTCTGCCCCTGATCTGCCTAGTTGACAGTCTCAGCCAATCCTATGGGGAAGCATTGTAATATGCTCAGACCACCACGTCTGATTATGTCCGCAGACAGAGTTAGTTCAGAGGCAGAGCCAGCAGCTGCAGACTTGAATACAAGTAAGATTGCATTATATTTAGGGAGGCAAGAGAGGGCCAGGGGGGCTAGAAGGTGGTTTTTACATAACTTGGTCAGAAATACATGATTGTTTTCCTGACCCTATAGTGTTCCTTTAAGCAAGAGTATGTGAAGAGTAGTTAGGGTTGCCAACTTTCTTGGAAAAAAATACCAGCCTTTGTATAATTAATTAGTTATGAGTGACATCACATGGTGTAAATCACAAGGAGTGACATAAGAGAAAATTCTGTAAAATCACCAAACTACTCACAGTTTGATTCTGCTGTATAGATGAATTGCTCCCAGTGTCTCCCTATCTCCCAGTGTCTCAGTCTTGCAAGTCTCCCCATTTCTCCCAGTGTCCCCGTGTCTCAGTGTGTCCCCATGTATCTCAGTGTCAGTTTCCCCATATCACCCAGACCCATAGTCTCCCAGAGTTCCCATTTCTCCCAGTGTCCCCATGTCACTAAGATACTAGGGGACACAGTGAGACATGGGGACACAGTGGGACATGGGGACACAGAGACCCGGGAACACTGGGAGACAAGGGGGCACTGAGACACTTGGGGACACTGGGAGACATGGGGGCACTTGTGAATACAGACATTGGGACACTAGGAGACAGACACTGGGAGACATGGGGACACAGAGACATCAGGTGTAGCGGTACTTACCTTACCCGGGGGCCGGCCGTGGTCCTTACTTCCCGCCGCACGCAGCTCCCAAATGCAGGCGGGCACAGACCACGAGATGCGGTCACGTGTTCCGCCTAGCTCTAAGAGCGTGCCGCGCGTCTCGGGCACGCTCTTAAAGGGGCAGTGGGAGCCAAAAAATGAAATGTGCTCCCATTGGCCCCTGTCATGCCACGT
Organism: Pelobates cultripes; assembly: GCA_933207985.1. Lineage (NCBI taxonomy): Eukaryota > Metazoa > Chordata > Amphibia > Anura > Pelobatidae > Pelobates > Pelobates cultripes. Next base: position 59,259,971 of record OW240923.1, read on the forward strand.
TCCCCAGACACTCACATTTTGGGGGCGTGGATATGACAAGGGTCAGTCAAAGTAAAGTTTAGGGTATTTATACTTACCTCTCCCTTAACTCCCTGCTCTATCGTGGTTTCTGTTTCAGTTCCCTTTAGCACTTGTGTTCAGTTGTGATTTTCGTGCTTGACCTTGGCTTTGTATCTGACTCCGTTTATCTCTCTATCCCTGTTTTGTCTTGTTTGCCAGCTTACTGACTACTGTGTACCAGACCTTGGCTAGTTTTTGTTCTCGCTGTCTCTTTGTTCCCTTGACCTCGGCTTGTTCTTGACTGTCTATTCTCTGCTATCGGCGAGTCCGGCCATTCTAAGGTCCGGTAAGTCGTATCTGCTCTGTCGATTGTTGAACTAAATCCTGCGTGTAGGGGTAAACTACCGTGACACTAGGGACACAGACACTGGGAGACATAGGGACACTAAAACATTTGGGGACACTAAGACACTCGGGACACTAAGGGACATGGGAACACAGACACTGGAAGACTAGGGGACACTGGGAGACTAGGAGACACTGGGAGACTAGGGGACACTGGGAGACTAGGGACACTGGCTGGAAGACAGACACTTGGAGACATGGGGACACAGACATTTGGGGACACTGGGAGACATAGGGACACAGACACTGGGAGACACGGGGACACTGAGGACACTGGCTGGGAGACATGGGGACACTGGGAGACATGGGGACTCAGAGACATGGGGACACAGACACTGGGAGACTAGGGGAAATTGGGAGCCATGTGGACACTCAGCCACTAGGGACACTGGCTGGGGGACATGGGGACACTGGGAGACATAGGACAGTGTCTCCGTGTCCCATTGTCTCAGTCTCTCCCAATGTCCCTATGTCTTACAGCATCCCCATGTGTCTCAGCGTCCCCATGTGTTACAGTGTCCCTATGTTTTCCAGTGTCCCCAAGTATATCAGTGTCCCCAAGTGTCTGTGTCCCCATGTCTCCCTGCTGCCTTTCCCCCCATCCCTCACTTACCTGAGCTGTATAGCTGCTGTCTGGACTCTCTGTGCTGTGTAGCTGCTCCCCCGCGGATCAGTGAGTAGTAGAGAGAGGCAGGGATATGCTGTAACGTCCTATCCCTGCCTCTCTCCACACACACAGTGACCCCTACTGGCCGGTGCTGGTATTGCAGAGTAATCTCAGTTTATACTGAGAAAAATACCTGCATTTGTATTACTGCAATACCGGCATGGCCAGGCAGCCCTTAAATACCGGCTGTGCCAGTAAAATACCAGTCAGGTTGCAAACCGAAGAGTAGTGCGTAAAAAAAAATGATTTTTTTTATTTTATTTTATTTTTATTTTTTTAAATTGGGCCTATTCCATGAGCCTGGGCCTGGAGCTTTAGCTCCATCAGCCCCTATGTTAATCCGGCCCTGGGCTGGAGGGAATGTGTCAGTGTTGAAGGCAACATGCACATAAGTGAAGGTGTAGGTGACATGACTTAGAAGGGAATCAATATTAATTAAGTGAAGAGGGTACAAAGTGACAATTGACCTTCTATTTATTTCAGAGTTACTAGTAACATACAGCTTACAACATTTCTATTCTGGGGCCTCTAGAAATCTGAATCATTAAGTATTTTATTGCATCCCTTATAAAAAGAAATGTCATTTTTTGACTGAGATAAGTGCTACCATGAAACAGTCTGCCCTAGGTGGGGTGGAAAAATGCTGGGAGTCTAGGGAAAAGCAGCCAACACAACCTGGAAACTTTGCAAGTCATTACTAGGGTATTTAGATTCAACAGTAGTGTTAAAAAAAAACAAACAAAAAAACCCAAAAACTATTTTCTAGATAAGACATTTAGTTACATAAATTTTTGCTTTTTTGCGGGGAACAAGCAACATGAGCAACAATAGAAGGCAAGTTATTATTGCCATTTATATAACGCCAACAGATTCCGTAGCGCTTTACAATATTATAAGAGGGGGGATTTAGCTATAAATAGGACAATTACAAGAAAACTTTCAGGAACGATAGGTTGAAGAGGACCCTGCTCAAACGAGCTTACAGTCTAAAGAAGGTGGGGTATAAAATACAATCAGACAGGAAACAGACATCAAAATAGGTTGGAGTGAAGCAGAGCTGGGGGAGAGAGTGGAGTGCTGCACTTTAGGAGAGAGCAAGAGACAGGTATGTGAGGTAGAGGTTACTCTGGGAGGCCATAAGCTTTCCTAAAGAGATGGGTTTTAAGGCACTTCTTAAACGACTGAAGACTAGGGGAGAGTCTGATGGCAGGAGATAGACTATTCCATAGGAAGGGAGCCACCCGCGAGAAGTCCTGCAAATGTGAGTTGGCCGTACGGGTGCGAGCAGCGGACAGGAGGTGGTCACGGGCAGAACGGAGAGACTGAGAAGGGACATACCTATGGATCTGTGAAGAGATATAAGAGGGGCTAGAATTGGTCAATGCTTTAGAGGTATGGGTTAGCAGTTTGAATTGACTCCTATAGGATACAGGAAGCCAATGTAAACACTGACAGAAGGGTGAGGTGTGAGAGGACCGACAAGAGAGGAAAAGCAGTCTGGCGGCAGCATTCATTACAGACTGTAGTGGGGCAATATGGTTTTTGGGAAGACCAATTAGGAGAGGGTAACAAAAATCCATGCGGTAAATTACTAGAGCATGGACAAGCTCTTTAGTAGCATCTTGCGTAAGAAAGGGGTGGGTGCGAGCTATGTTTTTAAATGGAATCTACAGGATTTTGTAACATGCTGGATGTGAGGCTCAAAGGTGAGGCCAGAGTCCAATACAGCTGTTATATCTGGCTGTGTGTTTATTTAGTTGAATAAGTCTTTTATATATAGATATTTCTTCTTGGGTCAAAAGCTCACAACATTAATATATGTCTATATTAATGAAAAGTACTAATACGCAATCTGACGTTCTTTATAAAAAATATGCATTTATTCTACTTCAACAGCAAACAATAATATACTTAACTGATGGTATTTCTTAACGACGTTACAGAGATTGTTAGCTCTTAAGTAGTTGTCTTTGTATCAGCAACTCAGGACATGAGGAAAGCAGAGCATGGAAGGAAGAGAGCGAAGCGAGAACGTGGTCCTTTGTCCGCTGCCCTTTATAGCCCAAAATACGTCATAACGTATAATTTAGACTCTGGCCATATAAGGAAATTCCCCATACAAGACCATCCCCAAATACAGCATTCCAGAATCCATGGTACAGAATAGCAAACACTATCTGTTCTTTTTAACCCATTAGACAGCCACACCTTAATATGTATTTGAATAGGAACATATAGAATATGCAATATTCTGCAACCGCGCTTGCAAGGATGGACTGATGTGGATACCACTGACTTCAAGGGAGAGCGAAAGAGGAGGATCACTATTAAGAGAAGAAAAGACAAGGAGCTCAGTTTTAGTGAGATTTAGTTTTAGAAAGCGGGAGGACATCCAGTCAGAGATGCAGGAAAGGCAAGCAGTGATACGTTGCAGGATGGCAGAGGAGAGGTCCGGGGAGGAGAGATAACTGGGTGTCATCAGGGTACAGGTGGTAGTGGAATCCAAATGAGGGCAATAAGTTTGCCAAGAGAGGCAGTATAAAGAGAAAATAGAAGGGGACCTAGGACGGAGTTTGTGAGGTAATGCCCACCTACAGTTACTTGGGTAACACAGCATTTACAGAATTCCTTAACACTAACATACTTCACTTTTAGAGGCCTCTAAAAGGTGAAATATACTATTGTTAAGTAACTTCTACTCTTTCAGTAGGGTTTTTTTTTAAATTTGTTTGTTTAAAACTTTACTAATGCTAGAAAAGTATTTTTTTGTTATTCCAACAAAGAGTTGTAGTGCTATTAAAATATATACCATAAGGAAAACATGATAGAAAAGCCCACTTACATAATATATGTTCAATCAGGGATTATAAACACTGATACATACCATACAGAGCTTGTAATAACTCTCAATTGTCAGTTTAATGATTAGCATATTCCATGTGCAGAAACAAAAGTATACTGCATATGGAATCCATTGATGTAACTTTAGTCCAAATTGAAGAATTTCCTGCATTCTTTCATCTATGACTGTTATAAATGTATCAGTAAAATTTAAGAAATGAAGAGAACAGTGTTTTTTTATTTATAAAAAAGAAATGAAAAAAAAACTTTACCTTGCTGCAGCGGTATGAAAGCACTGGAAAATATACAAATAACTCTGGAGTTCTCTCAATGGATCCAAGAAGAGTGGAAACATTTATTACTGCAGCTTTGTTCCAGCTCATGGCTTTCTCTTTATTTGCTTCTGCAGCCTTTTTCAATAGTGGCTGGAAAGCCTATAAAATAGACAGAGTTCAAATAATTTGGTTACCACAATATGGGCATAAAGTGTAATTTAGTTAGATAGTTATATTGGTCTAAGACAGGGCTCGACAAATCCCAGGCGCCAGGTCGCCATGGCGACAAAAAATTTCACCCTGGCACCTGGGATGTGCCAGCTCATATGTGCCAGATATTGTAGGCGGCCGGCCGCAGGAGCACGGAGGCAGGTGGCTGTCCTGAGGAGCATGGAGGCAGGCGGCCGCCTGCGGGAGCATTGTGGCCGGCGCGCGAGGGAGCAGTACTCTGCCTGAGGCTGCTCTCTCGCGCTGTGTAATGATGTCGGGAGCCGGGATCATTACAAAACGCGAGGGAGCAGAGAGCAGCTGCAGGCAGAGTACTGCTCCCTCGCACACAGAAAGAGTGCAGCCCCACTGGACCCCAGGTAGAGACCCTTCTTAGCTCTCCCAAAGGTAGGGAGGCTGAGTGGGTTTCAAGTAAAACAAAAATGTGTGTGTGTCTGCCAGAGTGTGCGTGTGTCTGCCAGAGTGTGCCGGTCAGTGTGTGTGTGTGAGAACCTGTCAGTGTGTGTGTGAGCCTGTCAGAGTGTGTGTGTGTGTGTGTGTGTAAGCCTCTCAGAGTGTGTATGTGTGTGTGCGAGCCTGTCAGTGTGTGCGTGCAAGCCTGTTGTCAGCGTAAGAGTGTGTGTGAGCCTGTCAAGAGACTGTGTGTGTGTGAGCCTGTCAAGAGACAGTGTGTGTGCGAGCATGTCTGTCAAAAGTGCGTATGTGCCTGTTGAGTGTGTGTGCGTGCGCGCGTGTCAAGAGTTTGTGCATGCAAGTCTGTCGTCAGCGTAAGTGTGCGCATTTAGGTACCTGCCCCCTCAGATCGTTTTTACTCACCTTTTTCCCCCCATTTTCTCACGCCGTGCCAGTTTCCTCATGGCTGAGATTATCAATCTTTATGATCTCAGCTAAACTTTAGGAAAGCATTGGGAGGATTTTGTGCATGCGCAGCAAATGTACCAATCCACATCTCTTCATGGAGATGCATGAAATTAATGAATCTCTACGAGGAACATTGAGCACCTCCATGCAGAGCTTGGAGATACTGAACCTGGGTGCTGCACGTGGTGCAACAGTGACCCAGGACTCTCTAGTGACAGTCTGAGTGACTGTCACTAGAGGTGTTACTAAGCAGCAATGTAAACTCTGCCTTTTCACAGAAAAGGCAGTGTATACACTAAAATGCCTGCAGGGACAGGATATGTACACCAGAACAACTACATCAAGCTGTAGTGGTTCTGGTAACTATAGTGTCCCTTTATGAATTGCATTTTCTCATTGAAAATGACTGGCTCCTAACTCGTTTAGCTGGCTTCTAGATTCCAAACAAATTTGTCAAGCACTGGTCTAAGAAAAAGACTTGCGTCCATCAGGTTTAGTCTTCCTCACATCTGTTTTTGCTGCTGATCTAAAAGAAGGTAAACCCACAGTTTAAAACACTTTCCAATTTTTCAGGTAGATAATTCCACACCTTTATTCTTCGTGTAAAGAATACTTTTGTTTGCCTTAGACTAAATCTCTTTTCTTCCCGTTTAAATTTGTGACCTGGTATCCTATATATAGTCCAGTTTGAGTTGATTTACAGACAATGGTTTTACAATTACATAATTGTATAATGAAAGTATATACCCTATGAGACAGCATTTTTCTAAACTAAACAGATTTAACTTTGCTAGCCTTTCTCCTAGTTAATTTTGTAGCCTGCCTCTGCACTACTTCTAGTGCCATTATTTCCTTCTTTAGAACAGGTGCCCAAAATTGCACAGCATATTTAATGGTCTTACCATTGGTTTAAAATGGAGGCAATGTATTTTCATCTCAAGATGATAATTACTAATAGGAACTTATCGTACAGCAATTAGTATACCTGGGAGGTGTCTGGATTTAATAAATAGCCTTCACATTTGATTGCTACCTTGTCTTACAGGTCTGAACTGTTGTGTTAGGTAAAGTGAGCTCTGGTTAGTTTCCAAATCTCACGAGAGACTTCACTACCTTTTACCAAAAGTTCAAACAGCAAACCATAGGAATTGAACAGTAATTGTAAAATGCTAGTTCACCAACTGTAAGAAGCATTCTTACATAGCTATTCACTAAAATGGGAATTAAATTGTTAGGCCAATGTAGCTAAACTGGAAGAATAGTTGACTTTTCCATTGAGGTTATTTAGGCCTTAGAAATGCCAAACTTGGGGTGGTGGGGACGAACTGCCATGGTGGAGAGATGTGTTTAGCATGAGCTCCTTTCCTTTATTGGCAATTCAATCAGATTTCAGTTTCTTAAATCCTGACTTGAACTTCACCCAGTGACTTGTCTCTTAACTCAGCAGTGGGCCACTATTGAATACCAAGTCTCTGCAGAAGCTTATTTGCAGCTTAATCTGGAACATGCGGCCTCGAGCACACAGGATGGGAGAGGCGGCCCATCTCCCAGTTCAGAGTTGCCCAATGTCTGTCACTGCTGTGTAGGCACCCAGTTTGGAGCAGCGGGGTGATCCTATTCCACCCCAGAGAGGTTATCCTGACCTACTGGAAGCAGGAGGGGAGGCCACTGAAGCTGCAAGGACACCTAACGCCTCATCAAGCATGGCAGACACCATGCGGTACCCTGACATTGAGGAGGCTTTTTTTTTTTTTTTTATAATTTGAAATTTACTTTATATTACTTACTTTAGTATATAACTCTAAGTGTTTGCATTAAATTCATGGAGAGAGAAACTCAAGAAACATAGGCAGAACAGCCTTTCAAAAATAAAAAAAAATATAAAAAAAATCCAATGTTCCCATTACCAAAAAAAATCAGACATAAAACCCAAGAGATTTGAACAGGGTACACTTGTAGCAATTTTAAGCATTACATTTTATATCTGTATACCAAGATCAGTGCAGGGGCAAAGTTTTTTGTCTACGCAGATGTAGACAAAATTTGCCGCACCCAAAATTTATCTATACCTGTGTGTCTATTAACCCCCCTTTCGTCCATCTTACCTAATATATAGGTATATACAAACACACTGACTCTTACACACACACTGGCTCTTGCACACACTGGTTCATATATACACAAATACGGTTTCTTATCGTTGTTAAATAAGGGTCCAACCAGGTATCGCTGCACTCTCCAGAACACTCGGCCACCGGGATAAGACATCATGTATCCTAGCAGCCTTTAGCTCATAACGACCGCGGCTGCTCTTCACTGCTCTCATCCACTGTCAGACTGCCCTCACTTGGCCGGCTCCAGAGTACAACAGCAGGTTAATGTATCCACTCGGCTTGGCTACAGAAAGTGACGGCCGGACAGGGGTTCTCTGTGCTCACATCGATTACCAGGACAACTTTGTGCCCCCGAGCTAGTGCTCTCTAAAGTGCCAACCTATGGTAGCATTGGCCCTAACCAGGATTAATGCTGCCAGAACATAATGTTTGAATGTAAGAAATAATTGCAAGTCAAGGTCAGAAAGCACCGTTACCAAGGTAAAACCAGGTAGATTCACTGTGCAGAACATTGCATTAGCAATGTAGTATTTTAGCCTTGTAGTATTTTCAGAGCCCTTCATTTTGAGGCATTTAGGTACTTGTAAAATGGGGGGACACCTGGGCATTCCCACCAGATGTGCAGCATACTGCCTGTGTGTTGGGAACACCTCCAATATAAATAGATCAGCTACAACATGAAAAATGTGACAAGTAAAGTTAGTATTATTGATTATATCATTACAATGGCACCTATCTGGGAGTGGGATACATTGGACAACAATGTACCAGCTCTTGAATTACATGTATTGGAAGCAGAAAAAGTGGGCAGGTGAAAAGAGGAGTGACTTTGAAAAGGACCAAATAGTAATAATTAGATGACTGCGTCAGATAATCTTAAAAATGCCAAGTCTTGTGCGTTGTTCCCAGCATGCAGTGGTGTGTACATACCAAAAGTGGTGCAAGGAAGGACAACTGGTGAACCGGCATCAAGGCAATGGGCACCCAAAGATGCACATGGGGAGCAAAGGCTACACTGTCTGCTCCGATCACACAGAAGATGTGAAGATTTTTTTGCACAGGGAGCCTAATGGCCTAAGAAAATGCCTGGTTGTGGCTTCTTTCAGCAGGATAATGCACCCTGCAAAAAATGTTCAGGAATGGTTTGAGGAACATGACAAAGAGTTCAAGCCTTGGCCTCCAAATTCCCCAGATCTCAATCCGATTAAGCATCTGTGGGATGTGCTGGAACAACAAATACAATCCATGGAGGCCCAATTTCAAAACTTGCATGACTTAAATGAACTGTTGCTAATGCCTTGGTGCCAGACACCACAAGACACAGAGGTCTTGTGGAGTCCATGACTCAAAAGCATAAGAGTTGTTTTGGCAGCACAAGGGGGGCATACACAATGTTAGAGAGGTGGTTTTAATGTTATGTCTGATGAGTGTAATTTGGATATCTGTGGCATTCTAGCATTTGTAGCACCAATGAGTAAAACAAAAAAGGATTGTTGGAGTTTGGAACCATAACATTAAAAAATTTCAATCCTGTAAATTTGTTATTCAGGTTAGATAACATGTCAAATTCCTGGAACTTCATGCAGATAAAGAGAGGATAGGTGATGACAAAAAGGTCATCTGCATAGGGAATTATTTTGTAATTAAAAGAACCATATGAATGTCATGCACATCTTCATTCAAGCTAAGCCTGCATAAAAAAGGTTCTAAAGTGAGAGCAAGTAGGAATGTGCAGTTCTTAATGTTGAATGGGTCTGTTAAGGTCCTGTCGATCTGAAGGTATCTGAGGGGGAATACTGCAGAGCTGCAATCCATGACCGAAAATAGGGGCCAAAGCTATACGACTGCAATGTTGCATGCATGAAGACTGTCTACTCTGACAAATTCCTTCTCAGCATCTGTAGACCGGAGCAAAACTGGGACCCGGAAGTCTTGGCCATATGGATAAGGTCAAGAGCCCTGTCCCTCACTTTGTGTTTAGGGATAAACCCGGATGGATCGTCTGAGCCAGGATCTTCAAAAACATTTTAAGATCCATATTGAGGTCAGATATGGACCAATAGCTGGTGCACAAAGTGAGGTCATTATCCGCCTTAGGAAGGAGGGTAATATTAACCAACAAAAGGTGCGACAAGGGTCCACCTAGTTTGTTGCAAAATTGGAAGTGCTTCAAACTGGGTTTTTTTTTGCCTTCTTTTGAATCAACAGCAAAAAAACAACTGTGAGGAAGGCTGAACTTGACGGACACAAGTCTCTTTTCAGCCTATGTAATTATGTACCTGGCCCTAATCGACACAGGACAGTGTTTTACTGATGTTCTTACTTATGTTGGGATTACAATGTTAGAGGCAGGGTAAATCCAGTATAATGGGTACATGAAAAGAGTGGAACAAAAAGGAAATTAATACAACACTCAACGGATGTGGATCTATAAGTTTATGAGGATCTGATCTAAAATAGAAGCTAAGGCCAAGACAAATATTGCTGTTATAGTTTGAAATAAGTATAAGTAAACAGATGGTATCACAAAGACATATTTATAACTTTAAAATGAGATTACTGATTAGTAAACAGACACTGTCCTTAGTTAGTTTAAGCTAGGAGGAAATGAGTTTAAGAAGGTATATTCTATGAGGAGACAGTCTACAATTATAAATATTTTGTGTGAACATCCCAGTATTCAGGCAAGTTGGAAGGTGCTAGGGAAATCCGTTAAAATATATAAAATCTAGTAGTCTCTTCTGCACAGCATGGCATAAAGACAAAGGCAAGACATGTGATAGTGGTAAAGGATTCAGTTTTAAATAACATGAAATGTCCTTAAAATATTTTCGGAATGACTGGGGTGACCCACTTCCCCATTACATACTGGTATATAGCTTATAGCAGATGAAGGGTTGGGGAGAAAAAAAAATGGTACACTATTGATGCTTAGGCAAGTCCAAATCAGAAAATCAAACAGTTCTTATGGACACGCAAGGGTTTGTGGAAGATAACTCCAAAACAGAAGAAGCTGGAAAATAGAAAAGCAGTTCACTTACTTAATTACACTTATTACAAATTCATAATACAGGTTCTCTCTATTCTTAGGAATACTAAGTAATTCAATTTGTAAATATTTAAAACTGGTTGTAAGTTCTACCTAAAACCACTAGAGGTCAGAGATGGGATAAGAAATAAGCAAAAAGTCATAACAATTGTGTATGTCTCTTAATCAAAGATTCTAAATAATGGAGCCAACATTTAACCTAGTTTGAAAATCTTAGATATCTTATAGAAAAAAAAGTTCAAAATATTGGCAGGAAAAAGTTGTCAGATTGGTGCATGATAGGGCAGTAGAGAAAATAAGTCCTGGAGCAGGAGGCACGGATAGTTTTTAGATCAGTCATATGAATTGAAGAGGAGTAAATATAAAATATTATAAATAAATGTTAGCAGCGGATTCCCCTATAGATATATGCTACTGAAGGTGGTACTGTCGTCCGTGCTCTACTTGATGTGTATTGCAACCTCAGTCTTCTCATCCAGGGGAGCCGAGAGTGTAACGTTCATAGTGTATAGAGCTATAGTCATCAGTCAAAGTAACATTGCTCTGTGCTTACAAATGTAAAGTGAAACTGTACTTGCCAAGTTACATTAATGTGTGTTATTTTGTTTATTCAGATGTGTTATATGGTTCTTACCTTTATAATACATTTGCTTTTTTTATTTTTTATTTTTTTTTTATTTACCTGGGTCAATTGTAATGGTCCAACCACATTTGTGTTGTAAACATTCAGGAAGTCCTCAGCATTTGCCGATTCCAGTGTGCTGGGTGGCATGATCCCTGCATTGTTAATCAAAACATTTAGCCCAGCTCCATTCAAATGCTTTTCCACCTCTTTAGCTGCTTCTCTAATACTTGAACCATCTGTTGCCTCTAAAATAATTAAATAAGAAAAATGGAGTGAGGATGATTACAATGTCATATCATATCAACATAAACAGCACATTTTTAATGTTTTAATGCTAATTCACTTAGCAGTAGCCCATCCACTCTGGGCTGCCTAGGCTAATAAGGAAGCATTATCTTGAGCAATAATGTGCAGCTGTGAGAGTGTCAGTTTACCACTTTCAGCCTATCACAGCACCCAGTGTTATATGAATTGGTATGGCAAAGGAGGGATGTATTTTCTGTCTTGGCTATTCCTCCTGTAGGGCCCAGGCTGTGGGTGGTCAGGTACAAGAAAGATAAGTGCTTATTTTATTTTTTGGAATCCCAGAATATTGAAGAAATATAAAGTTTCTTTAGTTTTCCTAGTTTACATATAGTAGAAATGTAGAATAACCACTTGTTTATCTAAGGAACAATTGCTTTTCATGTTTGGAGATAAAAATATTTCCACATATTGTGGCACAAATTGCAACACTTTCCAATTGTTAAGTGTTCTTGCATGGCAAGACCACTTACTATTATCTCACATATACATTATTCTTATTATTATAGCCAAATTTACCACCCTAACTCCTCCCACAGTTTTTACACTACATAGGCAATAATATACCGAAATGTGCGGATTGTTCCCGATTGATGTGCTATTACTTTGTGGAGCGTTTCGCTGAATGGTTCACGAAATATCGTTGTTTTTGTGGCGAAATTGGTCCCATAGGAATGAATGGCGGAATGTTCAAAACTAGAATGGGAGCTGACAAAAGCCAGAGTGTGAGCTGAAAAATCAGGACATGATTTCTAAACTGCCACCACTCCCTCATTTTCAAGCCCACCTACACAAATCTTATATCAAAACGTTCAGATATCCCTGCTGCCACTAGAAATGTCCATGGCTAAGCCATAGTCCTGATAGTTCTCACAATATGACCATTTGTTTGCAATTGACGCCGTCCATTGGCATTCATTGAAACTCCCCTCTAGCCACCTCAAATTTGAAGGGCAATTTCTAAACTGTGACTTCATTTGTAATATTTCAGAAACATTCTATGCATCAAAATGTAGGTCTGGGTCTTGTGATGCTCACAATATAAAGCTCTTTGCTGTAGAATTTATATTATTTTAAAACTGCAACGCTCCACACAGCATGGGAGGACAGGGGAGCTGCTTCCTGGAGCCCTCCCCCTGCAGTGCTTACCACCACCGGACCACCAGGGATCGCTGTGTCCCCCCTCCCCCCCCACTTCATTAAAGGTAAGAAGGAGGGAGGGGGGGTATACTGACACCAGTGAAGTGAGCAATTTGGAGCACTTTGTTTTTAATCGCTCTTCTCTGCCCTTGCTGTAGAGTGAGTTGCCATAGGAACCCAGGTGTGTGAGCAGCCAGCAGAGTGTTCCGGAACACAGAGGCTGCTAGATGAAACACATTCTCACAATTCCCACAATTTTGATAACAGAAAAGTGAGCACTATCACATTTAATAAATATATTTCCATGTTAGTCAATTCGTTATACCTGTAACAGAAAAACAGTAACATACAATGTTACAACAATACATCTAATAAAGGTTTCATAAAGTTACTCTGCCCAGTTCAACCTTTCCACAGTTACTCCAGCCACTACAACCACACAACAGTTACTCAAGCCACTCCAGTTGTAGACTACTGGTGGAGGCAAGAACACTTCACACAATTTCCCCAGAAATTGTAGCTTTTCTAGTTTTTATTACATTCCTTAGAATCAACAACAGAACATAAATATGTTAAAGGGACACTATTGTCAACAAGACAACTTTAGCTTGATGAAGCATTTATGGTGTATAGATAATGCCCCTGTAGTCTTACTGCTCAATTTGCTGCCATTTAGGGGTTACATTTCTTTGTTTATAAAGCCCTAGTCACACCTTCTTGTATGTGACTAACACAGCCTTTCTAAACACTTCCTGTAAAGAGTCATCTAATGTTTATACTTCCTTTATCACAAATTCTGTTTAATGTGCAATTTCTTATATCCTGTTCTGTTGATGGCTTGCTAGACCTTGTTGGAGCCTCTTATGTATGATTAAAGTTCAAATTTACAGAAAAACTTTTAAAGAAAGTTACATCTGATTGAAAATTTTACTATTTCACTTTTATCTGGCAAAATTGGAAGCGCTTCAGACCAGGTTTTTTGCCTTCTTTTGGATCAACAGCAACAACATTTGTGAGGAAGGCTGAATTTGATGGACGCAAGTCTCTTTTCAGCTATGTAACTATGCAGGCTGTGTCAGTCACAGCCGGGGAGGTGTGGCTGGGGCTGCTTAAACAGAAATAAAAGTGATTTAACTCCTTAATGGCAGAGAACTGAGTATTGAAACTTCAAAGGCATGATCTATACACCGAAACTGCTTCATTAAAGGGACACTCCAGACACCCAGACCACTTCTGCCCATTGGAGTGGTCTGGGTGCCAACTCCCACAACCCTTAACCCTGCAACTGTAAATATTGCAGTTTTCATAAACTGCAATATTTACCTTGCAGGGTTAACTCCTCCTCTAGTGGCTGTCTACTAGGGTCTACTAGACAGCCACTAGAGGGCAATTCCGGGTTTCTAGCACAGATTTTCTGTGCTATATCGTCGCTGGACGCCCTCACGCTCTGTGAGGACCTCCAGCGTCGCTAAAATCCCCATAGGGAAGCATTGAAAGCATTTCAATGCTTTACTATGGGGAGGTCTTGCCGCGCATGCGCATTAGCGCTCACCCCGCCGCGGCCGCACATGCGGTCTCCCCCGTCGGATGACATCGGCACTGGACTCCGGTAAGTCAATGAAGGGGTTTAAACCCCTTTAGCAACCTGGGATGGGGGGTGGGAGGGAGAGGGGACCTGCAGTGCCAGGAAAACGGTTTGTTTTACTGGCACTGGAGTGTCCCTTTAAGCTAAATTTGTTCTGGTGACTATAGTGTCTCTTTAATGGCTTAACATGATAGCATAATCTGTCAGCCTATGTTACTAGGTTTACAGACTTGAAAATTGCTATTTACCAATAGTCTTCTCATGTAATCTGACAGAGTTTAAGCATTTTTACCATGATGTATGGTCAACAATTATAGGTACGTATGAGTAAAGCTAGTATCTCAATAAAGAGTGACTGTAGGCAGTATAATATTTGAATCTCATCAAATTGGTCCTGTCCCTCCATTCAGAGTTAAACCATTGTCAAGCAGTGTATCACTAAGTAAGTGCACCTGGTCACCCACAGGCCAACACACACATAAGGAATGGCCAAGGCAGAAATTACACCCCTTCTTTGCCATACAGCAATGAGCTCTGTGATAGGCTGAAAGAGTTCAGCTGACACTCACAGACAACCATTACTGCTCGGGCAATTACTGCATCCCCATTAGCCCAAGCAACAAAGAGGGGATGGGCTGCAGGTAACTCGCATTGAGCAGTAAAACAATTAAAAGGACACTAGAAGTACCCAGGCCACTTAATTTCAATACACATTTGTATTCCTAGTGATATAGTGTTCCTTTAAAGGAAATACACATTGCATTAGGAATGCAATGTGTAGTTTTTGGTCCAACTTCTGAACTAAAACAAAACCTAGAATTTGTGCTATGTGTTTGTTCCATTGTATTTGAAGGGTTTATCTTCAAATGCACCCATACATATTATTCTTTACTTAGGACATATGTATACCTAATACAACATTAAGGCCACTATTGCATTTGAGTGGATTGTCACAATCAATATCTAATAGCACTGCATGATGACTGGCCTGTGATTGGTGAGCGCTGCATTTAACTTATCTATTAATGTGGGTTCTCTACAGTTGGCCACAGGTTCACCATCAATACAGAGTAGGCGCCTGTCTGCCCGAAACGGCAGGCGCCTACTCTGCTTCCGGGTCGGGAGGCAGGGGGAGGGCTCTGTGATGCAGCTCACCTGTCCTCCCGCGTGATGCTGTATGGAGCGTTGCCGCGCGTTACCATGGCAACGCTCCACACAGCATGGGAGGACAGGGGAGCTGCTTCCTGGAGCCCTCCCCCTGCAGTGCTTACCACCACCGGACCACCAGGGATCGCTGTGTCCCCCCTCCCCCCCCACTTCATTAAAGGTAAGAAGGAGGGAGGGGGGGTATACTGACACAGCACCCATACCCCCCCAGCAGAACCCCTACCCCCCCAGCCCCCTACCCTCCCCAGCAGTACCCCTACCCCCAGCAGTAACCCCTACCCCCACAGCAGTACCCCTACCCCCCAGCAGTAACCCCTACCCTCCCCAGCAGTAACCCCTACCCCCCAGCAGTAACCGCTACCCTCCAGCAGTAACCGCTACC
>OW240923.1:59275712-59368269 GCA_933207985.1 Pelobates cultripes
TAAATGGTGAAAGTTATAACAAACACTAACTCTCTTGGAAATCTGTATTAAATAGTGAATATTTCTACAGCTTTTACACCAAACCTACCACAGCATATTTGAAAAAATAGTTTTGATTCTGCACAATGTAAACTGATTCTTTCTGTAGGATTGTACGAGTAGAGATATTGAATACATCTTAATACTTTATTTGTTCCCATCATCAAACAGAAAATTCAAAATGAATTTTACACGCAAGTTACTATCAACAAATGCTAACTGTTGTTATCCCTGAAAAACAATCCGTACACGTCCTGTGTTTGAAGCATGTAATGTGTGTATTGCACATGAGATAAGGGGATTTAACACATAATTTGTGCCACCATGGCATCTGGTTTCGGCTGGTATCTTTTTTTTTTTTCATTATGAAATAATGATTCTGTTTGTTGTTAGGCAGTGCTTGAAAGCTTTTGTAGCAGTAAAAAATCATATGTTCCTGGTGTGAAATCAGTTAATGACCGTGGTTCCTTTAGGATTCCAGCAGTCATTTAATAAATTGGTTTCACACTGGGGCCTATCATCTCTACATATTTAGGATTGTTACATTTCATCACTGAAATAAGGAATTGTTAGAAAGCTGTAAACTGCAATGACCATTTGTTATGTAACAATATAGCAAGCGACTCCCAGAGAGTTGTTGGAATTTGAGGTTGTTAGTTGCTTAAAGGACCACTATAGTGCCAGGAAAACATACTCGTTTTCCTGGCACTATAGTGCCCTGAGGGTGCCCCCACCCTCAGGTCCCCCTCCCGCCGGGCTCTGGGGAGAGGAAAGGGTTAAATCTTACTTTTTTCCAGCACACAGTGATTTTCACAGTGAGAAGCACGCAAACGCCTCTAGCGACTGTCAATGAGACAGCCACTAGGGGCTTTAGAGGCTGGATTAACCCATTTATAAACATAGCAGTTTCTCTGAAACTGCTACTTTTATAAAAAATAAAAAAAAGGGTTAATCCTAGAGGGACCTGGCACCCAGACCACTTCAATAAGCTGAAGTGGTCTGGGTGCCTAGAGTGGTCCTTTAAGGCTCACTATTTGAATGCAGCTTTCCTGAAGAAACAGAATTTAAAATCTATGTTCCACCAAGTTTATAATGTGCATTTTTACATATCTGTCTGTATTTATACATACTTATTTATCGTTAAGCCTTTTAACATACCTATTCTGTTTAAATTAAACTGAAAATGAATTCACACTTTAGTGTCCCTTTGAGATGACAATGCTGCTGTAAAAATAATTCCACTATATAAAGATGTCATTTTTGGTGTAAATAAAAAGGAGATACATGTAAGTATAATTAATTATCTTAATATTGGTAATCATAGTTCAATGCAGAAAAATATGGCAGAACATTATGGAGTCACACCTTTAAAACCGTATATTTACAAAAATCAGACAATCAAAAACAGTAATTTACCTGACTTTGTGGAGAGTGAGGATTGCGGCATGTTGCAAAGATTAGTTTAGGAGGATCTGTTTGCTCCGCAAGCTGACGAACAATCTCCAGCCCAATTCCTCTATTACACCCTGTAATTAGAATACTCTGAGGAGACATATTCTCTTTCTGAAGGATGTCTGATACAACAAAAATGCAAGCTGCCGTATACTAAGCAAATGAAGAGTGCCTTCAATTTAAACACCCTAGTCTCCTCCTCTACTTCATGACTCGGCAAGTATGAGGGTAAGCATTGTATAAACTGCCATGTCAAAGACTCTCGTGTATATTTAGAACCATAACTCAAAATTTAGCTATTCACCATGACGTAGCTAAATTGATTTAGCATTTTTCTGGCTGTGTTTTTTTTTCTTTTTTTTTAAACTTAAAACAGATTTCAGTAACCACATAAAATGACTATTTCTGGAAGAAACTACAGTATTTTTTATTGCAGGGTTAAAATAACAGGACTGCTGCACCCAGTCCACTTAATTGAGATAAAGTTGTCGGGATGACTTTATTTGTCCTTTAAATGAAAGAATGGTTCTAGTCTTTACAGAGTAAATTCGAAGTGTGAATGTCCTCCTTTCCCACTGCTGATGCTCATGCCAGAGTAGGAGTCAGTCTGGAAGGTTTATTTACTAAACTCTGAATAAAGTCTGGATGTTGAAGATCTTGTAAAAATCATAAGCACAGGCACAGTTATTTTGTAGGTAAATCTGTTTAAAATCCAACTATTTGCCTTGTGCAACTAATGGGCAAAAAACGAAAAACTAAATTTACCTGTAACTTGCCACCCACCACGACTAAATGTTGAAAAAGCATGCAGGTTTCAATATAAACACCAAAAAACAGAAAACCAGGAGACCCATGGTTCCTGGGAGACAGGGGAGTTTAGAGGATCTCTCCTGTCGGCTCATACAGAGCATGAGCTATCCAAATGCCAGTCATGCTGTATGCTTCTGCGTGCCCTGCTGGTTTCCAAGATGGGCCAAGGACACACTGACCACATACTCCGGCACTCTTGCGAGCTGCGGCTGTAAAGCGTTGCTGCCGGCTGCCGCCACAATGCTATGCGGCACGCAATGCATGCCAGGCTCGCAACAGAAGTAGAGCCCAGAAGGGCAAGATGGATACTGCTGGGCCCCTCTTGGCTGGCCCAACCAGCTGAGCCACTGGAGCACCAGATAAACTAGTGTCCCCTTCTACAGGTAAGAGGCAGGGAGGGGGGGAAGAATAGATTTCTTTTTTTTTAAATTAATAAAAATTATACAACAAAAATCACCCCGAGCAACATTTGTCCAACATAAAGACACATCCACCACACACACACACATAATCATCAAACACAAAAACTGCATCCACCACACAAACACACACCCTGCATCCACTCCACTACACAAACACACACCCTGAATCCACTCCACTACACAGACACACAAATTGCATCCACTATACACACACTACATCCACTACACAAACAGGCACTCTGCATTCACTATACACACACTATATCCATTACATATCCATTACACACACTCTGTGCAGTCACTATATACACACTATATCCACTCAGGAGTGTATTTACCGTGAGGCTGACAATGCATTTGCCTTGGGCGGCAAGAAAAGCCACCCCCCCAATCGCCAGCCTCTTGTCCTGGGGGGGGCCAGAAGCTGGCCACCTCAGAGCCCTCCTAGGCTGGCAGCGGCGGCACTTGGCGGGCGGCGAGGGAGCACTGATCCTCCTGTTCAACTCCCTCGCCGTCTGCTATCCGCCCTGGACCTATGACTAGGTTCCAGTGGGTGAACCTCTTCCTTCTGTAGAGCGAAGCAGGATCAGGAACAAGAGCTCTTACAAGAGCTCAGTAGCTAAGGGAGTATGCAGAGCATAGCAATCCCTGTAGTGATTATCCCCTACAAACACGAGTCGAGGCTGCGAGTTAGAGGGTCAAGTAGTTCTCTTTTAATCAGCCACAAAGGGCCTTCTTTTATGCAGGTTTTACACACATAGTACCACCCACAGGATTTTGTAAAACAACCAATAAAACACGTAATTTACAGTAAAACACTCCAATTTATTCACACAAAATCCTCCCCTCTGCCTGTGATATAATTACTGTACACAATGGGTTAATATAATCACAGGCATTAAAAATATACATTTTACACATGTACTGTAACTTTAAAACTATACATCCAATCTCCATAAACAAATCACACATTCTTACTCAGCATACTTCATATATGAACACTCTCAAAAATCATACAAATCCCTCCGTTCGTGCAAATAGCTTAGTCTCACTGTGTGTTGAAATCGCCGAACATGACTTAGATGCTGCGGCTGAAAACTGAGTGGAGGAGAAGGTAAGGGTCCGCGGTGTTCGTTGAAATGTGTAGCCGATTTCAGTTCCATAGATTTGGCTGCACACACCGCTGACCGCGTTCGCTTGAATAAATATGGCCGCCGCCACTTGTTCGTTTGTACGAGCGGTGGCCACCCCTGTAGGAATTTACCTACAGCAGCCTCCCAGCCTAGGAGGTAAATTGACGGCACACTTCTACTTCTGGGTGGTCCGCCTGTGTGGTACTTGGTTCAGTAAGCCCCATTTACTGAACCAAGTGGGAAAAAGGCACGAACAAGTTATTTTACAGGTCTGGGGACATAGTCTTAAAAGGGCATTGTTCACCAAAGTCACAATGTGCCCACAGACGGTTCTTAAAGGGCCATACACACTAGGTCCATAGTCATGGGGCAGAAGGCTGGCAATGAGGCTTCTCCATAATCCAGGGGAACAGGGCAATTTGTCACTTAAAGAAACAGTTATAAACTGCAGTTTGTAACACTACTCTATCCTAATTCTATTTGACCTGTCTGCGGCTTTTGACACTGTTGATCATCAACAGCTTCTTCTCATCCTCTGCAATATCGGTCTACAAGATACTGCTCTCTCCTGGTGCTCCTCCTTCCTCTTCCAGTGTTTCTTTCTCTGGCTCTGCTTCTTCTCCCCAACTCCTCTCTGTTAGTGTCCCCCAAGGTTCAGTCTTTGGTCCCCTACTATTCTCTATCTATACTGCCTCCCTTGTTAAACTAATTAGCTCCTTTGGCTTCCAATATCATTTATATATGGATGACACGCAAATCTACCTGTCCTCTCCTGATCTCTCCCAGTCCCTCTTGACTAGTGTCTCTGACTGTTTCCCTGCTATTTCTAACTGGATGGCGGCCCACTTCCTTAAACTCAACTTGACCAAGGCGGAAATGGTGGTCTTTCCTCCCTCAAATGTTGCTACTCCTGTGTCTGTTACCATCAGCTCCACCACGCAGGCTCACTGCCTAGATGTTCTCTTTGACTCTAACCTCTCCTTCACACCTCATGTTCTGTCGCTTCCATCTCAAAAATATTGCGCGCATCCGATCCTACTTAACGCTAGATGCGACTAAGGTGCTGGTCCATTCCACTGTCCTTTCTCACATTGACTACTGTAATCCGCTTCTTAGTGGTCTTACGTGCTCCCAACTTGCGCCGTTACAGTCCATAATAAATGCGGCAGCAAGGGTTTATCTTCCTGTCCGCCTGCACCTCCCACGCCTCACCCTTCTGTCAGTCCCTACATTGGCTTCCTGTATGATATAGGGCTCAATTTAAACTTCTGGTTCTTGCTTTCAAATCTCTACATAATGCTACTTCCACTTATCTATCCTCCCTATGATGGGAGTCAGAGTGAGAACTCCACCTATCTATCCTCCCTATGATGGGAGTCAGAGTGAGAACTCTGACTCCCATCAGTGTGGGCCCAAAGAAAAGTTACCCTCTTGCACCTAAAAGATAGGAAACATGAGGGTGACTAAAACATTTTGTATGTGTGTATGTATCTATGTTTTTTCTGTATGTGTGAGTGTGTGTGTGTGCATGTGTGTCTGTCTGTATGTGTAAATTGTAAGTAGGATACCTGCTTTTATTTTATTGCATATTATTTACTACATACTGTGCTACTGGATTTTATTCTGCTTTTTCCTATATACGGTTGCTGAGAACTGGACACCAACTACAGCTACTATCCACATAACCTAAGACTAAATAGAGATTATACCATCCATGCGATATACAGCAGAGCTCTTAACAGCTCTAAAAAGTGTGAGTTAGTCTTTTATTGGGTTTTTATATACACATATGTTTTAATATTTATGTGACTTATTGCACTATTATTTTTTCCTGTTCTTATTTTTTTGAGGGTTATATATACCACCACAATATTTGACTTCCTCCAGTGTATGTATATATTACTATTTTATTGTAGCCACTTTTAGAATTGTTAATCTTTTGGCGCGGTTTACCATATTCTTCTTTGTCACTTTTTGGTTATCATTTGCAAGGATTGGAAATACTTGCTGGTTTACTGCTGCCTTCTATTTTGTTATCTTAGTGAGCGCCTAACCCGTATTGTTTTCTGTCTGTCTGCGTGTCTGTCTCTGTGTGTGTCTGCATGTGTATAAGTTTGTCTGCATGTGTGTTTGTGGGGGTGGCTTATGGAAGGGATTAGACACCACACAAGTAAGACCAACCTATTTACACAAAACACCAAACACAGATCTGCACATTCTACACACACAATCCCACAAGCATGCTACAAACGCAGGCACAATGCTTTCCTGGCACTTTTGTCAGAACAAGTCACAAGCACACATGTTAATAAATTTGCTTGTGTTGTGTACAACGAATACATGGTCTTTTTCTCATGCGAGAGCTGTTCAGCAGAGCTCTGCAAATTGACCCAATATGCTCACTCTCACTTTGAGAGGGGGTGTGCTTGTCATTGGTGATGACAAAACACCACCTCTCCAACCCTGTAAGCTTATCAGTGTGCCACTGTGATTCAAAAATTCCCTGGCTGAATTTTTTTGCCAGTCCAGCCCTGACCAGGAACATAACACAAGGCAGAACCAAACTGGTCATAAGGGACCCTCACAAGGGAACAACACCTTTTGACTATCAACCAGTAATCTGCATGGAAGGTTTTGTCAGGCATCATAGCCTACAAGATTAAAGGGCATATGAGTCAATACATGAGAAATACTCAAAATGAGATTGGAAACAACACCTGAGGCTCAGAACACCATTGCAGGTTGACTTGTAGACCACGCAGTCCTATGCAATTACAAGACCACACAGACAAATCTGTGCACAACTTGCATTGATTACAAGAAAGTCTATGACACAATTAGAAATTGATACTGGAATGCTTGACTGTATACACAGCCTTTAGCAGGAACTCAATGGGCAATTGAAAAACAACTCTAGAAGCCATTTCAAGAACAAGTACACAAGTTAATATCAAATGTGGCATATACCAAGGTGATGTACTAACCCAATGCTGTTTTGCATAGGCCTCAACCCCTTCAGAGAGATCGTCATGAACAGTGGATACAGATACAGGTTCAAGAGTGGGTCAACATCAGTTGCCTACTCTACAGAGATGACATATCTGTTTGAGGAGAGTGATGTAGAAAAGGTTGATGGCAGATAGGCATGTAGATAGGCAGATAGTATAATTTCCACATTATGAAATTCCAACAGTGTTTGGAAAAAACAGAAGTGAAAGTTCGCATATCGGCACTAATTCAAGCAGCAGAGAAACAGGCACTCAGTGCCAGATCAGACTGAAAGAGGCTTTATAAGCAATCCAGAACATGGTATTGGGGTGCAAGGCATTAGCAGGGACAGCATACACTGAGAGGCACAACAAACCTTCTGGAAATGTGAACTGAAATATCTGCACAAAATAGGGTCTGGACCTGCTTAGTCTAGATGGCAGATGAGAATGACCTGTGGAACTTTCAGATCCAGAAAGCCAAGCAAGTAGAAGAACAGAAGACTGCAGTGGTGAACGTAAGAACGAACATGAGAAAGTAAAGAAGCTAGAAAGGACCTGACATGATTGGAATTTCTGTTTTGTATAGTCCATCTAATTCTCTTAACCATGTCCAAACACTGTTATGGTAAATCAAGGCTTAATCATTCAGAATTCCCACATAGTTTTATGTAGCCACTCTCACTGTGCTTGCTGTTGGAGGAGGGAGCATGTCTAGGTTGTCACTTTATGTCCAGAAATGGTTTGTTGTCAGATTTCCCTGGTTCCCGAACATCTGACACAGACCTTGTTAATCCAGGCAACGTCCAAGCCGGCATGACTCTCTTGGTTCATGCTACTCTCCTATTATTGAGGTGGGCTGGGTTTATGTCATTGCCCAGGGAAAAGGCAGTGACATTACGACTACGCTAATTAGTCTATATTTCTATAAAGTTTTTTCCAAATTCTGCGGTTTTGTACACATATAAACTAACAAATAGTTGCAACTAGGTCCTGCTCAAACGGGCTTATAATGTAAAGGGCTTAGGATAAAATAACAAAAGAGGTAAGGATAACAATTGCTCTTTAGTTACTAAAGCTAGTCTATACTAGTTCTAACTAATTTCTTACCAATTAAAGCGAATATAGTAGAAATATATTATACTGAAGTGACAAATTACTAAAACTGTCCCAGACTGTTGACATAACATGATCTACAACAAAACATAACCTACAACAAAAGGTAGAAGTAGCTTTGTCATCATGCAGGCACACTACTTCCCCACACCTCTCCTCCCCCATAGAAATTTTCATGAACTGCAATCTTGTCTTGCTCCAACAATAAAACATAAACAAAATGGAAGAATTTAAAAAATCATGGCAGCCAGGTTCTGTTGCTTCACCAATTTAACACTCACAGACCTGTAGAATTAAGTTGTTATGGGAAGGTCCATGTGGACGGAAACAGGGACCTCCCTAAAACAAGCTAATTCTACGCCTCTCCACTTGAAGACTTTAATGACCTGGCATTGATTCTTTTACTAAGATACCCTTTCATCGCTATGACAGAGAACTCATCTGAAGCAGTTGGAATGGACTCAGCGTTTCAACAAATGGCAGACAACGATCATTCCAATTTCCCTCCTAGTCGGCGAGAGTCATGGAGTAAAGGAGCTGCCAGCATGGACTATTACTTGCATCCTTACATGCTTCATACTTTGGGAGTAATCTGTGATTTAAAAAAAAAAAATCTTCTCTTGCATTTACCACCTCTTGAAGCAGTTTATACTGCAAGTAAGCATGTAAATCTCCCATGTTACAATTTGTGTAGGACCCACCGATATTGGTGTACTGTGACGTAGTGGTGGGCTTAACACAATATGGCAATACGGTGGAACTGAATCCCCATATTTATTTGCTAACATAGGTGATTTTAAGTAGCATTGTTAAATGTAAAGCTATATTTTTGTTGAGTATGTGCGCTGTTCCTTTAACTGTATTTTGTATTTGTTTTGGTCTTTACAGTAGCACCACTGCTTGGATATGCATGTTCTGTGTGTGCCCTCAATTCCAATTTTTTTCTATCTTAGATTGGAGACATATGGATAAATGTTATCACCTGGTATAGTGGTCCATAATCAGAATTCATCAAGAGGATCTCTGTGGATTTTATTTTGGGATACTAAAATAATACAGCACATTTGGAATTACTCCAACTGTATTAATAGCAGGAGCCTTCGCAGGCCAGCTGTTAAATGTATATATTGTTTGTTACATTGTAATACACTGGGTTATATACCACAGTGTGAAACCAGGGACTATGGCTATGACAATTTATAACAACAAGCCTTATTAAATGGGCTCCCCAGTGGCAGAAAACATATTTGTTTTCCTGGCACTGCAGGACCCTACAGTGCCTTACAGGAATCCAGAGCTGATGTCCCTCTGCGTTGGGTCAGGCTCTGCCAACTCTCCTCTCCCGCCGACATCAGCCGGCGGGGGTGACCTAATACAGAGGTACGACAATGGTCACGCACGCGCATTAGACCTCCCCGCAGGAAAGCATTATTCAATAATTTCCTATGGGTATTTTGGTGGCGCTGGAGGTCCCCACATAGCGTGAGGATCTCCAGCATCGTTTAAAACACTTTTCGTGTTCTAAGAACACGGAAGTCCCTCTAGTGGCTGTCTGGTAGACAGGCACTAGAGGAGGACTTAACCCTGCAAGGTAATTATTGCAGTTTATAAAAACTGCAATAATTACACTTGCAGAGTTAAGGGTGGTGGGAGTTGGCATCCAGACCACTCCAATGGGCAGAAGTGGTCTGGGTGCCTGGAGTGTCCCTTTAAGGACTGTGATTGGAACTTGCCAATATAATATCACTTTTGGACAGTTTTTTCAGTATTTTGAGACTTATGTCTGAAATATAAGCAGAGTTGCTTATTGTTCATTGTGTTCTAATGCTCTTATTGGAACACAGCAAACAGATTTGTAGTCCACCAGTTTCACATTATTCTAAGGACTTATTCTTCCTTCTTTTCTCCTTTCCTTCCCTCCTTTCCTTCCCTTCCTTCCTTTCCTCCTTCTTTCCCTCCTCCTAGGCACAAAGTTACGAAGATGGTTACACAAGGGAACTTCTGCCATGTTATCAGGAAGTTTACTGAAAAACCTCTCTGAACTATGGAAAAGTACTGTCACACAGGTACAATACTAAAAAAAAAAAACCCACACAATCAACTTGTCTAGCACAGAGGGTAATAGCTTTGGTATTTTGCTATTCCTAATTCTACACTTATAGTATTCTCATGTACGAAACAGGATAAGAACCCATCATAGTTCATGTAAATTTAAGAGTAATCATGACGATCCAGTAGCAGGCTTCCCAACAGTAAAGATTTCTGCAGGACAGTCCCTATTTTAGGGTCCTGTCCCGCTACCCCAATTTTATTTCCTGGTGTCTTTCATCTGTGGGAACCAGGGAACTGTCCACCAGCAGCACAGTGAGAGCATCATGAAAATGTGCTTGCACTGTGTAGCAAGCACTACGATCAGGCAGAGAACCAGGGCCTGAATTCCCATAAGGCCCCTGAGGCCACGGCATGCACCAGACAAGATACAGGAGAGTTGCTTTGGGGTTATCTTAGAAGAGGAACATAGGTAAAGGTGGGAAGAATGGGAGACTGTCAGTCAGCCTGGCGTGCATTGATGCCAGGCTGTCATGCCCTTTCATTGGGAAGACCTGCAAACTTTCCATTAATGGAACTCAGGGACACACCCTGTCCTGATCTGTATGCCCCCATTAATGCCGTTGAAATTTTAATTCAGAATACAAACCATGTAACTAGCAGTTGAACAATTTTTTTAAACTTATTATAATTATGTCAATTGTTTACATATAATTTATTATTTTAATTGCTCTGATTTATCTATAATTTACACATATGCTGCAGGCAAGGTCCCTCTGGGAATGGGTCATTCTAAGACTTAGAATGACCTATAATGTAATAATGTGGTTGGTAAATCCTTTCCCAATTCTCGGGTGTAACTTTATAGTCATCAGCTCAGCTGCAGACCTTTTTCTACACAGCTCCAAATTTCCACACATAACCAATGTCCCTGACTAATGCTTCTCTGTGTGCCAACCGGTGTAACCTAAAAACAATACAATACAAACGTATTGAGACTAAGGATCTTTTAATGCAGCATGTAAAATAGTTTGTTTTCGACAACTTTTGATATTCAAGAAGAGGAGGGGAGGATGATTGTTTTCTGTTACCCACGCATAAATACATACCAAAATGCTTTACATACCGACACAGATTTAGAAGTAGTGAAGTGAAAAGTGGTATTCTTGTTACAGGATAAACTTGTTACACTTGTATTTCGAGCAAAGTGACACATTACAAATGCACTTTCAACCAGTTACTATGCATCAAATACTGTAATATGTAGGTACACACCCTCAGGTAGTGCATACATAATAGGAACACTAAGTTAAAATGTAATTTGCCTGAATACATACTTTTATCAGCTACTGTAGATATACTGTATACCTTGTTTAAGGTGTTTTAATGCCAAAGAACCAGTGGAATTTAGAATTTCCAACATAGAAGACCATGTGTAGTTTACATGTGCCACAATCCTTAACTTAAAGAGTCTGATCTTGGCTACTAATTTCAAACCGAAACTACAAAGTTAGCAGGTAAATTAACTCGGTGGATTGCAAAAAGGGAAATGGAGAAAGTCCCTCACCTGGAAAAATGTTAGAATCCTCAAAATTCGAAAAATATTTTGAATATAAGGGCATAAAACACAGTTCCTACCACATTTATACAAGCCATGTAAACTGTTTTTCAACCACATATTTAAGGCAGAATAGTCTTGATAACTTTATTTTTATTTTTTATTAAACTTGTTTATTAATATTATTTCACATGCAAATAAGCACAGAAAGAAATTGATCTTAACATTTAAAATGATAAAGATTTACAAGTACATTAATTCATACTCCAGTCAACCTATAGCACCCTGTATATTACCCACTCAGCCTCCCCCCAACCAAACTCCACATTCATTTGAATATTAAAATTATTCTTATTCAAAATATATTATTCACTCTGAATCCCAAGGGTCTCATCCAGCTAAAACTTCCAAATATCAAAAATGTATTTAATTTATGGTTGGCAATAAAAAAGTTTTTTTTCATTGCTGCTTAATAATCTATCTGAATTTTGAGCTCTCTCCGTGACATTCGATCGGTTTTCTTCCATTTTCTAGCCATAACTATTTCTATTGCATTACATAAAACTTAGAGATCAAAATGTTGAAGTGTCCTCTCTGCCCTAGCTTCACAGTTGAATTTTGATTATTCAACAAAGTTTTAATATTTTCAGTCATGTCCTACTGATCCTGTTGATCCTGTTCCTTCTTATAATAGGTAATAAATATTAATATGTATGTATATGTTTTACTTTACCACTGATTCTGAAGTATTTTCTTATTAATTTGCATAATTTGTAATAATGTTGTTTTTTTTAATGTCATTTGGATATGATAAATATTATTACTGCAAAATATATACTTTCAAATGAGGATAGTGCAAAAACAAATAAGCCTGCGCCAATAGAGTAAGAAGTAATTGTTCAAAATAAAGACTCACTAGAACAGCAGGGTAAGATTAAGTGCTTGTAGAGAATTTTCCTCATGGGTGGGTCCGTCCGGATGGTTTAGAATATATCTCTACCTGTTATTTTTAATTTTAACAATAAAAGTGGTATCCTGGAAAGAATAATTAAGAAACACTGGCATCTGTTAAAACAAGACAATACTTAATATGCCGCCAACCACAACATGGCTATATGCCAATCTTTCTCCCGAGCTGGCCGCACATATGCACCCGGCGAACATTTTATTCACACGTGATACGAATGTCCTAAAGGTAGATCACGTGTTTCCCTCTCCTAGACAGCCGACCGCACATATCTTGTGTGCTTTCGGCTTGCTGAATTATGGGACGGACTCCAATCCATGTTTAAAAAAAACTACACTACCCACAATACCCTGTGACATACATAGGGGCGGACTGAAAACCCTCAGGGCCCCCGGGCAAAATAAATCAAGGGCCCCCTTACAGGCCCCACCCATACTCCGCAGCAAGCGCCACCCTTGTCCTGCCTCCATGCACCGCCTCCAGCCACACCCTACACAATCTTTAGACACAAGGAACAAAAGTGCAATAATCCCTTCGAGGCCCCAGTAGAGACTACAATTGAGGGCTAATGGGCCATGGAGGGGGGTCTTTCTAGCAGAGGCTATCTCAGTGTCCTTTAGAGAGTGTGTTAGAAAGAATCCCCTCCAGGCCCCATTAGAGACTACAATGGAGTCTAATAGGCGTGGAAGGGGGTCTTTCTAACAGAGGCCATCTCAGCATCCATTAGATAGCCCCTGCTGTGAGTGCAGAGTGTGTATTATGAATGCAGTGTATGTAGTGTGTTTGTAGTGAATGCAGAGTGTGTATAGTGAATGTAGTGTGTAGTGAATGTAGTGTGTAGTGAGTGCAGAGTGTGTATAGTGAATGCAGTGTGTATTGTGAATGTAGTGTTTTGTAGTGAGTGCAGAGTGTGTATAGTGAATGTAGTGTGTTTGTAGTGAGTGCAGAGTGTGTATAATGAATGCAGTGTATTTGTAGTGAGTGCAGTGTGTGTAATAAATGTAGTGTGTTTGTAGTGAGTACAGAGTGTGTATAATGAATGTAGTGTGTTTGTTGTGAGTGCAGTGTGTGTATAATGAATGCAGTGTGTTTGTAGTGAGTGCAGAGTGTGTATAATGAATGCAGTGTGTTTGTAGTGAGTGCAGTGTGTATAATGAATGCAGTGTATTTGTAGTGAGTGCAGTGTGTATAATAAATGTAGTGTGTTTGTAGTGAGTGCAGAATGTGTATAATGAATGTAGTGTGTTTGTAGTGAGTGCAGTGTGTATAATGAATGCAGTGTATGTAGTGTGTTTGTAGTGAATGCAGAGTGTGTATAGTGAATGTAGTGTGTAGTGAGTGCAGAGTGTGTATAGTGAATGCAGTGTGTATTGTGAATGTAGTGTTTTGTAGTGAGTGCAGAGTGTGTATAATGAATGCTGTGTGTGTGTGTGTGTGTGTGTGTGCTGGATAGTGTGTGTGTGTGTGTGTGTTTATGCTGGATGATGTGTGTGTGTGTGTATGCATTTATTTTTTTTAACTTCATGTGTATTTTTTTTATTTTATTCCCCCCTCCCTGCTTCTTACCTTGTCATGGAGGGGGGAGGTCGCCTGGTGGTCCGGTGGAGGGAGCCAGCCGCTGCACACAGGGGCCATCACATGTTGTGTTCCGTCTCCAGCTCTGTCTCTTGCGAGACTCGCCTGTGCGGAGCGTTGCCGTGGTAACCCATGGCAACGCTCTGACAGCCATGGATCTCGCGAGAGTTAGAGCTGGAGAGGGAACACAGCATGTTCTGGGTCCCTGTGTGCAGGTAGCAGGGCAGGTCCTGCAGGACTGCTAACGGGGACGGTGTTCCTGCTTTGGAAAAAGTGCAGGAACGCCGTTCCCATGAGTTCCTGCAGGACTTGAGCCCTGATCTTACCCTGCTTTTCTAGTGAGACTTCATTTTGAATAATTACTTCTTTCTCTATTGGTGCAGCCTTATCTCTTTTTACACTATTTTCTGTTTCCTTGAAGGGTTGGAGGGATTCCCTTCTTCAACGCTGCTATCCACTTACATCCTTCTTCAACGCTGCTACCCACTTACATATTGTCTGTAAATTAGTGCTGACAATTTGTAGTTGTACTTTGTCTTTCAAATGAGGAATATATTGCTGTCTAAGATCCATCACGATCACATGGAAGTAAGTAAATAAGGTCTACTTGCTACACCTATCAGCAATAATAATTACATCACTCCAGACCTTTAAATACCCTGCTGGAAGATGGTGGCGACAGCATCACGTCCTGAGTAAGCCGGGGCAGCCTGGAGAAATGCATTGACGTCATTGGTGGGAGCGGAGACTGCAGAAGCCTAGAAGAAATTACTCTCATGCCATTCGTGCTGCACTGAAACCGGATCACTGCATCTCGGACACTACAGCCATCTAGAGACAGCATCTCCAGCATCACCACCTGATATATTTTGACAAAGCTTTGCAGTGAGTAACGGTGTATGCAGAGCCTACTCACTATGTTCTCTTGTAAGAGACAGTGTATTTATATTTTACCACCTCAGAGTTTTTAATAAATACATTTGTTTGCACTTTGTTAATACAGCTGAGCTTTTTCACTATTGAATTGGAACCTGATTTCCTTAACCTATCTTGGTACATTAATATATGATGTTAAAAGCATTCTTTTTCTAAAGCAGTCTGAACTATTATGTGTATTTATGCATTTCTTTCTATATGTCCTCTGAGATGTTGGCCTGGGGCCATCTATTGACCATTGAGTATTACTACAAAATTTTTACATCTTTTACAACATTTACTTGGTTTTGGGTTTGTCACCTAAACATGCATTCCACTATACTGCTCTACTGCTTATATATTTTCTTTTGATTTTGTTTTATGTGTTAGGGGTTACATTAGCAGCATTAGAAACAATTCATACCAACTCTAAGTTGTATAAAATTCAGACTATCAGAGCGCTCCAAAATTAAACTTAAATACTATAAATATAAATTTCAAAATCAATGTTTAACTCCTTACTGACTGCGGACGTATCCGGTACAGCAGACAAAAAAAATTTTGTTAATGACTTCGGACGTACCTAACATGTCCGCGGCAAATTTGAGCTCCGGGAGTGATTGTGATCGCTTCCAGCCACTGTAATGGTATTGCAGCAATGCCTCCCCTGACTGCCAGGCCACCGGCCGATCAATCTTCTTCTCCATCTGGGGAACTGTCTGACAGCCCAGACAGTCCCCCCTCGGCAAAATAGGGCTAAACTAACAGGCACTGCTTGGGAAAACAAATAAAACTAAGTTTTAAAATAAAAAAAGTTAATTTAAAAAAAATATATATAGATCATACTAAGTGTATTTTTAGTAATATATATATTTATATATGTATGTATAAATATACTACAAAATATACATATGTCCATACACATAATTACATAAATAATTTCATCAATTAATAGACCTTAATCTAATTAAATTATTCACTTGCTACAAAATACACCCCTTGTCACAATGCTAATTGGGAGTCTTATTTCTGAGCATCAACTTCTATATAGTTCCATATCTTCAGGGGTTAATAAAACAAAACAAACCTCTTTCTTCCTAGTTATACCTTAAAGGGTTAATGGGCTTTCAATCTTTTTTTTTATATACCTTTCCTGACACCCCATTGGTGCTCCAATATTCAAACTGACCAATTACAAACCTTTTCTACCATTAATAAACCAAACACTGAGCACTTGTCTGGTTCCCCTCTGATGAGCCAGATTGGCGAAACGTGCGTCAGGGGTTCTAACAAGCACACTTCATAGCCACTGTATCACGACTGAGCTCATGTTTGGCTCGTAATGGCGTTTACAGAAATTCACTAATACCTGTCCCCATATATTGGTGAAAAAAAATTAAATCATTACAATCTCCAGCTTTCTTTCATTATATTGATTCTAGGGCTGGTGGGCATTTCTTATTCATCCATTTAGGAGAAACAAGCATTGGGTTAAGGGGTGCCCTCAAAGGCACATAATTAGTATTTACTTTACCTCTCCCTGCTATCACACCTATTAATACAAACATGTATTGGCTTCATTGTTTGGCAGCACTATTGGCTAATACCATGTTGCCTTTTTGTTCCCACTACATAGTTACATAGTTACATAGTTACATAGCTGAAAAGAGACTTGCGTCCATCAAGTTCAGCCTTCCTCAGAAATGTTGTTGCTTTTGATTCAAAAGAAGGCAAAAAACCTGGTCTGAAGCACTTCCAATTTTGCCACAAACTAGGAAAAAATTCCTTCTTGACCCCAAAATAGCAGTCAGATGTCTCCTTGGATCAAGCAGCTATTACCCCACTAATTAGAAATTATATCCTTGTATGTTATGTTTTTGTAAGTATTTATCCAATTTCAGTTTAAACATCTGTATGGACTCTGACAAAACCACCTCTTCAGGCAGAGAATTCCATATCCTTATTGTTCTTACTGTAAAAAAAACTTTTCTTTGCCTTAGATGAAATCTCCTTTCTTCCAGCCTAAATGTGTGACCTCGTGTCCTATGTATAACCCTGTTTATGAATAGATTTCCAGATAAAGGTTTGTACTGGCCCCGAATATATTTGTATAAAGTTATCATATCCCCTCTCAGGCGCCGTTTTTCCAAACTAAACAGATTTAATTTTTTAACCTTTCTTCATAACTAAAATGCTCCATTCCTTTTATCAATTTTGTAGCTCGTCTCTGGACTTTTTCTAGTGCCATGATATCCTTCTTTAGAACAGGCGCCCAAAATTGCACAGCATATTCAAGGTGTGGTCTTACCAGCGATTTATAAAGAGGCAAAATTATATTTTCATCCCGAGAATTTATGCCCCTATTTATACATGACAAAATCTTACTGGCCTTAGCAACTGCAGATTGACATTGCATATTGCTGCCTAATTTGTTGTCTATAACAATTCCCAAATCCTTCTCGTGTGTGGTTATCCCTAATTCACTACCATTTAGTGTGTAAGTTGCTTGTGCATTCTTAACCCCGAAGTGCATAACTTTGCATTTCTCTATGTTAAATTTCATCTGCCATTTTAGTGCCCAGTCCCCCAATCTATCCAAATCTCTCTGCAGCAAAGCAATATCCTGCTCACATTTTATTACTTTACAAAGTTTTGTGTCATCTGCAAACACTGATACATGGCTTTCAATGCCTATTTCAAGATCATTTATAAATATGTTAAATAGAAGTGGTCCCAAAACAGAACCCTGAGGGACACCACTTACCACTTTTGTCCAGCCTGAAAATTTACCATTAATTACAACTCGTTGTACTCTGTCCTTAAGCCAATGTTCTACCCAAGAACAGGAATATTCATCTAGACCAATTTATTTTAGTTTGAAGACTAACCTATTGTGAGGAACCGTATCAAATGCCTTGGCAAAGTCCAAGTAGATCCCATCCACTGCAACACCCTGATCTATACTTCTACTTACCTAATTGCATTCTACGAAGAAGTAAGTTTGACATGACCTATGTTTCACAAAACCATGCTGATTATTGCTAATAACAAAGTTCTTCCCAATGAATTCCTGAATATTATCCATTAATAGCCCTTCAAATATTTTCCCAGTTACAGAAGTTAAGCTCACAGGTCTATAATTTCCAGGCAAGGATTTTGAACCCTTTTTAAATATAGGAACAACATCTGCCTTCCTCCAATCCTCCGGTACAACACCTGAAACAAAAGAATCTTGAAAAATTAAATACAGAGGTTCACTTATTTCCCCACTTAGCTCCTTAAGTACTCATGGGTGAATACAGTCAGGCCCTGGAGCTTTATTTACATTAATTTTCTTTAATAGCTGTAGCACCTTGTCTCGAGTTATCCAGTCACAAGTTATTTGCAGCAATCATTTGCATATCTCTTGCCATAGGATCCTCATTAATATATACTGAAGAAAAATAGTTATTTAAAATTTCTGCTTTTTCCTGGTCTTCATTAGCTAATAAACCCAACTCTGTTTCAAGTGTACCTACACTTTCATTTTTTGTTTTTTTAGAATTGATGTACTTGAAAAAATTTTTGGGGTTGGTTTTGCATTCTTTAGCTATCAATTTCTCATTTTCTAGTTTAGCCACTTTAATTGCCTTTTTGCAAGTGTTATTGGCTTCCTTATATCTTAAATAGGATGCCTTTGATTTGTCTGATTTAAATGCTTTAAATGCCCTTTTCTTATTTTTAATCTCTTGTTTTACTTCTCTACTAAGCCACATTGGTTTTAATTTGCTGGACTTTTTTTAGTTGCACTATCTCTAGCAAGACCAGGCATTTTCTGATATCTTAGTATTCCTATTGCAGCACTGCACATTATGAAATACTACTTTTTTCTTTCTAAAAGGGAGGGAGACATCCCCGTATCCCTTTGTTTGGAGTTTAGATTTTTTTCTATTCTCCTTATACTGCTGGTCTGCTACAGATGTTTTTTTTTTTTTTATTAACCTGAACTCACAAAGCTACTGCCTGTACTACCTTACTCTGTATTGATTATCCCTATAATTGGGTAAAACAACCAGATTTTCATATACATAATAGCTACACTTAGGATACTTGTTTTGTAGATATGTACATTATTATTACTGTTTGAATTTCGTTTTCCTTTTCTTTTTGTTGTGGTGACTTATTTCACCTCTTAATCGCTATATTAAAAGTTGTTTTATTTTTAGAAATACCTAGCCTAATTGGTTGATATTTGCCACTCCACCAGCGATACAGTTATTATTTCTCACTCTCTACAGGCAGTTCTCTTTTTTAATTTTTTTTTTCTCATTTAATTCCATAAATATACACGTAGACTTCAAATATATAAATATGCATATATATTTAAATTATACATGCATATTTATGTAATGTTATTGATTGCAATTTGGGGGAACTCCCTGACAACCCAGGCCGAAAGTCTAGAGAATTTAATTTGCTAGAACTATATTTAACCCTGTAACGTTCCAAGACACCCTAAAATCTGTACATGGGGGGGAGTACTGTTTTGCTCGGTAGACATCGCTGAACACAAATATTAGTGTTTCAAAACAGTTATACATATCACAGCGATGATATTGTCAGTAAAATTTATGTTTTTTGCCTCTTTTACACACAAACGGCACTTTCACTGATGATATCATTGTTGTGATATGTTTTACTGTTTTGAAACATAAACAACTAATATCTGTGTTCAGCAAAGTCCCCGAGTAAACAGGACCCCCTCTTGAATTTCCTTTTTTTCACATTAATATTTGCCAGGTTATGTTTCCTTTGAGAGCGAATGGTAGCTCAGGAATGAGAATTACCCCCATGGTGGCATACCATTTGCAAAAGAAGACAACCCAAGGTATTGCAAATGGGGTATGTTCAGTCTTTTTTAGTAGCCACTTAGTCACAAACACTGGCCAAAGTTAGCATTTATAATGTCCATGTGAGGTGTGATTCAGAGATTTATGACCCATAACAGTGTTACAATGTCACTATTGATAGATTTAAAAAATATATATTTTGAAACCGCAATGTCCTACTAGCACTATAACTTGCAAAAAAAAAAGCTAATAACATGTTAACATTGGATATTTCTAAACTCAGGACAAAATTTAGAAAAAAATTACTGGGGCACTTGTAGATTATTTATAGAAATAATCCATGCACAATAACCACTACTGCTCTGTGTAGTGGTTCTGGTGCCAGGAGGGCCGGGCCCCCCTCCCAGAGTAAGTAGTCAAACAGTAAGAACAGTTTGACAACTTACCTGGGGTCTGCTGGGATATGGGGCTGTAGTAGGTTATAGGAGCAGTGGTGCAATGTGTGAGGGGTGCAGTGTGTGTGAAAGGTTCAGTGTGGGTGTGGGGGTGTAGTGTCTGAATGTGTAGGGTGTGTGGGGCAATGAGTATATGAGGGGGCTGTGTATGTGTGTGGCAATTTTAGTATGGGGGGCTGTGTATGGGGGTCTGTGTGTATATGGGTGGGAAGTGTATGTGTGTGTGAGGCAATGTGTGTAAATGTACACATTTAGCTTGTGGTGTGTGTGGGGGCAGTGTGTGTGTATGGGGGGCAGTGTGTGAATGTGTATGGTGTGTGTGTGGGGGCAGTGTGTGAATGTGTATGGTGTGTGTGTGGGGGCAGTGTGTTTATAGGGATAGAGTTCACTCTCACCACTGCAACCACCAGGAATCCCTGGTGGTCACAATGTTGAGAGTGAACTCTAGCCCGTAGCGCCAGGGCTAGAGCTGACTCTTGCAACAGCCGTAACGTTGCCGTGGTAACCACGTGGTAACCGCGTGGCAATGCTCTGTGCTCGCGCAAGAAGGACCCAGAGGAGCTGCAGGCTGAGCTCCCGGGTCCTCTCTTCCTCCCTCCCCTGCCGGCTGCCCGCATGGTGCCTGCGGACAGGGGAGGGGGGGCAATTGCCCCCTGGATCCACCAGTGATATATACAGCCCTTTTGTGTGCCTTTTTGTCTGCCCCCAGTCTCTCTGTATGTTTCTTTCTTCCCCTCACTGCTCCTGTGTCTATGTCTCCCCTCTCCTTCCCAGTCTCTCTTACCCCTCTGCCTCTTTCTCCCCCTCCCCTTGTGTGTCTCTCTCCTTTCTCCCTGTGTCTCTCTCTTCCACTGCTTCTTTCTCCCCCCTTTCCCTGTGTCTCTCTCTCCCCCACATCTCTCTTCCTCTCTGTCTCTTTCTCCCCCCTCCCCATCTCTTTCTCCCCCTGTGTCTCATTCTTCCCTCTCTTTCTCCCCCAACTCTCTATTCCCCCTCTTTCTCCCCCTGTGTCTCATTCTTCCCTCTCTGTCTCTTTCTCCCCCTCCCCATCTCTCTATTCCCCCTCTTTCTCCCCTGTGGCTGGGAATTGTGGGAACCGCAAAGGAGCATGAGAGAGAGACATGCTCCTCCCTCTTTCCGTCCTCCACGTTAGTGACAGGACAGGAGTGCCGCCGGACCTGCGAGACTGCCACCCGGCCCGGCGGCTCCAGCGTGGGACGCGGCCAGCCCCCTCAGAGTGTGCCACCGGACCGCCCACCCGGTGGCACCTACTTGCTTAATCCCGGTGGGCCAATCTGGCCCTATCGCCGGGCCCCCTGATGGCGGGCCCCCCTCACGGCCGGGCCCTCGGACCATGTCCGAAGTGCCCGACTGGTCAGTCCGCCCCTGGACATACACTATTCCCATGTCAAATGACTTACTAATATCATTAAATTCTCACACATCCAATGCTTGTTTTAGATGATATTTAAAGCTATAATACTGTTTATTTCTGTATAATGTTAACTTTATTACTTTTATTCATGTTTCCAATGTACTTCTATATAAACTAAGTATGCCAGGTTATCTCTATTCCATTTGAAGAAGCCATGTTATGGTTATTTTAATTGTGTATTTTAATCCCTTAAGGACACATGACATGTGTGACATGTCATGATTCCCTTTTATTCCAGAAATTTAGTCCTTAAGGGGTTAAACAAAAATCTTTTGGTCACCTAATTTGTACCAATTTTCTTTTTATTGTATTTTATATACACTTTTTTTAATTTTATTTGATTCTCCCTGGCATTTTTATCTGTTCCTGTACTCCAAGAAATCCAAAGCGGGGATCATTCCCCCAACGCTTTATCAATAGAGCAGTATTTCCTGCTCTAGACTTGTGAGTGTAATTTTATATCTCATTTTATCATATTGAGAGCACTATTGCTGTCCTTTTATCATATTTTGGAGCCCTGCATACCCAGACTGTACTGACGGACGTACCTCTTTGCATATCTCATAAGTGGGGATTATACTGCTGTATACCCTCCACTCCAGAGTAGGTTATAGCTCTTGCAAATGTTAGTGTACTACCTACTTTTTTATAAATTTTATCTCTGGATCATGACTTCTTGCAATATTGGCTGTTTTCGTATCTCCCTCTTGTCTCCCCACATATACGAATATCCTAAACCACCCGGACGGACACACCCCCGAGCAAAAGTCTCTACAAGCACTTTAATCTTACCCAGGGGTCAAGTCCTGGGGAAAAAAGTGTGGGAACTCACCCAAGATTCCCGCCCCCCCGCCCCCCTTAAAAAAATTTTTTTTTTACACTCCTAGTGTGTTTGTAGTGAATGCAGAGTATGAATAATAAATGTAGTGTGTTTGTAGTGAGTGCAGTGTGTATAGTGAATGTAGTGTATTTGTAGTGAGTGCAGTGTGTATATAATGAATGCAGTGTATTTGTAGTGAGTGCAGTGTGTATAATGAATGCAGTGTATTTGTAGTGAGTGCAGAGTGTGTATTATGAATGCAGTGTATGTAGTGTGTTTGTAGTGAATGCAGAGTGTGTATAGTGAATGTAGTGTGTAGTGAATGTAGTGTGTAGTGAATGTAGTGTGTAGTGAGTGCAGAGTGTGTATAGTGAATGCAGAGTGTGTATA
Source organism: Pelobates cultripes (assembly GCA_933207985.1). NCBI lineage: Eukaryota > Metazoa > Chordata > Amphibia > Anura > Pelobatidae > Pelobates > Pelobates cultripes. Next base: position 59,298,665 of record OW240923.1, read on the forward strand.
GTGAATGCAGTGTGTATAGTGAATGTAGTGTGTATAGTGAATGTAGTGTGTTTGTAGTGAGTGCAGAGTGTGTATAATGAATGCTGTGTGTGTGCTGGATGGTGTGTGTGTGTGCTGGATGATGTGTGTGTGCTGGATGGTGTGTGTGTGTATGCTGGATGATGTGTGTGTGTGTGTATGCATTTTTTTTTTAACTTCATGTGTATTTTTTTTATTTTATTCCCCCCTCCCTGCTTCTTACCTTGTCATGGATGGGGGAGGTCGCCAGGTGGTCCGTTGGAGGGAGCCAGCCGCTGCACACAGGGGCCATCACATGTTGTGTTCCGTCTCCAGCTCTGTCTCTTGCGAGACTCGCCTATGCGGAGCGTTGCCGTGGTAACCCATGGCAACGCTCTGACAGCCACGGGTCTCGCGAGAGTTAGAGCTGGAGAGGGAACACAGCATGTGCTGGGTCCCTGTGTGCAGGTAGCAGGGCAGGTCCTGCAGGACTGCTAACGGGAACGGTGTTCCTGCTTTGGAAAAAGTGCAGGAACGCCGTTCCCATGAGTTCCTGCAGGACTCGAGCCCTGATCTTACCCTGCTGTTCTAGTGAGACTTCATTTTGAATAATTACTTCTTTCTCTATTGGTGCAGCCTTATCTCTTTTTACACTATTTTCTGTTTCCTTGAAGGGTTGGAGGGATTCCCTTCTTCAACGCTGCTACCCACTTACATCCTTCTTCAACGCTGCTACCCACTTACATATTGTCTGTAAATTAGTGCTGACCTACTGTTGTACTTTGTCTTTCAAATGAGGAATATATTGCTGTCTAAGATCTATCACGATCACATGGAAGTAAGTAAATAAGGTCTACTTGCTACACCTATCAGCAATAATGATTACATCACTCCAGACCTTTAAATACCCTGCTGGAAGATGGTGGCGATAGCATCACGTCCTGAGTAAGCCGGGGCAGCCTGGAGAAATGCATTGACGTCATTGGTGGGAGCGGAGACTGCAGAAGCCTAGAAGAAATTACTCTCATGCCATTCGTGCTGCACTGAAACCGGATCACTGCATCTCGGACACTACAGCCATCTAGAGACAGCATCTCCAGCATCACCACCTGATATATTTTGACAAAGCTTTGCAGTGAGTAACGGTGTATGCAGAGCCTACTCACTATGTTCTCTTGTAAGAGACAGTGTGTTTATCTTTTACCACCACAGAGTTTTTAATAAATACATTTGTTTGCACTTTGTTAATACAGCTGAGCTTTTTCACTATTGAATTGGAACCTGATTTCCTTAACCTATCTTGGTACATTAATGTATGATGTTAAAAGCATTATTTTTCTAAAGCAGTCTGAACTATTATGTGTATTTATGCATTTCTTTCTATATGTCCTCTGAGATGTTGACCTGGGGCCATCTATTGACCATTGAGTATTACTACAAAATTTTTACATCTTTTACAACATTTACTTGGTTTTGGGTTTGTCACCTAAACGTGCATTCCACTATACTGCTCTACTGCTTATATATTTTCTTTTGATTTTGTTTTATGTGTTAGGGGTTACATTAGCAGCATTAGAAACAATTCATACCAACTCTAAGTTGTATCAAATTCAGACTATCAGAGCGCTCCAAAATCAAACTTAAATACTATAAATATAAATTTCAAAATCAATGTTTAACTCCTTACTGACTGCGGACGTATCCGGTACAGCAGACAAAAAAATTTTTGTTAATGACTTCGGACGTACCTAACATGTCCGCGGCAAATTTGAGCTCCGGGAGTGATTGTGATCGCTTCCAGCCACTGTAATGGTATTGCAGCAATGCCTCCCCTGACTGCCAGGCCACCGGCCGATCAATCTTCTTCTCCATCTGGGGAACTGTCTGACAGCCCAGACAGTCCCCCCTCGGCAAAATAGGGCTAAACTAACAGGCACTGCTTGGGAAAACAAATAAAACTAAGTTTTAAAATAAAAAAAGTTAATTTAAAAAAAATATATATAGATCATACTAAGTGTATTTTTAGTAATATATATATTTATATATGTATGTATAAATATACTACAAAATATACATATGTCCATACACATAATTACATAAATAATTTCATCAATTAATAGACCTTAATCTAATTAAATTATTCACTTGCTACAAAATACACCCCTTGTCACAATGCTAATTGGGAGTCTTATTTCTGAGCATCAACTTCTATATAGTTCCATATCTTCAGGGGTTAATAAAACAAAACAAACCTCTTTCTTCCTAGTTATACCTTAAAGGGTTAATGGGCTTTCAATCTTTTTTTTTTATATACCTTTCCTGACACCCCATTGGTGCTCCAATATTCAAACTGACCAATTACAAACCTTTTCTACCATTAATAAACCAGACACTGAGCACTTGTCTGGTTCCCCTCTGATGAGCCAGATTGGCGAAACGTGCGTCAGGGGTTCTAACAAGCACACTTCATAGCCACTGTATCACGACTGAGCTCATGTTTGGCTCGTAATGGCGTTTACAGAAATTCACTAATACCTGTCCCCATATATTGGTGAAAAAAAATTCTATCATTACAATCTCCAGCTTTCTTTAATTATATTGATTCTAGGGGTGGGAGGCATTTCTTATTCATCCACTTAGGAGAAACAAGCATTGGGTTAAGGGGTGCCCTCAAAGGCACATAATTAGTATTTACTTTACCTCTCCCTGCTATCACACCTATTAATACAAACATGTATTGGCTTCATTGTTTGGCAGCACTATTGGCTAATACCATGTTGCCTTTTTGTTCCCACTACATTGCTGGACTTTTTTTAGTTGCACTATCTCTAGCAAGACCAGGCATTTTCTGATATCTTAGTATTCCTATTGCAGCACTGCACATTATGAAATACTACTTTTTTTCTTTCTAAAAGGGAGGGAGACATCCCCATATCCCTTTGTTTGGAGTTTAGATTTTTTCTATTCTCCTTATACTGTAGGTCTGCTACAGATGTTTTTTTGTTTTTTTTTATTATCCTGAACTCACAAAGCTACAGCCTGTACTACCTTACTCTGTATTGATTATCCCTATAATTGGGTAAAACGACCAGATTTTCATATACATAATAGCTACACTCAGGATAATTGTTTTGTACATATGTATATTATTATTTCTGTTTGAATTTCGTTTTCCTTTTCTTTTTGTTGTGGTGACTTATTTCACCTCTTAATCGCTATATTAAAAGTTGTTTTATTTTTAGAAATACCTAGCCTAATTGGTTGATATTTGCCACTCCACCAGCGATACAGTTATTATTTCTCGCTCTCTACAGGCAGTTCTCTTTTTTAATTTTTTTTTCTAATTTAATTTCATAAATATACACGTAGACTTCAAATATATAAATATGTATATATATATTTAAATTATACATCCATATTTATGTAATATTTTTACATAATTAAGTAATGTTATTGATTGCAATTTGGGGGAACTCCCTGACAACCCAGGCCGAAAGTCTAGAGCAGTGTTGGCGAACCTATGGCACGCGTGCCACAGGTGGCACGCCAAGCCCCCTCTGTGGGCACGCGGCCATAGGTCGCCGTGTGCTCCGCCGGTGCATCCATATGGCGGCACAAGTGGCCGCCTCAGGGTGCACCGGCCCGGCGGGCGCAAAGCCGGAGTGACCGGCAGGAGGTGAGCGCAGAGCGCTCCCTCCTGCCAGGCACTCTGTGTAGCGTGGCCGAGCGCACCGCGGTACAGGAACTTATGTTTCCTGTACCCGGGCGGCCGGAAATGAAGTGCTCACAGAGCGAGCACTTCCTGTCCGCCGGGTACAGGAAACATAAGTTCCTGTACCGCAGTGCGCTCGGCCACGCTACAAGGTAGGAGCTCAAGGAGGGGGGAGGGGGGACCTGAGTGGGAGAGAGATGGGACCTGGAGGGGAGGAAGCCAGCGGAGGGACTGGAGGGAGAGCTGTGCGTGGGAGGGGGGACTGAGGAGCTGGGCAGGGGGACTGAGGAGAGCCATGGGAGGGGGAAACTGAGGGAGAGCAAGTGAGGGGGGGAAACCGAGTGGAGAGCCGGCGGGAGGGGGGAACTGAGGGAGAGCCATGGGAGGGGGGGGACTGAGGGAGGAGCCATGGAGGGGGGACTGAGGGAGAGCCATGGGAGGGGGACCGAGGGAGAGCCATGGAGGGGGGGGGACTGAGGGAGAGCCATGGAGGGGACTGAGGGAGAGCCATGGGAGGGGGAAACTGAGGGAGAGCCATGGGAGGGGGGGGGACTGAGGGAGAGCCAAGCGGGAGGGGGGGAACTGAGAGGGAGATCCGCGGGAGGGGGGGAAAGGTCCGAGGGAGAGCCGCCGGAGGGGGGAACCGAGGAGAGCCCAGCGGGAGGGGAAACCAGGTTTCATGGAGGGGGAAACCGAGGGAGAGCCATGGGAGGGGAACTGAGGGAGAGCCATGGGGCCCGAGCAGGAGAAAGATGGGGAAACCGATGGAGACGCTGGGACCTGAGGGGAGAGATGGGGAAACTGAGGGAGAGAGGATGGGGGAACTGAGGGAGAGAGGATGGGGAAACCGAGCGGGAGAGATGGTGGAAACCGAGTGGAGAGAGTAGGATGGGGAAACCGAGGGAGAGAGATGGGGTGGAAACTGAGTGGGAGAGAGATGGGGGAAACTGAGTGGGAGAGAGGATGGGGCCAAAACTGAGTGGGAGAGAGATGGGGACTGAGGGAGAGAGATGGGGGACTCTGAGGGAGAGAGATGGGGTGGGACTGAGGGAGAGATGGGGGGTCCGGAGGGAGAGAGATGGGGGAAACTGAGGGAGAGATATGGGGGGAACTGAGTGGGAGAGATGGGGGGAAACTGAGGCGGAGAGTTATGGGGGGGAACTGAGGGAGGTATAGGGGGAGAAAACTGAGTGTGGGACGCGGGGAGAGGGGGGACGACATACACACAGCACCCCTGCCCTACACATATCACCCCACACAAAGACACCAACACATCACCCCACCCACACACAAACACATACAATGTACCCCTCAATGCAGTGTGTGTACACTCAGCAGTCTGTCTGTGTGTGTACACTCAGCAGTCTGTCTGTGTGTGTACACTCAGCAGTCTGTCTGTGTGTGTACACAGCAGTGTGTGTGTGTGTACTCGGCAGTCTGTGTGTGTGTGTGTGTATTTAGCAGTCTGTGTGTGTATTTAGCAGACTGTGTAATCAGCAGTCTGTGTGTGTATTCAGCAGTCTGCTAAGTACACAGACAGACTGCTAAGTACACACACAGAGATGTTAATTAGTTCGGACAACTGTATGAGTTGTTTTTTTCGAAACTTAAACCTCAGTATTCAGGTTTAAATGCCGTTTTGGCACTTTGAGGGAAAAAAAATTGTCATGTATTACGGTTTGGGCACTCGGGCTCAAAAAGGTTCGCCATCACTGGTCTAGAGAATTTAATTTGCTAGCACTATTTTTAACCCTGTAACTTTCCAAGACACGCTAAAATCTGTACATGGGGGGGGGTGTACTGTTTTGCTCGGTAGACATCGCTGAACACAAATATTAGTGTTTCAAAACAGTTATACATATCACAGCGATGATATTGTCAGTAAAACTTATGTTTTTTGCCTTTTTTACACACAAACGGCACTTTCACTGATGATATCATTGTTGTGATATGTTTTACTGTTTTGAAACATAAACAACTAATATTTGTGTTCAGCAAAGTCCCCCGAGTAGAACAGGACCCCCCCCTCTTGAATTTCCATTTTTTCACATTAATATTTGCCAGGTTATGTTTCCTTTGAGAGCGAATGGTAGCCCAGGAATGAGAATTACCCCCATGATGGCATGCCATTTGCAAAAGAAGCAACCCAAGGTATTGCAAATGGGGTATGTTCAGTCTTTTTTAGTAGCCGCTTAGTCACAAACACTAGCCAAAGTTAGCATTTATAATATTTGTTTGTGTTAAAAATGCAAAAAAAAACATGAATGGTAACTTTGGCCAGTGTTTGTGACTAAGTGGCTTGTAACGGCTACCCAGGTTGTAGAGGGGTATCTGCTGTTGGAGACGTCCTTCCTCCCGGCAAGATGCTGTGCTGTAGTGGAGCTGCGATATGCCATCCGCTGGATCTTAGTAGAGAGAAGCAGAGCTCTTAAAAGAGTGAGTGATTATGCTGAGCAGGTTCCCTTTCAATAACGAGACAAGGCTACATTTTGAAGGGTGAAGTAGAACTGATTTATTGACCACACAAGCAGCTGCTTTTATGCAGGTTTTACAGTAAGGTTACTATCCACGTGGACCTTGTGGGGCACTGACAATGGAAATACAGCAGCCAGTCAGTTACAATGTTACAGTAGAAGCACACCCATTATTTACAATACATTCCTCCCCTCTGCTTAGAAGCTAATTGAGTTAATCGTTATATCAGCTCAATTATCTCCAAGCTAAAAAATATACTTTTACACATTTTTCATAACTTTAAAACTATGCATAGGATTTTAACGAAAGTTACATTTTAATGATCAATACATTCAGGGGAACAACATTTAAAAAAATGGCACAAATTGGACCACTGGTTCGGGAGTTAGTAAAAAGGTGGATGTGACCGACTGCTCACACATTTTCTATACTCAAAACAGTTCAACACTTTCAGTCTCTGCGGTCGGTCTATTTTCCCTTTGTAAGAAGTGTAAAATGCACGAAAGGAACCGTTTGTGCCTACCATCATTGGATGCATATTGTTCGAATGAATAAACTCACGAATTAGCGTTCAGCCGTGTTCGTGGAAAAAGGTCGCCGAAATCAGTTCCACACGGTCGACGACCAAACACCGTTGAGTGCGTTCAACTAAACAAAATGGCCGCTGCCACGTGTTCACACAGACGAACACAGAACACACTGTTAAGCCATTAGAATGTTAAGGTGTTTGTGGTTTTTACAGGTCAAGAGGGTTAAGTGATGCCACACTCCTGCTCTGGGTGGTTAGTCGTTGGGCAGAATATTCAGTATACAAACGTTTATGGCCAAATACACGATCAATCCTTTTTCGTGAATGCAAATAAACGAAGGGTCTTTTTTCTCAGCTCCATGAAGCAAATATAAGGCTTGAACAGGAGTTTCTGTGTACATGGTTGGGTCAGGGTTTTCAGGCAATAACAGGGTTTTCAGGCAATGTCCTACTATAACACTATATAAGCACTATAACTTGCAAAAAAAAAAAAAAGCTAATAACATGTTAACATTGGATATTTCTAAACTCAGGACAAAATTTTGAAATTATTTAGCATGGTTATTTTTTTGCAGTTGTAGATGCGTAACAGATTTTGAAAGTCAAAGTTAGAATAAGTGTTTTGTTTTTTTACCACATTTTATAATCTATTTTATAGTAAATTATGATATAATGAAAATAATGGTATCTTTAGAAAGACCATTTAATGGAGAGAAAAACGGTATAGAATGTGTGGGTACAGTAAATGATTAAGAGGAAAATTACAGCTAAACACAAACACAGCAGAAATGTAAAAACCGATAAAATTGAAAAACGGCCTGGTCACTAAGGGGTTAAACCTCGTAGAGAGAGGGTTTCCAATTCAAAAATCCACTTCATCTCTGTTTTGTTGAAGGGACATGAATATACAGTATGTGGAACCGGCAGAGTATTGGCGCCAATTTCGGAGATTTAAAAAGGGAATAGTCATAGTACCAAGTATCCAGCACCTAAGGAAGATGCAGATTGCGTTGAAATGCATTGTGCAAAACCTGTGGACTTTTATGGCACCAAGTCAAATGGAATGGTAAAAGCTTCCGTGTTGTACCGTGGGAGATCACTCTGTATATCACACTCAAAGTGTACTTACCTGAGCCAGTTTTTTTTACACAGACTATAGAAAATGTGAGTGTGATACTTGTAACAGGAGCCCTCTGTATTCCCAGTGGTTATGGGGTTTCCCCTTTGCTGCAGTGGTCATAGTGTTTTTGTTGTAATAAGGGACACTTCACTCCTGGACTATGGAGAGAACTAATTGACCATATTTTACCTTGGAACTATAACCCCTGTGACTTATTTGGTCCTAGGACATTATTACTGCCTGCTGGGACTTTAACCAATATCACTTCAAACTGCCGAAGTGATTCGAAGTGTACTTCGAACTGTCGTACAGCCGAAGTACCGGATCACCCATACTTTGAAGTGTGCTGCTTGTTAACCGCCCAGAAGCTGTGGTTAACCGCATCCTAATTGACAAACGGCTGGGTGGTCGCCGTTCGTATAGCTGAACACGTGGTGGCAGCCATCTTGTTTAGTCGAACGCGGCCAGCTGTGTTTTTTCGTCGAGTGCATGGAACTAAAATTGGACACTCGATGGCACAAACACCACTAGAACTTCCACCTCCAGCTAACTTCGACTTAATCCATACGAACAGCGCACCATTCGGTAAAAGGAATATACCGAACACACTTCAACATTGACTTAGTGCACGAACAGTCCCGTTCGAACATTCGAAGTACATTTTAATCATTGGAAATAGACCGACCGCACAGCCTAATTCTCTGGAACAATTTTGGGCATAAAAACATTCATGCGGTCAGTCAAAAGAGACTTCCATAAAATTTCTGAACCCCTGCTCTATAAAAATTGTGTGGTTCCCATATTTTTTAGGGTGTTTTGAGAAAATGGGTAAAAACTATTTTTCGTTTGGAGATAATTTAGTTGATACTGTAATCAACTCAATTATCTCAACAGAGGGGAGGGTTTGTGTACACATGTAAAACGGTTTTTATTGGTTTGTGAATTTTGTGTCCTGTGCCCCACAATGTCCACCTGGGTGTCACCCTTGTGGGGAAAAACTGTATAAAAACTCAAGCTGTTCAATAAACCTTCAGACCTTCTTACCCTTAATTTGCAGCCTCGTCTCGTGTTGTAGGGAACAGCTATATTCACTAGGGATTGCTATAATCATAATTCTCCCTCTAATCAATAGACTAGCTAATATGCTGACCTACCCTAATTACAGTTTAAACCTACTCTTCAAAGTCGATTATTAAGCTGCATATAATATAAAAAAAAATGTGCCTGTTAATACTTGTCCCGCATGTTTCGCGAGGTAATTGCCTGAGGACTGCTTTCGGGGCACCTCATGCCTGTTTGTAATATCTATATGCACTGCAAAAAAAAGAAATACTGCAGGTTACAACATCAGGTAAAGGTATTTTGACTTCCGTGAGTGCAAGCTGATTGTGGAAATGTTATAATATTGAGACTGCGGCAGATGTCTTTGGCAAATTCACAGGGAAAAAAGTAGTAATCTTGTTTCATTTATTCACTTGTTGAATTCTATGGTTATTTGTTTTGTTTTTCTTTTCCTTCACTATGGGTCATTGGCTCAAGCAGGAGCATTCTAAAAATATGCTGAGATTTTGTAGTATAGAGATGAGGATGCTGATAGAATAATATTGGTGATTTCAAACGCAGATTTATCAGCCACAACAATGTTAACACAGATATAATTTGTATTAACACATATGAGAAAAAGGGAAGCATGCTTTGACTTACATAGCTTATTTTGTACCACCAAAATTTCCAAATACCCAGAGGTTCCAGAGTAAACACATTCCTACAATAGGAGGGCTTAAAACACAAGTATGTCATAAGGGAATGGCCTATTAAACAAAATATTCAATGGACCTTATGTAGATTATTGAAGATGTAAGGGAAGATTTGATTGCTTTACGGAAAAGAATAGTGGAACTGGAAAAAAAAACATGTCCTTCTACTGTCCACAACTGAAGCAGGAACAACACTTGAGGAGGTGGAAAAAAAGGATAACAAATATAAGACTGATCTGAGTTGCTTGAAAAGGGATACGATGGAAACAGTCAGATAAGACTACAAGAAACACCAGCTCAATGCACAGTGGATAAAACCACATTATTTTTTTTTGTTACCTTGGACACAAACCAGCTCTGCCATAGGTACTTGCTCAAGGAAAGGCAGAGGGGCCATTGAAGAGTCACATAAAAGACTAAGAAAACCCCAATACAGAGAAAGGGTAACCTCCTTGACCTCAGATAGGAGACAACACTATACAAATTTGGCCTCTGTATTAGATTGAGAGATTTTTTTCAAGGAACAGAGGAACCACCTTAAACTCAATTCAGAAAGAAAAATACATTTGACCCTCTACCAGGGTAATCAGCCTAGTATTAAAACATTTCTAAGTTAAAGCTGTGCATGGAAATTGTAGACTTGTGAGCTTAACGTCTGTGGCTACGGAAGTATTTGAAGTGTTATTAACACTGCTTATAACCACGAACACTTCTTTATTACTCCACCTTGTGGTGGGAAATTGGTAATTCTTATGTTTGATTTTATCATTAATGTGTTGCATATATTTTAGTAGTTTAATAAGTGATCTCTACCTTAGCATTTGGTTACTTAAGACTGATTAACGTATATATATATATATATATATATATATATATATATATATATATATATATATATATATATATATATACATACATACACACACACACACACACACACACACACACACACACACATACACACACTCTAAGTTGGGAGTTTGGCACTCCAGCTCTCCTTTCAATTTTAGCCCGGTGCTTAGCTGCACATAAACATAACATACAAATAGAAGGCTAGCACTTGAGGACTTCAATATAAAAAAATAAAGACTTTTAATCCAACTTGTCAAATGGTCGACGTTTCAGTCCACAATTGTGACCTTTCCTCAGGACATAAAATACATTACATAAAACATTGAACCTAAATAAGAAAGACTAACTTACCTAACCACCTTCACCTGTGCACTAGCGTGTCCTGCTCCCCAATACGCATGCGTGCAGTTAGGCTCCTCCCCCTCTGATGTCGAAATTCACTGTGCCCGTCACCATGGTAACGTGTGCACAAATCACTTAACGGTGACTTCTATGGGCATATCCCCTGTTACAGAGCTAATAAGAAACAAACTAATGTGTTAAAATCTGACCAATATTAAACAATCAATGTAAGAATTAGTAAGCAAGTATATGTAAGGGTTTCAGCAGTATGGGAACCCAGAAGTGGATAACATCAAGTGCAGAAGTGTGTATGTGATAAAAATGTCTTTCATCTGGCGATCGATCATGGCTACTTGTTTATAAATACGGGTAACACCTATAATGTATGTGATGAAGTGCCAGTGCATAATTCTGGTAGAGATACCCAGTGTTAAATGCCACTAAAGTGATTTGATAAAGTGCCAGTGCTGCTATATGTGTAAATGATGCACAGCTACAAATAGTGTATAAATATAGTGATCCCATACACAGATAAAGTAAATTGCTTCAAGCAAATAATATATGCATTGTGTGCAAAATAAATACAATAAGTGCAATATCCTAATGCATCAATAGGGAAATATGTTGCTGCTCTTTGGGTTGCAGTGTGACATTATATACAATAACTATTTACAAAAAATACAATATATGTATCTACTGCATATAAGTGCATCTCCCATATTCATTAATTAAATTCCAAATAGCATATTTTATTAGATTACTCTCAAACCTATTTAAGGAGTAGGGTTCTAGATAGTATGATCACTGTCCAGTTAAGCATGAATCCCATTACTCTACCAGGTATATCTAAATCTATATGACTCTAGTTTAGAAATCTAACTTGTGGTCCATAAACGTTCCCCAGGGAGTGCACACTGATATCATATGTTAAAATAAACATGTGTATATATGATATACAAACACACATACACACACACACAGTTGCAAGAAAAAGTATGTGAACCCTTTGGAATGATATGGATTTCTGCACAAATTGGTCATGAAATGTGATCTGATCATCATCTAAGTCACAACAATAGACAATCACAGTCTGCTTAAACTAATAACACACAAAGAATGAAATGTTGCCATGTTTTTATTCAACACACCATGTAAACATTCACAGTGCAGGTGGAAAAAGTATGTGAACCCTTGGATTTAATAACTGGTTGAACCTCCTTTGGCAGCAATAACTTCAACCAAACGTTTCCTGTAGTTGCAGATCAGACGTGCACAACGGTCAGGAGTAATTCTTGACCATTCCTCTTTACAGAACTGTTTCAGTTCAGCAATATTCTTGGGATGTCTGGTGTGAATCGCTTTCTTGAGGTCATGCCACAGCATCTCAATCGGGTTGAGGTCAGGACTCTGACTGGGCCACTTCAGAAGGTGTATTTTCTTCTGTTTAAGCCATTCTGTTATTGATTTACTTCTATGCTTTGGGGCATTGTCCTGTTGCAACATCCATCTTCTGTTGAGCTTCAGCTGGTAGACAGATGGCCTTAAGTTCTCCTGCAAAATGTCTTGATAAACTTGGAAATTCATTTTTCCTTCGATGATAGCAATCCGTCCAGGCCCTGACGCAGCAAAGCAGCCCCAAACCATGATGCCCCCACCACCATACTTCACAGTTGGGATGAGGTTTTGATGTTGGTGTGCTGTGCCTTTTTTTCGCCACACATAGTGTTGTGTGTTTCTTCCAAACAACTCAACTTTGGTTTCATCTGTCCACAGAATATTTTGCCAGTACTGCTGTGGAACATCCAGGTGCTCTTGTGCAAACTGTAAACGTGCAGCAATGTTTTGTTTGGACAGCAGTGGCTTCCTCTGTGGTATCCTCCCATGAAATCCATTCTTGTTTAGTGTTTTACGTATTGTAGATTCGGTAACAGGGATGTTAGCATTTGGCACTGACTTTTGTAAGTCTTTAGCTGACACTCTAGGATTCTTCACCTCATTGAGCAGTCTGCGCTGTGCTCTTGCAGTCATCTTTACAGGACGGCCACTCCTAGGGAGAGTAGCAGTAGTGCTAAACTTTCTCCATTTATAGACAATTTGCCTTACCGTGGACTGATGAACAGCAAGGCTTTTGGAGATACTTTTATAACCATTTCCAGCTTTATGCAAGTCAACAATTCTTAATTGTAGGTCTTCTGAGAGCTCTTTTGTGCGAGGCATCATTCACATCAGGTAATGCTTCTTGTGAAAAGCACACCCAAAACTGGTGTGTGTTTTTTATAGGGCAGGGCAGCTGTAACCAACACCTCCAATCTCATCTCATTGATTGGACTCCGGTTGGCTGACATCTCACTCCAATTAGCTCTTGGAGATGTCATTAGCCTAGGGGTTCACATACCTTTTCCACCTGCACTGTGAATGTTTACATGGTGTGTTCAATAAAATCATGGCAACACTTCATTCTTTGTGTGTTATTAGTTTAAGCAGACTGTGATTGCCTATTGTTGTGACTTCGATGATGATCAGATCACATTTTATAACCAATTTGTGCAGAAATCCATATCATTCCAAAGGGTTCACATACTTTTTCTTGCAACTGTGTGTGTGTATATATATATATATTATATATATCTATATCTATATCTATCTATCTATCTCTCCATCCATCCAAGAGGGCTACACTCACCTGAACATGCATACATTATAGGGTGCTGCTGGGGCCAATATATACAAAATACACAATCCAGCACACCCACTTATTTACTTAACAATGATTTCAAATCTCACAGATTATAGTTTTATTTAAAAACACCTCACCTAGGCAAAAAATAATGGGAGTTTAGTTACATTATATGATCATATATCACATAAGCCTGCCACAACGTCCATGTACCCTATTCTTGACAGGTCCTACTCTAGCAGCCTAATGCCTGCCCTTATAAGATCAATCCACTTACTTGGGAACTACTTCCACCTGGGACTTTCTGCAGGTCAAAGCTAAATAGGATACTGGAATGAGGCACCTGTGTGTCAGGATTACAGTATGATCCAGCACGTAGAATTGTGTAACACAGGAGACTAATAGGTAACGTATTACCGGGCCTTAGAATGGCTGGACTAACGTACAAAAGAATAGTCAGATTAATAGCCGAGGTCAGGGGACACAACGATAAAGGAAAGCCAGAGGTCAGGGATACCAGAAAACAGGGAAGTCAAAATCAAAGCCAAAGTCAAAAACCAGAATAACTAGAATAAGTAACGCGCTCTCGGACAACCACTAGGGAAACGACAGGGCAATGAGGAAAGGTAATTCTAGGCTTTTATATCTGCTTTACCTTTCTGATTGGCTGTGATCGCTCTTTGACCCCAAAACATGCACGCCAACGTCATCAGTTACGTGAGTGAGCATGGGGGTATAATTAGCCTAGGATCCGCAGAGGCCGGCGTCCATTAACATGCCGCAAGTGTCTCATGCAGATGGATGGCCACTGAACGCAAGGTGAGGATGAATATGTTACATTACCCCCCACCTGAAGACTGCCCAACGGGGGAGGAAATTTAGCATGAAAATATCAGATCTTGTGGCCAGCATGTATATCAGAGGCCGGGACCCAAGAACGGTCAGCCATAACCTTTCTATGGTCCACCAGGTATGGCAAAGTGCCCCGAGAAAATCTGGAATCAATTATGGAAGAGACCTCATACTCCTCCTGTCCAGAAACAACAAAGGGAGGAGCGGGGACACTTGGGACAGTATATTTATTGCAAATAAGAGATTTGAGTAAAGAGACATGAAAGGTGTTAGGAATTTTCAAGGAGGCCGAAAGGGCCAGAGAGTTCGAAACGGGATTGAGCCTTCGAAGGACACGAATAGGGCCAAGGAATCTAGGAGCAAATTTCATGCTAGGGACTTTAAGCCTGATGTTGCGGGAAGATAACCAAACCCTCTCGCACACTTGGTAAACAGGGTTTGCACCTCGCTGTTTCAGCATAATGTTTGAAATGGTCAGCAGCAGTCCCCAGGGCAGAGTGAACTTTGACCCAGGTATCACGAATAGAGACAAGACGGTCATCTAAAGCAGGAATAGCAGTGTCAGAAAAAACAGCCGGGAGGACAGTAGGGTGCCGGCCAGTAACAAAAAATGAGCTATGTCCAGAGGAGTCATGGTCAGCATTCTTCCTAGCAAACTCAGCCCATGGTAGTAATTCAGACCAATTGTCTTGAGTGCTATTAACAAAACAACGCAAATATAATTCCAAAGACTGGTTAGCCCTCTCAGTCGTACCATTAGTCTGGGGGTGATAAGGATGAAAAAGACAACTCAATCCCCAATTGCTTATTGAAAGCTCTCCAGAACCGGGATACAAGCTGAGAACCTCTATCAGATACAATATTTTGACGAATGCCATGCAGACGGACAATCTCACATATAAAGATCATTACCAGGTCTTGTGATGACGGTAATTTCTTGAGTGGGATAAAAATTAGCCATTTTAGAAAAAATGTCCACAACCATGAGAATAGTGGTATAACCATTAGAACCAAGAAGTTCGACAATGAAATCCATGTACAAGTGAGACCATGGAAACTCAGGAACGGAAAGAGGTTTCAACAAGCCACAAGGGAGTTTATGAGGAACTTTAGAAACCGCACAAACAGAACAAGCCTGCACATACTCCTTGACATCCTTCCTGAGGGAATCCCACCAAAATGATCTCATTGCAGATGTGGATTTATTAATACCTGTGTGACCAGCAGTCACGTTGTCATGGAACACCTTCATGATATTAACCCTTTCACCCAATGGAACGAACAATCTGTCTTGAGGTTTACCGCAGGGTGCTTGAGACTGAGCCTCCATGATGGAGCTAAGCAGCGGAGAGGACAATGAAAGGATAGTGGAAGCAATGATACACTCAGGGGGGATGATAGGGGATGTTTCTTGTTCTTGTATAGACTTAGTATCAAACTGTTTAGATAAGGCGTCAGCCTTGACAATTTTAGAATCAGGTCTAAAGTTATAAGAAAATTAGAGCGAGAAAGGAATAGTGACCACCTAGCTTGTCTAGAAGATAATCGCTTAGCATCACCGATGTAAGCCAGGTTTTTGTGGTCAGTCTTCTTGGAACCCTCTAGAAGATGTCGCCACTCCTTGAGAGCTAAAATAATGGCCAACAATTCTCTATTGCCAATATGATAATTGCGCTCAGCAGGGGACAACTTTCTAGAGAAGTAGCCACAAGGATGCAAAGGAGTATCCTGGCTCTCTGGGAGCGAACAGCCCCTACCCCCATCTCTGAGGCATCAACCTCCAGTATGAAAGGTTTACTGGTGTCTGGATGTATTAATATGTCTGCAGAGGCAAACCTTTGTTTGAGAATTTCAAAAGCTTCTATAGCTTCCTTAGACCATATCGTACTATTAGCCCCCTTGCGTGCCATATTGGTGATGGGTGGCTATTACTGAAGAAAAACCTTTTATAAACCTTCTGTAATAATTGGCAAAACCAATGAACCTTTGAATGGCTTTCAACCCAGTGGGTAAAGGCCACTATATAACAGATTCCAGTTTTTTTAGGATCCATCTGAAACCCTGAGGCAGAAATATTATCCCAAAAACTGTACTTCCGACTGATGCTGTTCAAGAATCCTGCACCAGCAGGCGAGGAGGATTTGCACATATGGCCTTTACTCAATGAGTCCTTAATATATTCCTCCATTATTTTACTTTCCTGTGGGAATAGAGCATAAACAGCTCCCTTTGGTGGCATAGCGCCGGGTTTTAAGTTTATGGAACTGTCATATGGTGTGTGAGGAGGCAATACATTAGACTGAGTTCTGCTAAACACTTCCTTAATGTCCCGGTATTATATGGTAACTTCAGGGGCTTGAGGAGTAACAGCGGGTAATGCGATCTGTCAAAATTTCTTCTGGTATGCCCACCCGGCTAAACATGAGCAGGAGTTTTTTTGCTATTGTCTTCGCAGACGTGTTACGTAGGGGTACTGCTTCCGGGTACTTGGTAGCATAATCCAAAACCACCAATATATAATGATGCCCCCTTGCAGACTTTACCAGAGGACCTACCAGGTCCATTGCAATCCTCTCAAAAGGTATTCCTATTATAGGCAATGGTACCAGAGGACTGCGGTATGCCTTAAAAGGGGCAGTTTACTGGCATTCAGGACAAGAAGAACAATAATTAGCAACTGAAGCAAATACCCCAGGCCAATAAAACCTCTAAGACTCTTTCTTTTGTCTTTTCTATGCTTAAATGTCCCCCCACTGTATGGCTGTGTGCAAGGTTTAGGACTGTATGTATGAAAGGCTTAGGCACAAGTAGTTGCTTTACAACATCCATCCCCTTTTTCTCCACTCTATAAATCAAATCATTATGTACCTCAAAGTAAGGATAAGAAGGGGCTCTAGTTGTACTGGATTATCATTAGAAATCTGGATATTTTTATGGGCCTCTGCAATGCTTTCCTGAAGTTAACATGACTGACTTCTAATTCAGGCAAGTTAATGCCTTGATCCTGATCCTTATCGGACTCCTGACTATCGTGGCCCGAGTCATCTCCTACTAAAGCTGGCATGTGTTCTCCAGTTCTCGACTATACCTGGCAGAGGAACTGGAGGCACAGACGACAGGCGCTCAATCGAACACAGGACTTACAATCTCCCAACCTTTTACAAGGCTTGCAGGTCGGACAGGAGGAAAGACAGGAACGAATCAATGAATTTCAGTGGGACTGTCTATATGCCATCCGCGGCACTCACGAAGAGCTGAGCCGAGGGGACTGCAAGGCCTGCTTTGGGGGACTCCAGTGGCATATCTTAGCTCCAGTTCATTCTATTATAATGCCTTCTTCTATTAATTTACACTGTTTATTAATTTACATTGTCTCTCTCTTTTTTTTTTTATCGTTTTATTTTAGTTTCTCTTTCTCTCCACACTGGGCACTGCATAGCTTGCTTATATTCTAATAAGGGGCTGGGAATCACTCCTACACCCATGGGCTAATCGCTACACAGGGTCAAATACCACCGCCCATCAGAGACCGATACTTCATAACAGACATAGGGATATGTCCCTGCAGAGAATCATTGGTACAATATGCATAGCTGTAGCCCTGTCGCATGTAACACCACGTCTCCCCAATCTCTGACCTGTACTTAACATGCGCCCCATAAAGTCAGGATGAGGTTATGCCAGACAGATAAGCCTCGACTACATTACACATTAATCTAATACTGGGAAGGGAATGTCCCTTTGCACACACTGCATAGAAGCAAAAAAAACCTCATTACCAAGAAATAGCATAGATGACAAGCTAGAGCTAACAGTAAAGGGGTTTCCTAACTGACATTTACATGTCCCTGCTGTCAGGGTCTTACCTGAGTTGGGAGTCTGTAGCGCAGATATGATGCTCACCCTTGCAAATAGCCACAGGCCAAGGTGGTCAGGTAAGAATTCACCTGGCCTGTGGGTCTGTGCAGAATGAAGTTCCAAGTCGCAGTGCAGGCAAGGACTCAAACAGCAGGATTGTCAAGGGATAGCCGAGGTCAAAGGATGCTAGAGGACAGGAACAACGAGGAGTAGCCGAAGTCAAGGGATGCCAGAGGTCAGAGTAAATGATGTCAGAAGCCAGGGTCAATATGAAGCAGAGTAACAATAGACAGGAACACTGGTATAGAACACACACAACAGGATCAAAGACTTGATCCAGATCACAGGGCAAGGCTGAGTTTATATACTCTGCTGATATCTGAGCAGCAGAAGCACAGCTAACGACAAGGACCATCCCCCAGTGCTGCAGACAAGACAGGATATAAAGCTACTGTGGTTCAGAGGTAGGACCAGAACCACCAAGTACCCAGGTTCAAATCCTGACAGTACCCTCCCCCCTCCTCCTCAAAGCTGCCTTTAGGTGAGAAAAGAAAAGCAACTATGGCCCTGGTTTTGCCAGCAGGAGTGGAGGACATAGCCTGTAGAACCTTATTAAAAATTTGTAAGTCCTCATTACGGACTAGAGTCCCATTCGAGACGTTGGTACAGCCAGGAGGAGGATCTTTCGCCACCAAACAAGGAGCAGATGTTTCAGGAACTACTGGAGAGAGGTTAAGATCGGTCAAGGATTCGGTGCGAGCGGCAAGTACCTTGATCTCAGGAGTGTTATTCTCTGGACCAGGTAACTCCTCTTAGGTTGACATGAAGTGGTGATGGTACCAACTCTAACATGAATATTTTCCGGCAGATGTTCAGATCTCTCAGGGGTACTGGGTAGGTTATTCATTTCAGTCTGAGTACCCTTCTGTATTACAGAACAAGGACAAGGCTGGAAGCAACCGTGGCAGCTTCTAGGCTGTATCTCTGAGTTGATTGGATAAGTCCGTAGGGCACCCAATAGAAGAGGTCTTTGCCTAGGTGGACGAATTGGGCAGAGAGAGATGAAATGCACTCTTTCTCCACAATAGAAACATAGTCCATGGCCTCTCCTCCGGTCTTTTTCCTCACGCGTCACTTTGCAGAGGACGAGTCCTTTTTGCATAGGTTCCTCAGGGTCAATAGGAACACAGGATACCTCTGGTGTTCCCCTAGGAATGGGATCGTAAGGAGGCAACACTGGGGTGTAGCGTTGGTACTGGGTTTCTTGGTTTCTAAGAATCTGGGGTCTTTTGGTACGTGGAACAGGCTTTGACACAGGGGTCTTGCAGACAACAGGTTGATAGCCGCTCAGACCTTGATGAAATCTGTGACATATGGTCGAGGCTTTAAAGAAAACACCTCGCAATCAATCTTGAAGGACTGAAAGGACGTGCGACTACCATCAAATCGATCGGGCATGATGACAAACGGTTCAGGATAAGCAGGTTCCGGGGCTGGGTTTACTGCGCCTTTAAGAAAAAAAATTCTCGCTGCAGCTCTGAAACGGTCTGGGCCAAGCTGGACACTTGCTGGAACAGGGGTGAGTTCATCTCTGCGGACTCCATATTGATCAAGTCTTATGTCAGGGTCTTACCTGAGTTGGGAGTCTGTAGCGCAGATATGATGCTCACCCTTGCAAATAGCCACAGGCCAAGGTGGTCAGGTAAGAATTCACCTGGCCTGTGGGTCTGTGTACGGGGACCGTGCAGAATGAAGTTCCAAGTAGCCAAGGTCAAAGGATGCCAGAGTACAGGAACACTGGTACGGAACACACACAACAGGATCAAAGACTTGAGCCAGATCACAGCGCGAGGCTGAGTTTATATACCCTGCTGATATCTGATCAGGATCAGGTGAAGCACGGCTAACGGCTCAGAGGTAGGAAGCAAGACCAGAACCACCAAGTACGCAGGTTCAAATCCTGCCACTAAAAAGCATGGGTATATCTGTCCCTCAGACCTAAACATTAGATGACAGCTGCCCAAATTACTGAGCTTTGCTAATTGTGTCTTCCTGATTTTCCTTTTTTTTATTTTCTTTTTTTCCATTTCTTCCTTTAACAAAATGCAACAACTATGACGTACCAAAAGTTAAGCTTAAAGTGTACAAAAATCTTGTGAATTACCCCATATGAAAACAAAAAGTGCAGTGTATTCACTAACATTATGACTACAGCATGTACTAATCTGATGCACATATCTTATCAAACAAGTATTTCTAGCCTGATTTCTCTAAAACAAAAAATGTGCTGTTTACTTCCGCCATGACAATGTTTTGCCCTTGCAATGCCTGTACTCGCTGTTGTGGCGCTACAGGTCTCTCTGGTTTGTAACCTTAAGCACAATAAAAATAAAGAATTTAAAAAAAAACAAAAAACTGTAGGATATTCACCTTTGTCACCATGAACACAAATAATACCTATTTTCTGAAATGCATCAACATCGGCTTCAGATACAAGGCATTTTGTTATCAATGTAGCCATACTTCCGGAGTCTAATAGAGCTCCAACCTCTTTCCCAATCACCTTTATAGAACATATCTTTGGATTGTGACTACAGTTGGCAACAGCAGATTCCATATGATTCAGCAGTCAAGACAATTGTACATCCTGATTAATCATATTGCATTGCATAGGTTCATCAATCAAGGGACAGTCTCTAGCTTTATTTCCAAGTTCATTACACCGGAAACATTTAATATTATTATCTGTCCCCCACCTAGACCCTTTTCCAGGATTAACATTTCTAGGCATAAGCGTATGGGGTCTCTGAGAATATGTCTCTTGTTCCTCTGTGTTTCTGAATCCTTGAAAAATCTTACCAGGTCTTTCAGCAGTTGGAATCTTAACTCTCTGCATAGACTTTGTTTTGTTAAGCAACTGTCTGTCATCCACAGCAACATATCTTTCCACCAAACTAATTAACTCATCAGCTGATTGTGGATCACTCTGACTGACCCATCGACGCAGTGAAGCAGGTAGCAGTGAAGCAGGCCCTGCAGGAATCTGTCCATCACAAGAAGTTCCATGATGTGGCTTGCCGTATTTATATCAGGTTGTAGCCTCTTTCTATCAAGATGTTTCAGGTCAAACATCTGGGAGCGGATAGGTTTCTCTTGGTTGAAAATCCAGGCATGAAATCTTTGGGCACGAACTGCCATAGTCACTCCAAGTCTTGCAAGGATCTCAGCCTTCAGTTTGGAGTAGACCCCTGCCTGCGCTGGTTCCAGGTCATAGAAAGCCTTCTGGGGTTCTCCGATCAGAAAAGGTGCCAGTATGCTTGCCCACTCACTCACTGGCCACTCTTCTCTCTCAGCGGTCCTCTCAAAAGCTAGAAGGAATGCTTCCACCTCATCTGTAGGTGTCATCTTCTGCAGGTAATGGCTGGCTCTGATCATCTTAACCTCGGACTGCATCCCATCCGAAACTCTGGTCAGTCCCTTGGTCAAAGTCTGTATCTCCTTCTGTATCATGCTGGAGGCCTGATGTTGCTCCTCCCTGAGCAGGCGGTTTGCCTCAGCTTGGGCTGCCACAACCTGCTGGATCATGGCATCTGTGTTGGCTTTTTGCGTGATTACCAGTTGCTGAAGGGCTGCAATATTTTCCTGTTGTGCCACTGTGGCCTGTTGCTGTACAGCCGTAGCCTCCTGCTGTACAGTTGTAGCCTTTTGCTGTGCCGCTGTAGTTTGCAACAAAACTTTCACAACTTCCTCCATATTCCTCCAGGCTTGAATATTCCCTTTCCCTGATCTTATCTTGCAGGGAGGGTGTGGCACAATTAAATCCATGGTGGTTGAGAAGGTTGCCTATCCATCGGAAACAGGGGAGGTCACGAGATGAGGTATGTCTCTTGAAGCTCAAGCACTTACACAGACTGACCAATACAAACCAGTAGACTAACCCATACACATACAGACCCATAAACACACAGACTGCTCCCCCCCACAAAGACTGACTCATGCACACACACAGACTGACCCCCTCAAACACAGACTGCCCCCCACACACAGACTCCTCCCCCCACACAGACTGATCAACCCCCACGCAGACTCACCCATACACAAAAAACTGCTCCCCCCACACAGACTGACCCCCCAAAACACACAGACTCCCCCCCCACACACACCAACTGCCCCAACATACAGATTGCCCCCACACACAGACTCCTCCCCCACACAGAGACTGCCCCCTCACAAACAGATTGCCCCACCACACACAGACTGATCCATCCAACGCAGACTGACCCATAAACAAAAAATTGCCCCCACACACACAGACTGAACCCTCCACCCCAACACACAGACTGATCCCCACCCCCTCACACACACATATATACAGACTGACCCACCCCACACACACACATAGACTGACCCACCCCACACACAGACTGGCCTATACACACACAGACTGATTCACCCCTCCATACACAGACTGATCCACCCCACGCAGACTGAACTATACACAAAAAACTGCCCCCACACACAGACTGCCCCACACACATACAGACTGCCCACACCCCACACAAACAGAATGACCCCCCCAAAAAAACACAGCCTGAGCCCTCCCCACACACAGACATACACACACACACAGACTGAGGACCCCCTACACACAGATTGACCTATACACACAAAGAATTAGCCCCCCCCAACACAGTCTGACCCATACATACAGATGGACCCACCCCACACAGACTGAGCCATACAGACACACAGACTGAGCCCCCACACATGCAGACTGAACCCATACACACGCACAGACTGACTCCATAACACACACAAACTGACCCCATACACACACAGACTGACCCCATAAGCACACACAGAGTCTGGCCCATACACACACACAGACCAACCCCCACCCCACACACACAGACCCACACTTACCAGCAGCTGGATGCCTCATTCCCCCCACACTCTGTGCAGAACCGAGATTCCTTTCCCGGTCTCTCCCCTGCGCTGCTCTCTGTGATCTAGCATGAAGTTCGCACAGTGAAAAAAGGTTGAACACAGTTCCACAGTGACACTGCTGCTCAGGGCCATGTGATATCACAATGCCCCACCCATATGATCTGCCATATGAACTAATGCCAGTGCTGCACACAGTGTGTGTTTACATTAAAAAGCCTGCAGGGACAGGCTATGGACACCAGAACAACTACATTAAGCTGCAGTGGTTCTGGGGACTATAGTGTCCCTTTAATGTGAGTTAAATTAGAGATTAGTGCCACGAATAATATACTAGATTGCCTACTTACAGCCAGATGAGGATGATGATGGGCTCTGGCTGCAGTCTGGCTTCACTGGTCTGTGTTGATCCTCCCCCACCAAGAAATCTCCAGATTTCTCCATTTCCCTAGCTTTCTGCCCATTTCTTTAACTAATGATAAAAAGTTAAGTTCAATTATTTTACAGGGTCTTCTGCTATTTCAATACCCAGACAGTTAAATGATTTAGAAATAACGAACCCAAAGTCTTTTTTTAACCCTCCACCACCTGGGTTAGGTTAAATGGTACCGCAACACTTTTTTTCAAATTCAGTTTTGTTACAAACTGCCATTGGTAACTGTTATTTTATTTGACAAATTGCCCTGCTTCCCTGTGTTATGGAGAAGCCTAATTTTATGGCAGGACAGGAGGCTTCATACTTGCTTTACCTTCTTTACTGAAACCTCCAGCAGCAAAGAAACAGTTAACAGAACTTTTCGAAACAACCAATCAGAACAAAGCAACAGTAGTATAAAACCAGTAAGCAGGCTCTTCCACGTCCTCTTTCTTTGCTGCTGCCTCCAGGTGAGCACTCACCAACTCAGAGTTGTCTCTGCTCTTTGTTGTTTTTTTATCCTACATGCTGCTTGTTTATTTAAACAGTCTATTTGCTAGGTTTGTTTAGGCAGCTTAATTGCTGGGTTTGTTTAGGCAGGGTCTTTGCTGGATTTGTTTTAACAGTTTATCTGCTGGGTTTATCAAGGCAGTCTATTGCTGGGTTTGGCTAGGCAGTTTATTCTGTGTTATTTCCTCTACCACTTCATGCTATTTATCTGATAGACTCTGGATACTGCTCATTGATTTGTTATTCTGGGTTACTTTATGCAGTTTTTCTTACTCTGCTGTATGGGGAATGGATGCCCCTGCTATGATGCTTTTGCTCTGCCTGTAATCTGTTTCCCCTCCCCGGGTTCCCCTGCTGGGCTCTGTCGCCCATACCCTTCTCCCTTATTCTCCACCTGCTCCCTGCGGCCCATGGCCACTTGCTGAGCAGCTTTTTCAACCGTGGCAGTGCCGTGCGATCACCACACGGTAGGCCGCGCTCGGTTTCTGCAGCTGCGGCGGCCATTTTTCAGAGCCACATGGGCTCCGTGCGTTGCGAACAGCCCGGTCTCACCCACTGAACTGCCCTGCTGGCCATGTGGCCACCCTCCCCTCTCCCTATATCAGGGGAGATAGCACAGTTTTTCAGCTACCCCCCCCTACTTACTGTGCCTGTCTCACATGCTGCATATGTAACAGATCCTGGATAGCAGGATCTGTCCCAGGCACTCTAACGGCTCACAACTGCAGCTTACTACGATGTCTGATGCAATGTGACTAGGTTCTCTATCTTAGCAGTAGACTTGTCACGCTTTTTTACTAATTAAATGTGAATCTGATTTAAAGGGGCATTGTGACAGATTCATCTGTATTGCTGGTCAATCTTTTACCCTTTGGTTTCGCTGGATTTCCTATCCGTATGCCCCTGTTCGTGTGATTACAAAATAACGATTGAAACTACCGAACGAACGACCACCCAGAAGAGGAGTGTGCTGCTGGTTAACCTCTTGGCCCCAATTAGAACGTTGTGGTTAACCGCATACACCTCTCCATTCCATTCGTATGGGTGGTCGTCGTTCGCATGTCAACCACGAGGCAGCAGCCATTTTGGGACACGAGAAAGCGTAGCGGTGTTCGGTACAAATTCTATGGAACTAAAAATGGACACTTTAATCTACCGAACACCGCTGGAAGCTAATGCCCACCTTCTATTTTGGCGAGGCATACGAACGCCGGTCTGTTCGGGAGTTTTTATGCATTCGTATGGACCTTTACCCAGATAGCCGTCCCATGGAGTCATTCGTATACTGAAGGACTGGTGAAAGACTTTGACTACATGGCGATTCGACTAGATACATCGGATCTGAGCACTATTCGGTAGAAATATGCACTCAGATCCAGGCTATCTGGGGATACGTTATACAAACTATATTCATTCGGTATTTCTTCAGTTATGTATTTTAATGTATTTTTATTACTGTAAAAATAAAATGGCGATGGTCTCTGTCCTGGGAGATAATTAGGTTTCTTCCTAATTATCTCCGGGGTAGAGCAGAAGGATTTATGGGTAAGATGGGAAGGGCTTATATTGAAGCCACTGCGATTGGCTACTGTACAATATGTTTTACAGTCTTTCACAAGGTCCCCTCGGGGAGTGTCCACCTTGTGGAGACCTGCATAAATACCGGGCAGGTAGCCCCCATTAAACAGATCCTGATTTGACCCTCAAGACGGAGCTTGGTCTCGTTTGTGGGGGAATTATTACTGGGACAGCGCTTTCGTTATTTCTAGCTGTGGAAGGCGTTCGACTGATTTGCTGATCGGGAGTTGCCATGTTCGTGAACTCCGTTCGGGAGTTTGGCGGTCGGCTGGATATAAACTGCATTTCTGGAGAGGGGGATTATTCACTAAACGGCGGTTTCATCTACCTGGCGGTGAGTGTCTTAACAGGCATGTTACTGCTCAAATAAAAAATCATTGTTTACAAAAATCATTGTTTAACAAGACTATGCCACATCTGTTATATGCTAATCAATTCTTTCTCTTAAGGTTCAGTCATTTTCTCATAAAAATTAAATGGCCTGTTTTTCAGCACCTAGCTCCCCTGCCTAGGATTTGCTGCCCTTCCTGCAAGGGACTTAAAATTTTCCACTACACATACACTTCAAAAGTGTATCCTAATATAATGCCTGAGTGGTCTGAGTCAGCTTCTCGCTGTATGGACCCTTCTATCCCACAGGGGGGGCTAACTGGCCCCACATACAGCCCTGTTATTACAGGGGGGGTGACCCCTGTCCATATTTCTGGGGCTCTACCTGCTACTGGACAATAATAATGGACGTGTGACACCATTGTGGGCTGGGTGACCCCCTCCCTCTGGCAACATGGATACCAATGAGTACCCTGCTGGCTCTACGGCGTCCTGTAGGATTAATGCTGAGGGTGACCCCCTCCTGCTTCCTACACTAATGCTCCGGCAATGTCCTGTTATTTTCATACCGAGGGGGAACCCCTCCTACAGTCCATGTTGCCAGAGGGAGGGGGTCACCCAGCCCACAATGGTGTCACACGTCCATTATTATTGCAGCATCCGGGTATTCCCATAAAAGAGGGTACCCCTCCCACTGATTGAGCTTCTGTTCTTACAGTGCCCTGCTATACGCAGA
This sequence comes from Pelobates cultripes, assembly GCA_933207985.1. NCBI lineage: Eukaryota > Metazoa > Chordata > Amphibia > Anura > Pelobatidae > Pelobates > Pelobates cultripes. The sequence continues at coordinate 59,325,349 of OW240923.1, forward strand.
TACTGAGGGTGACCCGCTCCTGTGGCCTACTCTGCTGGACCTACAGGGTCCCGTTATAACCATAATGAGGGTGACCCCCTCTCGCTGACTACACTACTGGGTGTACAGACCTCTATGATACCACACTGAGGGTGACCCCCCCCTTACCTACAGCACTGCTGGATCTGCAATGCCCGGTTATGGTTATGAGGGTGACCCCCTCCTGCCATCTGCACTGCTGGACCGGCAATGTCTGGTTACTTTATTATACAGCTAACCACAACTGTACCTACAGTGTCCGATTATGTTCAGACTGAGGGTGACCCCCTCCCCTGCTGGCCTATACTGCATGGTATGCTTGTGCTTGTTGGGTGACCCCCTCTTGCACGCTGGGTGACCCCCAGCTGGCCGCACCAGGTATCACTCCGACAGTGTTACCGCTATGGCAGTTGTGCAATCACGACTGAAGGACAAATCTCCCGTACCCAGAAGGTCACTTGGCCTGTCCTCATGCCGCCCCGCTGACCTCACTGCCAGAAACCATCGGTACCCTACAGGGGACACTTCACCGGCCACCCTAGATGCTACACCAAGCACCCCTGGTACTCGTTGGCTAACGGATGGATTCATCAAGAGGATCAGTCTTCATGACGGAGTCCGGAAAGGACACCACAAGCACCTGACATGGGGTTTGCACTCTATCTGGGACTAACCACTGGATGTCGATGACACGCGGACACAGATGTTTCCTCGGGACGAATGGCGTGTTACAGCTTGGAAAGCAGAGAAGACTAAATTCCCACTGGGAATGGACCGATATGATTTATAGGTATCGCCTAGTTGGTTTCTACTTCTAAGAACCGCAAAACAGCCCCTGTCCAAGCTGGACATCAAACTGACGGATTTGGCATCCAAGTGCTGGGTCTGCTCTCCGGAGTTACCCTCACGTACAAATTGAGCTGACACGTCTCTATTCATAGGGTTCCCCCTTAACTAGCCCCAGAGGTCTTTCTGACCGTGCCCGGACTCCGGATCAAGGTTGCGGAACCTTGGACCGTTCCATGAGCGATATGCATGACCAAAAGAGGCGTCCATTCCGACTCATTCCGCAGTTGCCCTGCTGGGCGACGGGTGCGGTGGAGTGGACTCCCGCCCCATCCCCACGCTACATGCTCCTATTGAATATGTTGTCTGTTGACACTTCGAGACGGAGGGCACTTATCCCCCTCAGAGAGCTGCTCGGAGTGGACGATTGGTTCTCTCCCTCAAATGCACATGTCCATGCCATCAACATGGACATATTGAATCTGACTCACTCCCAGTCAACCCAGTTTCTGGTCTTTCATGGAATATTTGGTCCAGGCGGTGCTCCGCCTCCCGAGGACCAAGATGTCAGTCTTCAAGGAAAATACCAGGCATATGCTCCGCAACCCGTGGGTCACACTTAGGGGCCCAACCCGGTCAATTGACTGGTTGCTATTCGCCATGGAAGCCATACCTTCAGGATCCGGTACTATCAGCCACTCCAACATGACGCTTTCTCGGGTCTTCGGCCTGGTATGACCGAATCATGTGACCTTCGGATGAAGCTCATCTAAAACTTAATTGATGAGTCTGACATAGGGAAACCTGGCATACCTAGGAGTTTCGGACCCCAACCAACTTCGGCCTGGACCTCTTTTCGCCAACTGCATGGAACTACCTGCAGGTTTGTTCAACATTTGCAGTATTGCTCGCTACCTTCCAGCATGGACTTATCACCAGTTGCCCACTACGGACTGCAGTTGGATCTCACGTAGGATCGCTATCTATAGCTTCTGGACAAGTATTCGTCATTTGTGACAGACTGTCTGCGGGATGAGACACTCATGTGGCGGACGGCTTCACCCGACCATGGAGATACCCCAATGATTGGTTGCCTCACCCTCCGGGGTCTCGAGTACTGGCATGATTACATTCGGTGCGAACCGCCATATGGAGCGGTTCTCCAGCTGGCTGCCGGACCCTCGCGAGGGACGTGTTTTCCAAGCTTGGTCTCCTTCGGGGCGTACGCATCCCGTTTACCTACAGGATACTTTGTGCTTTGCTTCAGACCGAATTCCTGAAAGTGTTTCGCCTGGCAACACCACTTCGGAGGAGTCCTGCGTGCTTTCCCCTTTTTGCTGGAGTTTGCCATGGGAAGGCAATCTACGTCTCCCTGTCTCTGAATATCCCACGTGGGATCCACAGGGGTAGCCTGCCACGACTGGAGTTTGGGTCCTTATCATGGCTGTCCACATTGTCTGGCTGAGTTGCCCTCTCAGGGTAGGATCATATGGGGCCATTCACATCCTATGTCAGCTAGTGGATGACTCGTGTGCGTTTTATCAAGATTCTGGCATTGCTAAGGATCTCTTGGTCTGCAGTCTACCAAGAGGAGTATACCGTATGGGAGCCCTATCTCTCGCTATTCCTCAAGTCTAGTGGTATCGTGTGTTCTGCATTTCCTTGAGGAATGACCTGATGACAAGGTGCACCAGTTTTTTCCGCTTACGGTTTCCCCCAGTACATCTTGTATTTCATCGCGTTCTGACGTCATGGTATCGACATAGTGTCTTCTTCCTTCTTGCTGTTCAGTATATCGGCTTCTGCTCCACACATCTCATTTTTATTCGTCTTCTGTGTCGTACCTCTATTCTAAGGATTGGCCACGGCTCTGACAGATTGTACACGACCATGTAGATCCAGGATCTGGTTCTTTCATCAGTCTACTCATGGACAGCTGTTTATTTCTGCGTACGGTCATTTTGGACTGTTTCTGCATCTTCGCTCGCCCGTTGGATTTGGTGGATCCTCTCATTGGCTGAACTTAAGTTCCTCTGGGACACTTTTGGTTCGGGGTGCTGTCACCTCAACAACTTTGGAAGCCGTTGGGTCCCTTCTGCATTTTCTCTACACCGCTGCTTGGTTTAGGGAATCAGTTTTTCCATTCTCCTTTTATTTCAGTCCTCCTATTTCATATTGCTTCTGGTTCTACTATTTGGGCATTCAAATTGCAAATATGAAGCCTCCTGTCCTGCCATAAAATTAGGGATTATTCTAGCCTCGGTGAGGGAATAATCTAAATTTTATTAAAGACAGGAGGCGAATATTCCCCCTCCTTTTTTACGTTCCCTCCCTGGATTTGGGTTTTATTCTATCATAAATAATTAGGGATATTGTTATGTTTTGTGAATGCATGGTTTTACATAATAAAGGTTATTTCTAATATTCAGTGATGATTGTCTGTATGCGTTTTATTCATCATGTATTATGATGTGCAAGTGATATTGTATGGATATGACATCTTGCCTTGACAGTTTACTTTCACAATGTTTTATGTTTTCTTGCAGTGTAATCTGTTTTATTTCTGGGCTTGACGATTGTTTCTCTGGATGTGTCTGCTACAAGGTGGATTCGTTGGTTTCCTTGCTCTCCTGCTCGACCTCATCAAAGAAAGAGGAAGTGGAAGAGCCTGCTTATGGATTTTATACTACTGTTGCTTTGTTCTGATTGGTTGTTTTGAAAAGTTCTGTTAACTGTTTCTTTGCTGCTGGAGGTTTCAGTAAAGAAGGTAAAGCAAATATTCGCCTCCTGTCTTTAATAAAATTCAGATTATTCACTCACCGAGGCTAGAATAATCCCTAATTGCCAGCCTTCTGCCTCATGACTATGGACCTAGTGTGTATGGCGATTTGACTGTTTTGGGGATCTGAGCGCTGTTTGGATACATTGAGCACTCAGATCCAAGCCATCTGGGGATAGGTTGAATGTGGGGGTTCTGTTCAGTATGCTAGGAGTTATGTATTTTTGTGTATTTTTGCTGTTGTTGTGAATGGAGATATTTTCTGTACCAGGAGATAGTTGGCTTACCACACCCAATTATCTCCATGATAGATGACTCTGTGGAACTGGTTTGGGCTGGAAAGCCATGCTTCTGTTGGTCACAAAGGATTTCGACCTAACTTTTAAACCACTGGAGGGAATTGTCTGATTTTTGGATATGTTTGTATTTTAAGTGTGCTGAGTTTGAATATGTTTTTATGAAGATTGGATGTATATTTTTTAAGTTACAGCATGTGTGTAAAAACTGTATTTTTCCTGCCTGTTACAATTATGTTAACCATTGTGTACCATAATTATATCACAGGCAGAGGGGAGGATTTAGTATGTAATTGCTGGGAGTGTTTTCTGTAATGTACGTGTGTTATTGGCTGTTCTGTAAAACCCTGTGGGTGTTCCTATGTAAAAGAAGGCCCTTTGGTGCCAATTAAACAGAATGACTTGACCCTCTAACATACAGCCTTGACTCATGTTTGTTGGGGACAGCTATAATCACTACAGGGATTGCTATGCTCTTCATACTACCTTAGCCACTGAGCTCTTGTAAGAACTCTTGTTCCTGATCCTGCTTCGCTCTACAGAAAGAAGAGGTTCACCTACTGGAGCCTGGACATAGGTCCAGGGTGGATCGCAGACGGCGAAATCCTAGCCCAGCAGCGACGGTTCGTGGAGTCTACGGTGCTGATGGTCTTTTGGTGAGCACTAGGAGCATCCTTTCTATGGTCCAACTTCCAGCTAGCCTGGAGGCAACTGTAACAAGTTTATATCCCGAGATTTCTGAAAAGTCCTTCGTAAGAGGAATAAGTTGTCTCAGAGAATTGACTGGGTCACTAAGAGTAAGGACTATATCATCTGCATACATTGTTAGCTTAATGATATCATCCAAAATATTCAGGCCTTTAATTTGTTCAATTGCTCTAATCGCTATTGCGAGTGGTTCTATAATGATAAGGTACAGTAGAGGAGATAATGGGCAGCCCTCTCGGGTGCCTTTTTTTTTTTTTTTTTTTTGGAAACCATCCGAAACGAAAACCTACCTTTAACCACCCTAGGCACAGGGAAAGAATAGAGCATTTAATATCCCCCATAAGGCCAAATTAAAATAATGCTGCATCAAGAAAGTCCCACCTGACTCTGTCAAAAGCCTTTTCAGCATCCACTGACAGAGCCAGGAGAGATACACCCAATCCATAATATCGATCATTCATCTGATATTGTAGGCAGAAGATCTAGTTGCCACAAACCCCACCTGATCACCGTGTATTAGTAAAGGAATTATATTATGCAGTCTTGAAGCTATTACTGTAGAATATAATTTTATATCAGTGTTCAAAAGAGAGAGAGAGGTCTATAATTGGTGATTATTTCTGGGTTTTTGTTGTGTTTAGGGATAGGTACAATATAGGCTTTTAAAAGTTCTTGTGGAATATTACCTGTCTCCCTAAAGTAATTAAACATACTAGTAAGCGCTCTAGCTAGATTTCCACTCATAACTTTGTAAAATTGATTAATAAAGCCATCTGGTCCAGGGGACTTGGCGGTTTTAAGTTTCCCGATTGCTAAAAGCACCTCATGTAGTGAAAAAAAGGTTTGTTCGACTGGTTTAAATGATCCTGAGGCACCTTAGGAATCTGATATTTATTCAAGAATTCCAAAATATTTATTGGTGCATGTCTTTCTGGCAGATTATACAAATTAGAATAGAATTATTGAAATGCCTGTCCTATCTTAGAAGGAACAAGGATAGTGATGTTGCCCTGTGTAATTTTAGAGACAGTCTTTATTGCTTTTTAATTTTTTAGTCTGCTAGTTAAAAGCTTTTCAGCCTTGTTTCCCTTATAATGCCAAGTACTCCTCAATTTTTCGAGAGAAAAATTTGTCTTTTGAATCAAGACATTGTTAATATCTTCTTTTAACCTTTTTCAGTTTTTGACCAATAACAATAGAATGGTTTATTTTATTTATCTTCTCCAGTTTATCCAATTCTACATATAGGTCTGCAAGGTTCCTAAAGTTGTTAATTTTTTCTTGGTGACCTATTTTAATTAGATGACCTCTTATCGTACATTTTTATAGGCACACCAAATCGTGTCTATGGGAATTTCAAACCTTAAGTTTTCTCTGAAAAAATGCTCTGTTAATTCTTTTATTAAAGCTAAATGTTGTTCCTTATATAGAAGCCTATCATTAAGTCTCCAGCTTGATCTATCCCTATTATACTCGTCCTTAATTACCATTATCAAAGCGTTATGATCGGACCAGGGTATATTAATAATAAAAATCTTTTTAATTCTTTTTGCTGTGTCCGCTTCTGCAATAAAATAATCAATCCCACAAACAGTTTTTTCTTAGAATATCACCAAAATTCCCACTTTGATTGTTTCCACCGCTCATGGCTCCCTTTCTTTTCAAACTATTCCTATCTATAGCTGGGTCAACCAGTGTATTGAAATCACCAAGATATATAATCCGGCCCTGCCTGATTCTTTTGACTTTATTAAATAGCTTTTGTAGGTATCTATTAGGGGATTGATTGGGTGTATACACATTAACAATCGTGTAAATTTGATTATTAATTGCCCCAATAAGAATATGAAATCTGCCTTCTCTATCTATTTCTTGGTAGATCTGCCTGAAAGCTACTCTAGCTCTTTTTTTCTTATTAACCTTAGAAAAAAAAAAAATATATGTATAAATTGTAAACCTTTCTAATGGGTTTCTTGGGCTCCACTTATATCTATATTTTCTTTTTTTAGGAAATTAAAAAGTATTACTGTCTTTTGAGGCAAGTTCAGTCCTCTCACATTTCAAGATGCAAATTTCAACATATCAAATCAAAAAGATTTGCTTGCTCTCTCTCCCAACTCTCCCCCACCCAAACCGCTCGTCTCCCTCACCATAATTAGAAATACATGGCCACTGACATAAAGCACGCAAACAAAAAACATCCCAATCCCCTATACCTAGAGAGCCAATCCAGACCCACAAGCGCTGTGCCATCATTACTACAAAAAGAAATGGCCAAAGTGGCTATCACAAGCGCCGAATAGTAAGAGGGAGAGAAGAAGGCAGCAAGGAAGAAGGAGAGTATAAAGAATTAAAAAAAAAAAAAATACCTCTTTTGCCTAGGGAGAACTTAAACCATATTCCCACAATCATTATACAATATTACTTCTGGCATATCATATAACCTCAAGTACATTATATCGTAAATTTTACCACATTTCCAGATTAAGCTTGTATTAACCTTCTTTTGAACTTTATGTATTTTTAAAAAAGTAAAAAAAATTCTAAAACCCATATTTGCTACTTGATCGTGTGACACACAAAATTACTCTAATACTCCAACATTTTAAAATTGTGTAACCACTTGTGTTCATAACCTTAGCTTTAGTTCTAAAATTCTCACGTGTACCTCATGTGTCTAAAAAAAGTATTTCAATTGTTATACCAACTTATTAACTATAATTACAAATACACACATCGTTCCTATAATTTTGTGTTAAGTGACCAAAGCTATAAGCTACGCATAACTTTTATCTTATCCTCCCTTTGTGTATATATTAAAAAATTTGTTTAAATATAATTCGAAATTCAAACGACCTCAATATTTATAGCATATGTTTTTAATCTAACCATCAGTGAAATATGTCCAAAGTGTACTCACTTATCGAAAAAAACTTCCCTTTTGTGTATCTGTTAAATATATCTGAGTATAACCCTCAGTTTTGCTATATCAAGTTACCACCTATCTTAACACAAAAAAAAGTCCATAATAAATCAGTAATCTCCTAACTATGAGGATGAGCATGGCCACGGGGCTCTGGGACTCAAAGTCCCAACAGTCTTGTTAACAACTAAGTTATCCACGTGCTCTGTTGATTTATTTTAGCTCTTGTTTTTTTCCATCATCCACCGTTGTAGGCTTGTTGAATCTCTGAGATCTCTACTTTATCCTTATACGTTAATCTGAGACCTGCTTGGAAAGTCCAGGAATATTTAATTACATTTCTTTTTAGGATTAACATAAACTCTGTATAAGCCTTCTGTGCTTTTCTTGTAACAATGGATAAATCACTATATATCTTGATTTCTTCATACTTTGAGCCTGTAAACGCTTTTATTCCATTATGCCATTATAATATCAGATTTTAGTTTGGAAGATTGCAGACATACGATAACCTCTCTAGGCAATGATGCTGGGAGATAATCTGCTTTAGGAAACCTATGAACTCTCTTAATACGATATACATTGTTTTCAGTCTGAATACCAAGAAACTGAAGAAATTCAATCAGGTATGCCTCTAGATTACTTTGGGCAATGTTCTCTGGGATGCCTCTAATTCTAATGGTCTTTCTTCTTGCTCTGTCCTCTAGGTCAGTTAATTTGGATTCTAGATGTTCAATTTGTTTTTCCAGAGATAAAGTTTTTTTTCTTGTTGTAAATTACATTGCAGTATTGTGCTTTCCAGTTTTTCTTCCAGAGCCGTAAATTTATCAGTTCAGATGTTTCTCCTTAAAATCCTTCTGCTAATAAATTGGGCATTAAGGCATGCATTAAGGAATTCTTTATAAATATTATGTATTGCCTTTTTTAGGATGTTCTCTGAATCTCTTTCTGTATCTCTGGTTCAGGGGTGGACTGACCGGTCGGGCACCTCGGACATGGTCCGAGGGCCTGGCCGGGAGGGGGACCCATCATCAGGGGGCCCGGCGGCAGGGCCAGATTGACCCACCGGGACTAAGCAAGTAGGTGCCACCGGGTGGGCGGTCCGGTTGCACACTCAGAGGGGGACGGCCGCGCCCCTTGCTGGAACCCCCGGAAGGAGGGAGGAGCATGTCTCTCTCTCATGCTCCTTTGCGGTTCCCACAATTCCCAGCACAGGATGTGGGAACCGCAAAGAAGCATGAGAGAGAGACATGCTCCTCCCTCCTTCCGTCCTCAGCGTTAGTGACAGGACAGGAGTGCCGCCAGACCGGCGAGGCTGCCACCCGGCCCGGCAGCTCCAGCGTGGGACATGGCCTGCCCCCTCTGACTTCTGTCTGTAAATGGGAGGGGGGAAAATAAAACAGAGGGGGGGAAGAGGGAAGAAAGAAACAGTGGGAGAATAGAGAGACATGGGGAGGAGGGAGAAAGAGACAGAGGGGGAAGAATGAGACACAGGGGGAATAGAGAGATGGGGTGAACAAGACAGAGAGGGAAGAATGAGACACGGGGAGAAAGAGGGGGAATGGGGAGAGGGAAGAATGAGACATAGGGGGAGAAAGAGGGGGAATAAAGAGATGGGGAGGGGGAGAAAGAGACAGAGAGGAAGAGAGATGTGGGGGAGAGAGAGACACAGGGAAAGGGGGGAGAAAGAAACAGCGGAAGAGAGAGACACAGGGAGAAAGGAGAGACACACACAAGGGGAGGGGGAGAAAGAGGCAGAGGGGTAAGAGACTGGGAAGGAGAGGGGAGACATAGACACAGGAGCAGTGAGGGGATGAAAGAAACATAAAGGGGGACTGGGGGGGGACAAAAAGGCACACAGAAGGGCTGTATATATCACTGGTGGATCCAGGGGGGCAACGGGGCAATTGCCCCCTCCTCCCCTGTCCGCAGGCACCGTGCAGGCAGCCGGCAGGGGAGGGAGGAAGAGAGGACCCGGGAGCTCAGCCTGCAGCTCCTCTGGGTCCTTCTTGCGCGAGCACAGAGCATTGCTGTGGTTACTACGGCAACGTTACGGCTCTTGCGAGAGTCAACTCTAGCCCTGGAGCTACGGGCTAGAGTTCACTCTCAATACTGCGACCACCAGGGATTCCTGGTGGTCGCAGTGATGAGAGTGAACTCTAGCCCCATAAACACACTGCCACACACACACCATACCCATTCACACACCACACACCATACACATTCACACACTGCCCCCTATACACACGGCCCATACACATTTACACACATTGCTTCACACACACATACACTGCCCACCCATATACACACAGACCCCCATACTAACATTGCCACACACATACACAGCCCCCTCATACACTCATTGCCCCACACACCCTACACATTCACACACTTCACCCCCACACCCACACTGAACCTTTCACACACTGCACCCCTCACACATTGCACCACTGCTCCTATACCCTACTACAGCCCCATATCCCAGCAGACCCCAGGTGAGTTGTCAAACTGTTCAACGGGAGGGGGCCCGGCCCTCCTGGCACCAGAACCACTACACAGAGCAGTAGTGGTTATTGTGCATGGATTATTTCTTTAAATAATATACAAGTGCCCCAGAAGCCAGCCAGCCCACAGGCTGGCCAGCCAGCCAGCCCTCAAGCCACCAGTTAGCCAGCCAACAGGCCAGCCAGTCAGCCCACAGGCCAGCCAAGCCAGTAGCCAGCCCACAGGCCTACAGACTTACAGCCAGCAAGCCCACAGCCTGCCAGCCGCATCCAGCAAGCCCACAGCCTGCCAGCCGCATCCAGCAAGCCCACGGCCTGCCAGCCGCATCCAGCAAGCCCACAGCCTGCCGGCAGTAGCCAGCAAGCCCACAGACTGCCAGCCAGCAACAGTAATTAAGGTAAGAGGAGCCAACTTGGCCTAGGTATCAGTGAGCTATGTTGTGTTGCTATATTTTGAATAAGAACCAGAGTGTTGGAGAGATGCCCCATTAGACTCCATTGTAGTCTCTAATGGGGCCTGGAGGAGATTCTTTCTAACACACTCTCTAAAGGACACTGAGAGCCTCTGCTAGAATGACTCCCCGTCCATGGCCCATTAGCCCTCAATTGTAGTCTCTACTGGGGCCTGGAGGCGACTGTTTCTAGCAGGGGCTATCTAATGGACGCTGAGATGGCCTCTGTTAGAAAGACCCCCTTCCAAGCCTATTAGACTCCATTGTAGTCTCTAATGGGGCCTGGAGGGGATTCTTTCTAACACACTCTCTAAAGAACACTGAGATAGCCTCTGCTAGAAAGACCCCCCTCCATGGCCCATTAGCCCTCAATTGCAGTCTCTACTGGGGTCTCGAAGGGATTATTGCACTTTTGTTCCTTGTGTCTAAAGATTGTGTAGGGTGTGGCTGGAGGCGGTGCATGGAGGCGGGACAAGGGTGGCGCTTGCTGCGGCGTATGGGTGGGGCCTGTAAGGGGGCCCTTGATTTATTTTGCCCGGGGCCCTGAGGGTTCTCAGTCCGCCCCTGCTCAGGTTATTAAAGATTCATATTGGCTGCTTCTTCTGTCAGCCTTTTCATGAGGTGAAAAGAAATTTGAGAGGCATTTCTCTGTTTTTGAGTCTACTTTTTTTTTCTCTCTCTCTTTCCTTCTGCCTTGCTTTATATCATTTTTTTTTAAGTAGCCATGGGGTGAGATGACAAGAAAACAGGGGAGAAATCCCTTCTCAAGTTTGAAAACCCTGTTACTTAGTAGTTGAACGTAAATGTATAAAAAGTAAAGGATGCCTTAGGTATATATTTAATTTATTTAAATATTTAAATCTTATGCTTTGAGCCCTGTATTTCTAAATCGGACCAGAGTCTGTGTTGTATCTTAGGCCACTCTTTAGAGCATATTTTTAAATAACAACCCAGTTCAGTTTTCTTTCCCAGCATAAAACAATTTTCTCTTTTCTTCTCCATTCTTTTTTCTTACCCTCTCTTCCTTCCTCTTTTCCTCTTTATTTTTCTTTATCCCTTTGACTCTCCTATGGATATCACCCCTTTTTCTTCATCTTAATTGCTTTTCTTTTGCTTTACCTTTGCTTTTCTCCCGGTCTTCCCTCAGTCTTTGATAATATTACCATGGTTGAAATGAGTTCTCCCTGCCTCCTCCTTGCGTCTTTCTCAGTGTATCCAAACGACCTTCCACCCTTGTTCATGCGGTCATTCCAATGCTCATTCCGTCTTTCCTCATTGTCGGTTGCCTTGCCGCCTCCTCGCCACCTTCCTCCTCCTCAATCCATTTGCACGCTTCCTTTACCGCGATGTAGGATACGTGCGTCCTTACGTCATCGCTCCCCCCTAACTCGTCTGGTTACATTTACATGTCTGTCAGTCCACCCATTGTACAGCACTATGGAATTTGTTGGGGCTCTATATATCATAAAATAATAATATAGAATATATCTTGGTGTCATCCGCGTACAGGTGGTAGTGGAAGCCAAAGGAATTATTGAGTTTGCCAAGAGAGGCAGTATACAGAGAGAACAGAAGGGGACAATGAACAGAGCCTTGGAGTACTAAAACCAAGACAGGATGAGGGGAGGAAATGTCATTGGACAAGGAGACACTGAACAAATGTTGGGAGAGATAGTAGGAGAACCATGAAAGGACACAGACCAAGGGATTGAAGATTTTGGAGAAGGAGGACATGATAAACGGTGTCAAAGGCAGCAGAGAGGTCAATAAGAATTACTATGGAGTGGTGGCCTTTGAATTTAGCTGCAATTAGGTTATTTGAAACTTTAGTCAGAGCAGTCTCCATAGAGTGGAGGGAGCTGAAGCCGCATTGCAGAGGGTCGAGGAGAAAGTTGAAATTGAGGAAACAAGGCAAACGAGTAAAGTTACGTCTTTCTAGAAGCTTTGAGGAAAAAGGGAGCAGTGATATGGGGTGATAGTTGAAAGGGGAAGACAAGTCAAGAAATGGCTTTTTTTGGGGGGGGAGGAACAACAGTAGCATGTTTAAGGGGAGTAGGGACAACACCAAAAGAAAGAGAGCAGTTGAAGATGTGCTTGAAGGATGGCACAAGACAAGGGGAGAGAGATCTGATAAGGTGAGAAGGGACGGTGTCAAGCAGACAAGTGGTGGGTCGAGAGGAGATGCACAGCTACCCCCTATTCAGTAACCGGGAGAAGGTCTAAAGGGTAGGGAAGGTACAATCCAGGTGCAGTTTAGAGGGAGAGGAGCAAAGTGGAGAGAATTTCTTAACGGTTTAATCTTATCGGTAAAGTAGCATGCAAAGCTATCTGCTGTAAGGTGAGTTTGGGGGTTGGCTTTAGCAGGGCGAAGGAGAGAGTTGAAGGTATCAAAGAGATGCCTGGGATTGCGGGAACATGAACTAATGAGAGAGAAAAAGTAGGATGTATTTAGTAAGGGTGAGGGTTGCACTGTACTAACTCAAGATGAATTTATAATGGAGAAAGTCTGACAAGGTGACAGATCTGTTATTAACCTATTAGCTTCCATATGGATATTACAGTGTGTATATCTAAAGAGACCTTTTGGGTATTGTGCACGTGTGTAATTGTTTTGCTGTCTATGTTATTGTTATTTGGTGTCATTGATTAATGTGTAACTATTAATTACTGTTTGTTGTAGTTCGTTGTTTTGGATGTATTAGTTTATGCAATTCAAAGGATTCACAATAATTACTGTGTTAAACGTTTTAGGAGAACCAATATGGCTGTTAACTATGTGTTTCAAAGAGCATCTAGTTACACTAACAATAGAGTTAATGGAAGCCCATATATATTTGCAAGCATTCAAAACCAACCCTTTTATTTTGAACAGCTATAAATTTAGATTATTAGATGAATAAGGTATTTCGGCAGAGTTATATCCTAACAGGTAAATAAACAAATGACAATCACTTAGAGTGCAGCAAGAGATAATATTTAATAAAAAGATGTTAAAGAAAATATAACAAATAAGAAACATGGTCTAGCTCTAGGGGGTTGGCAGGGACTACAGGGGTGACCCACAGGGATCTGCCCTGGTTTTGGGGGCAGTTCATTTTGACATGGCCAGGCTGTTTGCACTGGAAGCAGCGCTGTTCCTCCCCAAAGTAGACTCGCTGTGGGGGTGCTCAGACCAGGGGTCCACGAAGGGGAACTGTGGCCACGGGGTTGGGCTGGACCGTGGTCGGATGGTTGGACGATAGGACACTGGGCTCGCCGGGTGTCAATATATTTATCTGCCCGCCGAGCTGCCTCGGTGAGGGTCTGGGGCTGTTGATCTCTCACTCATTCTTATGTCGTTGGGGAGCCCATTGAAAAAAAATGCTCCAGCATGACAATCTGGGTGATCTCCGGGGACTTGGCTTGATGGGAGTTGAGCCAGTTCTGGATGGCCCTTGTGATGCGGCATGCCCACTCCCTTACCTGGTCTCCCTGAAATTTTGGCGGTATTGCTCGGGGGTGACAGAATACCTGGCCAGGAGGATCTGTTTGATAAAGGGATAGTCCTTGATCTTGTCTTCTGGTACTAATTTGCTGGCCAGGTGGGTGGGGTCAATGTCTTGGAGTAGGCACTGGTGCTCACAATCTTGTAAAAAGTCATCAATGCCTTCTTCTACTTCCTTGAACTAATTGAAGGCATACGGTAGTTTGCGGGCCAGGATGGTTGTGCTTCCTGGTGCCCTCTCTTCCCTCCTTCCTCCTGTGGTGACATTCTGTCATCAAACTAATATGGTGACCAAGCTCATGTATGCCTTTCTTACAGGGGGGGTAAGCTTGACCCTTTGATATGGTAATTGGGTAATTCAATACATTTACAAGTCAGGAGAGAGATAACTACTTCCCCCTATCTCCATTCCTCTCTGTTCCTTCTTGGCTGTGCTACAGATCAGACGCCATGTGCTATCCTGGTGAACCATGTTACACTCTGTTGCTTCCTTTTCTTCCTTGGTGGATGTGATGTTGAACTTGCAGCAGTGAGCCATTACTATATGTGAAGGCCTAACCGTGGGTGAGATCAAACGTGTGGGGAAGGGGATTACTATATAGATAGATTTAAAAAGGGTTGTTGCTCCGTGGGTCTGGGGTGTGTTTGATACATTTATAGTATTATGTTGTTGCCTTTTAATAAATACCTTTTAATGTAGACGAACCTTGTATAATATATATATATTAATTTGGTGATACACCACACCTCATCTGGGTTTGTTGGGGTCACCCTATGTCTACCGAAAAGGTCGTGCTGACGATCTCCCCTGAGGGTGGCTCTCTGTAATATGCCAGATGCTGTTCCACCTCCTTGCGCACTTCCTCCTCTTCTCCGGCCCCTGGCTGGGGGTTAGTTGCCTCACTGTGTGCTGGTCATCATCCATGAGCGCAGCAGTCAATTTGGCCTTGTTACGACCGCCAGGCATTATCCCTCTGGCTTCACACAAGCCTTGCAGTGTAGGTCACTTTAGCATACTGTAGTCCATGGGTCTGTTGGCAGGGACATGGGATCCCATTGTTACCACAAGTTTTAGCGGGACCTGGGTAACCTGGCCTGTTATCCCCTTTTGTTAGGATAGGTCATACCCATTTCCCCAGTAACTGGATGAGACACAGTTCCAGGATACAATCTTTGACAATGTTTATTTGGGCACACAGCTTTTTATGCACAGACCACACACAAAAGAATCTCAAGCAGGAGGGGGCTGGGGAACAGATAACCATCTCCCGCTCTGGGAGATACTAACATGGCACAGGGACACGCATGAGTACACATTACATACGGGGGGTGAACTTTGAGGCTTGGCACCCCCCGGGGAAGGGAGTACAGGGTTACACTTTATACGGATGAATAGCTCTAAGAACCCTGAAAAAAGCAGGGCGATCGGATTTACAGAGCCGGAAATATCAGCATCAAAAGTCTGGGGCTCAAGGCTCTGTATATCCCCAATATTAGTTGCATGATGTTGCTTGGTTTAGTCTGGCGAATTCAAACTTTGCGCCTAAACCAAGCAACAAGCAATCAGCCGAAAGGGCGAGAACCAAATTGGGCCAATCAGCGTTAGGGGGAGAAGGGAGTTTTGCCGCCCAATCCGAAGAAAGGGTGCAAAACTCGGCTGCACCAATCAGTGCTCGGGGAGGAGAGGGGTTTCACAGCCCAATCAGAAGAAAGGGCGCGAAACCTGATGTCACCAATCTGCTGAAAGGCGCAAAACGTATTTGCGCCAATTAGCGCCCAGGGACAATTTCACCACCCAATTAGATGGAAGAGCGCGAAACCCTGTTTAAACAAGCGCTCCTTCTTTGATTAGTCGTCCGCTCCCTGTGGCGACCAATCAGTGCTTTACTTGCGCCGACCAACCAGGAGAATGGCGCAAACCTAAGTTTGAATGGGTGCTCCCTCTCCCATTGGTCGGCACGGACTTCCACGCGGCCAGCGGGACCCCTGTGGCCGTGAAACCAACTCACAGCCCCAGGGACTCCCTGCCGTTGCGTGTCCCTCTCTTTCCGGTGGGTACTCGCACTCAGCAATCCGCCAGAAAGAGCGATTACCTGGGTAGCCACGAGCCTAGCCTAGTAGCTCCCAGGTTTGAGAGTGGCAAGTGATTATAGTTCCGTTAAGAGCAGGTAGGATGATTCCTGACAAAGGGATCGAAGACAGTGCACGCGGGCCGGTTCAGGAGTCGAATGCTCCCCCTGGTGGGCGTTCAGTGATACGAACCGGCGGCCACCCAGGGGAAGCATGCGCTGCTCGTTCCCTTGCGGTCTGTGGTTTTCACACCTAGTTAGTGAGGTGTGAACATTCTAACTAAACGTTCTTATTGGCACAGTTCGGGAGTGGTAGGCGTTCAGTAATACGAACTGGCGGCCACAAAGGGCAAGTACGCGCCGCTCGTTCATTTAAACATTCTAAATGAAGTGCTGGGGTCATGCCAGAGCGCCCCAGGTGGTAAAAAAGGTATATTGCAGGATTTTATGGTCAAAATTTCAGAGAGAAATATGGAAGAGGGGAAACACACATTCTAGGAGGGTACATCCACACATACGAAACAAGGCAATTCACAGTTTAGGCAGTGGTCCCGCCACAGAACACTTTAGTGTTAGGAAGAAAAAGATTTTTGCTAAAACTAACGTGTTTGTCTGCCCCAGCTGCTCCCTCCCAGTGATGTAAAGGGTTAAATAAATTGGTACTCGGTCGCTCTCCACCTCCTCCAACATCATCATCGAGTGATGCGCATTAGGCCTTCCCTATAAGAAAGCATTTCCTCACTGCTTTCCTATGTAGTTTTTCTTGATGCTGGATGTTCTCATGCAGAATGTTTGGATGTCCAGCTTCAGACTCCTAGAAACTCCAGGATGTTTTAAAGAAACTGCAATGTTTACATTGCAGTACAAAGACAGCTAGTAGAGGCAGTCTAAGTCCTGCAATGTAAACATTGCAGTTTCTCTAAAACTGCAGTGTTTTACATTACAGGACTACGGGTGGCAGGGAGAGTGCACCCAGACCACTTAAATGAGATGAAGTGGTCTGGGTGCCTATAGTGTCCCTTTAACTCCTCCAGATAGTAATTCGTAATGTGCTTACTGATGTTGTTCCTAATCTGTGTAAAATGCCTTTAATAAGGGTAATATATAAACAATGTAAATATATAACATACTGAACAAATTACTTAATGATGTTTGCTACTTTTATGACATCCATTAATTACTTGCTCACAATGCATTATAGGACTAAGTAACTGTATTTCCCAGTGTAATGTAATATGTATATATAGCCTGTGTGTGTAGGTGGGAAGGTTAGTTGTCAACATTATTAACGTAATTACTTTATTTTCCAAAGATCACTGGGTTTAATTCCCATTTAATTAATTTGGCACCAAATGAAGCATTATTTATGAAGGAAAGCCATAAACAAAGCAACAGTTAACTGATATGGTAAATACATTCTTGCTTAAAGGAACACTCAAGCATAACCTCTTCAATAAGACAGGAGTGCTCTAATGGCCCCTTTCCCCCCTCACTGTAAGTAGTTTACAAACTGTTCCTGCCTAGGGTCTGCTGGGCAACACTCCCTGCCTGCACTACTAAAGCAGGAGAGCCTGAAGTTTTTCCTCTACCTCTTTATTGTTCAAATCGACTGCATGTTCTACATCTTCCCAGGGGGCAGGTCACTATCAGCACACCCTTAGAAATAGGAATGTTTCAGTGAATCTGAGCACGGTGAGAGTATTCTGACCCAACATTTAGTTTCTCAGAAAGCAGTGGAGGAGTAGGAATAATTTCCAGTCAAATTTCCAGGGCTTGTAATTCAGGGTTGCTGCTTCTAAATTTTCATGAGCCAGTGGCAACACTAGGGGGTGCAGACCGCACCTGGGTGACCCCCCAGGGGTGACACCATTAGGCAGGAAATCACTCTACTCAAGTAATCCTCTTAAAGGGACACTATAGTCACCAGAACAACTACAACTTATTGAATTTGTTCTGGTGAGTAGAATCATTACCTTCAGGCTTTTGCTGTAAACACTAGCTTTTCAGAGAAAATGCAGTGTTTACATTACAGCCTAGTGATAACTTCACTGGCCACTCCTCAGATGGCTGTTAGAGATCCTTCCTGGGTAATGGTTGCCTAAAATGCATCCATTCATTCAGTATCTCCTCCCTCTGCATGCAGACACTGAACTTTCCTCTATGAGGAGATGCTGATTGGCCAGGGCTGTGTTTTGAATCATGCTGGCTCTGCCCCTGATCTGCCACTTTGTCAGTCTCAGCCAATCCTATGTGGAAGCATTGTGATTGGATCAGGCTACCACTTCTGATGATGTCAGCAGGCTGCTTGTTTTTTGTTTTTTTTGAGGCAAACCGCATGCAGAGCTACAGCTTCTGGCTTGAATACAGCAAGATTTTGCTATATTTATGGACGCATGAGAGGCCCAAGGGGGCTAGATGGTGGTTTTAACACCACAGGGTGAGGAATACATGTTTGTGTTCCTGACCCTATAGTGATCCTTTAAAGTCACCTCACAAACTGTCGCAGCAGCAGCCACAGCATGCCAGAACTCGAGAGGAACTGGCACATCACTGTCTGCAGAGAGGGCACTGTGACAAGCAACTCAAAGGAGGAGGAAAAAATCAGAATCTGCCACTTACATCACGTGGTATACCACGCATTGTGCATAGCTAAATTCACGTACTCTCCTTCTTCACAGCATGGGTAACGCTTCCTCCCTTCCTGACACTTTCTCTGTCTCGCTGTACCCTGGGGTGAGAAGTACTCCTCAGTAAGCTACTGCCGGCTGGTTCCCAATTCTGACTGCTGCAGTGCTACACACTACTGCAGTAAGTTTGTTGTGTGACATCATAATTAAAGTGAATAGTGCAGAATTTTCTTTTTTCATGATGTTCTCTTTGGGGATTGGTCACAGAGGAAATTATGTGAAAAAATTCTCTGCATTGTGTATTTTAATAATGTATGATGAGTATATTACAATTTTATCACATGGCAGGAGGCTTTGTATTTTGCATAATCTTTCTTTACTAACTCCATAGCAGCAAAGAAAAGAGTGACAAAACTGAGAACCAATCACAATGCAGTATAGAGTATAAGAGGTGTAACACATGACATCGTTTCCTCTTTCTTTGCTGCTCCATCACAAGCAAAGTACAAAATTTGGTATCTCATTATTCAGCTCATATATATTTTACATTGTCATTATTTTACATAGCTGTGACTTTGTATATTTACCTGGTGAACTGAGGACTTATCGCAGGAAGCTAAGGACCTCCTATGGGACTCATGGGCACCAGGAACGAGGAGGTGCTATTTATCAGCATGACACTCCTGGGCAAGTTGGTGTGTGGGACGGGACCTCAATCCCTTTACTGCACCTACTCACTCCATCATGAATTTCCTGACCTCTCTGTTCACTGCCAGGAAGTCATACCGGTCCATCAACGTGGTACGATCAGCCATCTCAGCGGCCCATACTCCGACCCAGGGGTCACCGGTTGGTAAGGATCCGCTCATCTGCAGACTCCTCCGCGGCATGCGCCTTTGGCGCCCCCCTGAGCCCAAATACTCTAGACTTTGGGACGTTGGCGTGGTTCTACAATTCTTACGAAATTGGCCTCTTAACAAGGACCTGTCACTCCGCCAACTGGCCGCAAAATTCACCTTCTTGCTCTGTCTGGTTTCCTTTCGACGGGTATCCGACGTACGCGCTTTCAACGCCGATGCTTTTACCTTCTGCACGGCGGGGGTTACCTTTCAGGTCTCACGACTCACTAAGTCCAACTCTCACTCGGTCTTCTACCCTTTCTTCCCTTCGGACCCTCAGCTCTGCGTGGTCTCTACTCTCCGTCAATACGTGGAAGCCACCGCGACGTTGCGGCAACCTTCCACGCGTCAACTTCTCATCTCTTGCGTCCGCCCCTACGGTCCAGTTTTGGTTACTTATGCGGCAGGCGCTTCCCTTTCGGACATCTTACAAGCGGTGGACTGGACCAGAGAATCCACCTTTAGGACGTTCTACTTCCGTCCTCTTGATGATCCGGCTTTTTCTCTGCTTTCCCAGCGTTTGAAATTGCAAAATACAAAGCCTCCTGTCATTTGATAAAATTGAAGATTATGCTAGCTTTAGTGTACAGATAATCTTAATTTTAATAAGGACAGGAGGCGAGTATTTTCCCTCCCTGTTCTCTTTCGCTACTTCCCTCCCTCTGTTTTCATGCATATTTCCAACTCTTTTTGTTTCTGCTATTATTGTACTGATGACTAAATTTGGGTTACTCATACACTTGATGCAGATATGCCAGGTGGGTGGGATGTTTTAGCTAGCACCGATAGACGGGAGGAATGTATTCGTTCTGTTTTTATATTGGTGATTTTAATTTTATTGTAAGGGATAGACATTTCATTGTTTTTACACAACCATTTTTGGAATCTAATACCCTTTATATTCTCGTTTCAGTTTAACCATATACCTCAAGGAACTAAAGACTCCATTCAAGGTGTCATCATCGTCCTGTCATGGGAGATCATCACTTGACATCAAGAGGTTTTCGCTTGGAGTCTACCTGTTTTGTGTTCAGTTTACACGTTCTACCATTATCTTACCATGGACCTTTTCGAGTTACCTCTGTTATTATTCTGCATTATGATCTTGTGATGTTGCATGCTTTTAGAGGAAATAATGTCATATGTTACACCTCTTATACTCTATACTGCATTGTGATTGGTTCTCAGTTTTGTCACTCTTTTCTTTGCTGCTATGGAGTTAGTAAAGAAAGATTATGCAAAATACAAAGCATCCTGTCATTATTAAAATTAAGATTATCTGTACACTAAAGCTAGCATAATCTTAAATTATTATATAATATTTTAGACTAATCAATCCCAGTGATGCTACATATGATAAATTATTGTTATACACTCACCATATAGTGCAGATTTTTTTCCCCACACTTTCTCTGGCAACTAGCTGGAGATCTGAGCCCAAGAGCCTGCCTAATTAGTCCCAGTGACTTGAGTGATAGGCCTAGACACTGTCACTAAAATTGCTTAGACCAAAATATATATAATTACTGTTGCACACTCAGAATACATTATTAAAGTGCACAGTTCAGATAATTTGTTATTCATATTTTCCTCTGGAACCTGACTTAACTTCTAAGTGTGTGTATGTATCTATGAGTTTATGCATGTGCCTGTATGACCATGTGTCAATATGACTGTATGTGTGTGTCTGTCTGAGTTTCTGTATTGCTATGTGTGACGGACCGCTGGTACTCCGACTGAGTACCTCCGCCAATCGATGCTCCTAGTGCTCGCTGAGAACTCCAAGCTCCAATCTTCAAACGATACTTAGTCTCTGCGGCTGAAAAATCAGTGTAGGAGAAGGTAAGGGTCCGCGGTGTTCATGGAACTGTGTAGCCGATTTCAGTTCCGTGAATTTGGCTCCACACATCGCTGACCGTATTTGAATAAAAAAAGATGGCAGCCGCCACGTGTTGGTTTGCACAAACGGCGGCCACCCAGCAGTCGGCAATTTACCTACAGCAGGCTCCCAGCCGGGGAGCTAAATTGCCTGCACACTTCCACTTCTGGGTGGTCCGCCTGTACAGTGAATGGCTCGGTAAGCTCCTATTACCGAACCACAAGGGAAAAAGCCATGTAAAAGTATTTTAAAGATCTGGGGACATAGTCTTAAAGGGGCATTGTTTCCAAAAGTCACAATATGTCCCCAGATGGTTCTTAAAGGGCCAGCACGGTCCAATAAAATACAATATGCCCAAATGTTGGTGTTAAAGGGCACAATCTCCCAGGGGCCATAGTCACAAGGTAAGAGGCTGGCAAGCAGGCCTCTCCAGGACCAAGTGGCGAAGGGCCCTTCATCACACTATGTCTGCATGTATATGAGTGTATATGACTATATGTATGAGTGTGTACTGTACGATTGTGTTTATATGTGTGTGTATGACTGTTTGTATGAGAGTGTGTATGTGTTGCACACATATTACTGTGTATATGTCTGTATGGATGTGTACGTGAATTTGTGTATATTTTTTGCTTGTATGATTGTGAGGGATATTTAAACGTTCGGAAAAGTAAAATCTGTTTTGTCACTGAAAATGGGATATATTTAAAAAGTATAATTAGCATGCAAAAGAAGCAACAGAAAACAAAACCCTATTACTCCATTAAAGGAACACTATAGTCACCTAAATTACTTTAGCTAAATAAAACAGTTTTAGTGTATAGATCATTCCCCTGCTCAATTCACTGTCATTTAGGAGTTAAATCACGTTGTTTCTGTCTATGCAGCCCTAGCCACACCTCCCCTGGCTATGATTGACAGAGCCTGCATGAAAGAAAAAACTGGTTTCACTTTCAAACAGATGTAATTTACCTTAAATAATTGTTTCTCAATCTCTAAATTGAACTTTAATCACATACAGGAGGCTCTTGCAGGGTCTAGCAAGCTATTAACATAGCAGAGGATAAGAAAATCTTAAATTAAACAGAACTTGCAATAAAGAAAGCCTAAATAGGGCTCTCTTTACAGGAAATGTTTATGGAAAGCTGTGCAGGTCACATGCAGGGAGGTGTGACTAGGGTTCATAAACAGAGGGATTTAACTCCTAAATGGCAGAGGATTGAGCAGTGAGGCTGCAGGGGCATGTATTATACAACAAAACTGCTTCATTAAGGTAAAGTTGTTCAGGTGACTATAGTGTCCCTTTAATATATATTTTTAATTACAAACAGATAATCCCCACACATAATCACACTCAGCCTTTCAACACACACAGACACCATACACAATCACACTCAGACAAGAATATTCAGCCATCACACTCATCAACCCCAACACTTAGCAAAACACTCACATCTCATACATAACACACATTTAAAACACAGAGGAGGTGTCTGATACATTCATGTGCTCTTTACATCACCACACATTAAAAAAAAAAAAAAACAACAACATTACTAAGGTGGTTAGGCTGACACCATGAGTGACTCTACTGTCATGAGGTGAGTGTCAGTGTTTTAAAAAAAATAATATAAATATATATATATTCTGTAAAGAACTTAATCTCAATCAGAATACAATTTTTTATTGGTTTATGTAAAACCAGTTGAACAAGTATTAGTTCACATCATTTGTTGTACTATTACTTTTAACTATGAAAACAATTTTGCAAAAACCTAAGCATCGTTAGACCCATCAATATGGTGTCCCTGTTCCAAGATCTCTAAAAACAGCATGTAGATCCATTTTTTGGTACCAATCCAGAGATAAATTACCACTGCTACTTAGGATATGATGGCCACATTGCAGATTCTCCTATGTTGTACACTTGTCATCCTTAGAACACACCCTGCTCAGGGCTGGACTGGCCTATCGGTATACTGGGGAATTTCCCAGTGGCACCTGGGGCTGGCAGGAAGCCCTGATGTGTTATTTAAATAATTTCCCTCGGACTGTAACAGCCTGTGTTAGTCTGAGGGAAAGAAGGGATGGAGGGGCTGGGGCTGGAGGGAGGTGCTGGTGTGGCCCATTTAGGCTGCCAGGGGGCTGGAGGGAGTTTTGAGTCTCCCTCCTGAATCTTCAGCAATTGGTGCCTCTATTCTCTGCCCCTGGACTATAGCCCCGCCTCCTGGACTCAAGCCCGGCCTCCCAAATTCAAGTCCCAAATTCAAGCTCCACCCTCACACACACTGCTTACCTGGAAGGAAGAGGTAAGAAAATTGAGACATCACCTCCCAGTTCTCCTTGTCTCCCACCCACAGCCTTCTCTAACAGGTAGGCTTTAGCCTATGACAGTGAGTGTGTGTGTCTACTAGTGAGTGAGCTTGTGTGTGTGTGTGTGAGCTTTTCTGTAGTGAGCATGTGTGTGTGTGTGTGTCAGTGAGCTTGTCTGCAGTGAGCATGTATATCAATGAGCTGTATCAATGAGTCTGTGAGATTGTCTGTGTCTGCATGTGAGTATGCTTACTGTATAATCCCCTGAATTACCCTGAACAACCCAATATTTTGAATTAGCAAAAGGAACATACCAATAATATATATATATATAGTAACAAACCACCTCTTTTACAGGTAGGATTTTGTCACAGATCTTACAGTACCCACAGCCTTCTAGGGTAATCAAAGTCCAGGACACATTAAGTTCGGTTTTCCTTTTTATTTGATAGAAAAAACAGGTGCTTTAAATAATAAGAAACAAAACAAAATCCCTTGCTCTTACTAGACAGAAATCACTACCTGTAATTGGGTGGCTTTCCCACTTACCAATTTTCCAAAAAAACGAAATACATTTGCAATAAACACAGTTGTTGTTGTTGTTGTTGTTGTTGTTGTTGTTGTTGTTGTCTCTCCTAGCTGGCTTTTTCTCCCTCACTCTGTAGCAGGCTGATCTCTTCTTTTAAAGGCCTGCCTGCTATTTGACCAGCTACAGGTGAGTGTCAATTGGTTAACTCTTAAGTTAAATCCAAATTCTGGTCTGTTACACAGCAACTAGTGCTGTTGGAGCATTGTCCCACCCTGCTCTCCAAATGCTCCGCCCCAGGGACCCATACCGTGTTTTGCAGAGCATCAGCAATGTATGTTGCACACTTAACATCTCTCCCTGGGGCGTTTAACTGAAAATTCTCTGGCTGCTGTTTAGCAAATCAGGCCTGGTTTTGCTCACAATATATATATATTTATATTTGTAGTTGGGGCAATATGGCCGAACAGAGAAATCTTAGCATAATACAATCATAACATCCATGAGTATGCACCAGTCGGTTGTGGTGTGCCGGAACCGACAAAGCAGTAGGCCTGTAATAAAAGTGGGCCCACCTTAGTGGGTGTTATAAATAGAGGGAGCGGTGGGAGGGGTGGCTCGCCAGACCAGCAACGGTAAGGTGGGAGTGGATTGACAGCCCTTTTAAAGGTGAACCAAGCCCCTCCCACAACTCCAGGCCAAGCCTTCAAATTTGTAGTCGGGGCAGTATGGCCGAACAGAGAAATCTTAGCATAGTACAATCATAACATCCATGAGTATGCACCAGTCGGTTGTGGTGTGCCGGAACCGACAAAACAGTAGGCCTGTAATAAAAGTGGGCAAAGAGAAAATAACCAGAAAACATAATTCGTGAACCAACTTCGTTTATTGAGATAAGTCACAAAAAGCTTGCCTTAATTCTTTAACAGGATTGCGTATGTAGAGTGTGTAGGCGGAGGATTTCCAGCGCCCCATGGCCTTAATAATATGAGCAGGGATGTGGTTAGCGGATGCGGAAGATGCTGCTCCTATACGGAAAGAGTGACCTGAAAATTGATTGGGGTTTAGGCCAAGCCTGGTCAACAAAAGTCTTATGTACAGCATAAATTTAGCTGTGGTCAGAGTGTGTCCATGCAGTTCAAACAAAGGCTGTTGAGGTTGTTTTTGGACTGAAAGTGAATAAGTGTCTAACACTTTAACTGGGCACCATATATTGTGAGTAGGGTACAGTGGTATTTGAAAAATGTGTCCGTCGGTGCTGGTTTTGGATTGTCTTAGAGAGAGAATATAATGGTCGGTATGTTTCTGTAGATCATTGGTTCTAAGGTAATGCCTTTAAGTAATGTTTTAATTTGGTATGAGGTTAGAAAAGCAGTACTGTTAGGTTGTTGGATGAGCATATGGTGTTGGATGCCGGTAAGGTACAGTTTAATAGTATTAAAGGATAGTTTAAGGTTAATGTGGCAAAAAGAGGTAAACCCCAAAATCGTCTCTAATGCAAACATGTTGTGAATGTGAAACATTTTTTGAATACGTGAAAGGCCCTATCATAAGTGTCCCTAGTGTTTACTGAGAGTGCCATATGAGAAATGTGACGTGCGTGATCTAACAAGGTCTTTAATTCCATGTCTTGGAATAGAAGTGCAGGTGTCGCTCGTCTGGAAGCGTTGGGTAGTGACGAGAGGAAAGCCTGGAAACGAAACCGAGGCAAGTGATCAGCAGCAGTGTTTGTGTACCCCGGGATGTGTATGCATGTTATAAAGAATTGACAAGTGGCTGCTACCCATGTGAGACGCCTTAGCAGTCTCATAATGACCAGTGATGCCGATCGGCCTTTATTGACAATGTGACATGTAGCCAGGTTATCCGAGTAGCACCTGACCGTGTGGCCAGACCAATATGGTCCCCAAGCAATGGCTCCCACCACGATTGGGTACAACTCAAATAAAGCCGAGGTGTCAGAAAATTTGGGTAGTGATTCGACTTCGGTCGGCCAAGGGCCCCAAAGCCATTGGTCCCCCCAGATGGCGGCAAAGCCTGTGTTAGCTGCGGCATCTGTCCATAATGTAGGTGATGTGTCGGAGGGAGGTGGTATAAACATGGTTCGCCCATTCCAAGAGGTGAGAAAGACCCACCACATGCGTAAATCAGAAGTTGCATGTACATCTAATGTGATATGTGAAGTGTCCGAAGAAAACTGTGGAAACAAAGATAACAGGTGGGATATAAAAGATCTACCTTGGGGTATGATCCTCATGGCAAAATTGAGCGATCCAAGTATTGATTGGAGTTCTTTCCGATTGCAATGACCTTGTAGCGGGTAATGTTCCATACTTGCCAGGGTACGCTCAATCTTGTCCTGAGGTATACTGGCCTGCATGTTTATCGTGTCTAGTTGTATGCCCAAAAATTGCATGTAGGTATCTGGACCCAAAGTTTTGTGAGGAGAGACAGGAATGTTAAGAGATTCAAACAGTGCCAATAAGTGATTCAAACTACTAGGTGGCAGAGTGTTATTCTCAATCAAGAGGAAATCGTCCAGATAGTGGATAACCGAGGGCACTTGCACACATTTAGTAAGAGCCAACATAGAGCCTCGGCAAACGTGTCAAAAATACGTGGACTGCTTTTGGAGCCAAAAGTTTGACGGGTGAAAAAATAATACCTCCCTTGCCATTTAATACCGTGTAGATGCCACAAGGAAGGATGTATGGGTAGTAGCTTAAAGGCGTTTACCACGTCTGTTTTACTCAGCCATGCTCCCGTACCTGCTTGTAGAATGGCCCCTATGGCATGGTCGATAGTGGCGTAGTGTAGTGAAAATTCTTCAGAAGGTATTAGAGAGTTTAGGCTGGGGTAGTGGAGGAGTGTGGTGCTGATAAATCAATTATCAGTCTGGGTTTGAGTGAGGTCTTCCCTGTGGCCACCCCTACAGGGTTGGTTCTCCAAGACACGAAGGGTGGGGAAAAGAATGGTCCCAACAGAAACCCTTGTTCCAACTCAGTTGAGATAAGAGTATTTACCAACTGTGGATCGTCTAATGTAGACTGTAGGTTGTCGCATTCCAGTGTACCGGAGGGTAAATGGACCAACCCGGTGTGAAATCCCTCAGTCATGCCCAAAATAATATATTCAGTGAAATGACGTGAAGGATGTGGCTGTAAAAGTGATGTCAATAAAGTGACGTTCACACACGTGTGATACGGTTTTGGGAATGCTTTATTTGGGCACATAGTTTTGGCATGGGCTCTAAAACAATGTGAACATTTATGCATCAGTCTACAGGAACTGAAACCACAATTGCCCGCATTGAAGTTATTGCATATCTGAGATTTACCCAGGAATACAATGTCTCTCCCCAGCTTGTCTTTTAATCCCTTGGTAGCTTTAGCAAAGTTAGGGGTTGATTGGTTTTGTTCGATCTCAGCTGTGTTTGGGCAGAGATTTGTGTGATGTGCTATAGATGCGCATACTGCACACCCTCGAGGCCTGAGGCCTGCAAAATGCCTGCAGAATAACTCAGTCTCCAATTTGCTCCAATTAATGCTTAAATTGAACTGAGCCAGAGCTGCAGCCACCTTTGCAGAAAAGGAACGGTGGTAATCGTAAAAAGCGGTACCACCGTATTTGTGCCCCAGGTCCACCATCTTGTGCATGTATGCATCTAGCTCTGCTCTTTTCCCTGGGTATACTGAGCAGTACACATCCCTATAAATTCCAAAACCTAGTACGAATTCAGGGATTGTCAGTTTTCTGTTTAGTCTCGGGTCTCTAGACCTTAGTACGACAGATATATCCCCATATTCAAAAGTCCTATTCTCTAGGACATCCTGGGAGGCTATAAGCAATGACACCAGGTTGACATCCTTGCCTTCCAGAATGTCCTTTTTAAGGTGAGATGGGACCATGTGTGAAGGATTAATATCTTCGCTAAGAGACCCTGATTCCAAAGAATTACCAGTCATGTCAGCCAGAGGGTGACTGACAGCAATTGGGTTTGTAGCGGTCTGTTTAGTACCACTTGTTTCCAATTTATCCAGCCTGTCATTAATTGTGCTGATGGATGACATGAGCGAAGTCATCATGGCGCGAAATTTTGGCAATTGTGTGCCACTAGGGCCTTCCCCTGCATCAGAGTTGTCAGTGGCCGTATTCAAAAGTCTGAACAACTCGGCTTTCCTAGCAGTAGCTGGGAAAGGGATGCAGCGTCTTCTAAGTTCTGCCGTGAGACGTGGGATGGTCCATGATCTGAGAGAAGCAGGACTAGCAACGTCTGTTCCAGGAACAGGGGTACCAGGCCTAGCGGGAGTGCAGGGTAGCGAGAGTTCCTCAAGGATATCAGGAATATTAGACATAACTGAAAAATATAAGTAAGCTTTAATCAATCACTCTGTAATGTTTGATTTGGGTGGGTACTGGTAAGGCTAGCTAAATGCCAAGCAGCGAAACAATTATAATTATTGATGGTGACAGATGAGTCCCTACTAATTGCCAAGCGGCTTGAGAGGCGCTACCTATGCGTGGGCCCGAGGGGAACGTATGAGGCCACCGAACGTTGTGGCGGGGTGTTGGCCTCTCGGTGGTAGTTAAAGCATAAGATAGATTGGGAGTGACAGGTGAGGCCCTATGCGACAATGCGAGATGGCTAGCTATGATTTGGCCCGAGGGGCGTATTCCTCCGAGTATGAGGAGAGGGGTGTTGGTCTCGCGGGACCACTAGCCTACGGTTTAAGACCAGAAACTTTTACCTACGACCAGTACCCCTCAGAACATGGTAGAGGAGAAAATTGGGTTCTGGCGTAGTACCTGATATGTGAGTCAGGTTGCGCTGTCGAGGTAGAAGTAACCAGTGACTGTAAGAGTCTCGAGATGATTACCTGTTGGACATGAGATTTGATATATGAACGTGTGATTAAACGTAGTGTTATGGCCAGATCGTGGGCCCTAAAAACAAGGAACCTGCCCGACACTGCAGAGGGTAGACTTAACAAAATTGGCAACGGTTTTCATGCTTGTAAAAGCTACCGCTTAAAGGCAAACAACCTAAAAGAGTAAAATACATGCTTAACTAATGTAATGTGTATCATTGGACTTCATAAAAACATAATTTAAACATCAACCAACCTATAAGAAAATTGATACCAGTGACATAATTCACAATTCCCAGTACGAACCACTGGGATGACTCTGTGGGGAAAACAAATTCAGGAAATAAGGACCCATCAACTTTGTTTACATCATTCCTATTTAATAAATAGATTTACTGCAATAACGTTTGTAACCTGTAGGGGCGAAATCCCCATGGAGTACTGGCTGAATTCATGCTTAATACGTGAGTTAGTGTAGTTGCCGAAAGAACTATATAGAGTGTAGTAACAACCGAATAGATACCCATAATTTACATTCGAAACCAACCGATTGATGGTTAAGCATAATTAACCGAATGATATCGTTCGTTAGTTTGAACGGTGAACAAGCTGAGTGAAGCGTTTAAGACGAATGCAATAGTGATACAATAAAACGAACCGAACGTAGATTTGAACCGAATGGGACTCTGCCGTGTAAAGCAGGGGAATTGCAGCGGTTGCTTTACGTCGAGCCTGACTTACGGTTTTCGTGAAGAAGAGGTAACGAGCGAGCTGTGCGGATGCCGGCAACGGTAAGGAGAGCCAGGGAAGCCCGGACCAGCAGACCACGAGGGAACAGGTAAGGAAAAATCCAAGATGGTGGTCTGAACCGGAAGTAACGTTTCAGACTCGCCAGACCAGCAACGGTAAGGTGGGAGTGGATTGGCAGCCCTTTTAAAGGTGAACCAAGCCCCTCCCACAACTCCAGGCCAAGCCTTCAAATATATATATATATATATATATATATATATATATACTGACATACATTTTTTTCCAGAGCTGGTTTGGATCCCTAGTCCGGCCCTGACCCTGCTCAACTGACATACTGGTACATTTATGGAGGACAAAGACACAAATAGAGACACAGCCAAGGACAGAAAAAGACACACAGAAACACATGCAAAGCATTTGAATTCTGCACATTGCAGAAATGTTCTTTTCTCTGTAATTAGCTCCACCCACCACTCCCACTGGACAGAGAGAAATAAATATTTAATAAATACCTAATCTTTCTCTCTGTGTGTCTCTCTCTCGCTGTGTCTCTGTCTCTATTCTATGGAGGGCTTAAACCCCTCAGTTCTGTGGTGAACCACTATCCTTTGCTTTAGGGTAATACAGGTAATCCCTATGCTAGTTTTGGATTAGAATTATGATTATCATAAAGTTTTTGATTACAACTAGGGCTAGAATTAGGATTAGAATGACACTGGTATCTCACCAGCTCATGTGTGCATAGTGGTGGATTGGAGCTGCTAGGCAGAGAAAAATGATAATGGCCATGCCTTCAGCATGTTTTTTTTTTTGCCCTGCTACAAGATTTAAAGTAGTACCACCCGACTGCAGGCCTGTACCATGGACCATTTCTCACCTCCGAGGCTCAGGTAAGAACAAATTCCCAACCCTAGAGATTCTTCCCTGGGTTAGCTCTACTGATCTTGGGAGGGAGGTAGCCACAGACCCCACTCTTCAGATATATAGGGACCAACTCACCTCTAGCCAGGCTGGGTTGGAAGGAGAATTGTATACGTGGAACCAGGGATTGCTATATGGGGAGTCAGAGAAAGTAGTTGCGACAGACTTCCCTGTCCCTGGATTTTATGGCTCTTTTGTTCCTGTTCGTCTGTTTGTTCGGGGAAATACATCTTGTGGCAAAACTAGCCACTTAAGACTGTATTGGTATAAATGTGTTTCTATAGCTTTAAGGTTGTTAGAACCAAGTGTATTCAGATATCTCTATTTCAGGCGAACAAGAGCATTCATATGCGGGTGGCATGGAAGCCACCAGCATTCATACCCTAGTTTCACGAACAGTAAATTTCAACACTGTTCGTGAAATGAATAAACTACCGAATGGGCAACCACAAACAGGAGGTCGTGTGGTGCCCATTAACCGATTGCAACATTGTTGCAATCGGTAGTTAAGTGCTTTCCTAGGTGCCCGTCGTTCGGCTACCGACCATGTGGCGGTCGGCCATCTTGGATCCTTTCTTAGCCCAGCGGTATTTGGTCGTCGAGCGCCTGGAACTAAAATCGGCTACTCGACGGCAGTGAATGATGGGAGAAATGCCCAGGTTGTTCATTCCCCCATGTAGTCCCCTACTGTATAACCCCTGCAATGTCAGTAGGGAAACCCCTTGCATGGGGACTTGCATGAATACTGTGACCTGTGAATAAAACCCAGCCTATGTCTAGTTCTTAGGAGGGAAGGATTCTTACAACGCTACCGGGATTATTGTATGCTGTATTTATTTACCTGGATTATTTTATGCTGTTCCTGTTACCCAGCGGAGATACTGTGGATTATACTACCTCTCCGCTACACATCTACTATCTATCCTCTTTGCCGCGTTTGACAACCGGCCAATCTACCGAATGACCGACCACCCAGGTGTGGAGTGTGCCACTTGTTGACCCCATTAACCTTACTAACACCTCTGAAAACTGCAAGCACCTCAACATTCTAAGCGGTCGTCTGGGTGGTCGTCGTTCGTATGTACGAACACGTGGTGGTGGCCATCTTGGAACTTGAAAAAATAAAGAATGTAGCGCTTTGGAAAGTAAATGTCACCTTTTATGTTGCAGTAGAGGAAAAATATTCTCTAATGTTCCAAGTTGCAAATAAATCTAGAAAAGATAATAATCACAACATAGTATAGACCGTAGAAAATTTTAACATAAATATGTAAAATACAAAAATAGCACACTCACAGACCCAGAGCTGTAAACTCAGCTCTAGTTTGATTCGCCTCTGGGTCCGTTTAGGCGACCCACCCCTCAGCAGTAAAATGTAGTCAGTCCTGGAGGGGGATAGATATACAGGAGAAATAGCGCAATATTGCTTGGATAAATAGATATATAATATTTCAATCCCAAAAAGGGGTACTTACAAGCATAGAGTCAATATGACTCGGTTTTCAGGCATTATGCAGACTAGGGGCTGCACTCCCATATAAAAGCAGAAGAATGCCGAACCAGGTGAACTTAAAATAAAAAGTAAATAATTTACTAATAATTTGTATAAAACAAAATAAGGCACAGTGTCCCAATAAAAACCGGAACGCGTTTCACTACTTTGCTGTGACTTCCTCAACCGGATAAATCAGCTATACTAGTCCTGGTTCGTCTTTTGTTAATATATACTGCTATTAATTGGTATAATTAAAAAACTGTGTGTGTAGACCGCACACGCTGTTACCACCTATCGGTAGAGCGTGTGCGGTCCATGCCTCGATCTTACTGTGTAATCAGATAAAGCAGACGGACACTCTTATTTAGGGCTCCGTCTGCAAACTTTCAATAAAAACATTTTTCTTTTTTTATGAACATTTTTTTTTTTTTTTTTTATGTGATAAGTTCGGATGTTTCTTCTTCTTCTGTTTATAATTATCCCATAGTCCTCCAGACGATCTTTAAAGTCTTTAAAACTCACAGAATCCACAGATGTCTCGTTTGTTTGTAGTCTTCATATATTCCCTCAGGTAGTTTTTAAAGTCACAGAGTCCACAGTTATCTTTAACCCATGCAAGACCAAAAAGTCCTCAAAGTACCAGCACATAGAGAAAATACGAGACAGAGTATTATGTATCCATTTTGATCAGTTTGTTAAATGTATTAATCACATCAATATATAAATGTCACAAATGGTTATATTAATACATATAGAATTCAAATATCACTTCATTGTTTTTATAGATTGTCTCCACCATATCTACTACATACAGTCCATATCCTAGTTAGACATTACTAATCGAATATAATTCATTCCACAATGTTTTTTTGCATATAGTCATTTTCTAGTTGGACAATACTTATCAAATTGATTCCATAATTTACAATATCAATTATTCATAGTCCATTTTCTAATCAGACATTATCTATCAAATGTAGTTCATTATATAATAACCATTTGTTTCTCATCTTTTTCATATAATATCTTGTTGTATTCGGAGGCAAACCATATTGTAAAAAATTCCCCAAAATGCTCAATATCCTATATTATTCGATCTATCGCTGTACAAAGCTGGAAGCAGGCAATATTCCCAAATCCTCCCAAGAACCAGACGAAACACAGTCTGAGAGTCAACTGCCACTTTATTCAAAAAGACTGATATTTAAAGCAGGTCACTCAACTGTCACTTTATTAAAAATAACTGATATTTAAAGCAGGTCACTCAACAGGGGTTTCCAAAGATGGGCAGCAGGGGTTTTGGTTGAGGGGACTGGAGGGAGACTACCGTTTCCAGGTCCTCCTCCCAACAGCCCCTGCTGTAACATACAGTAATGAAAACTACGAGGACATAAACCGTTACCTTTCTACTTCAAAATATACAACTTAGTCAGTTTTAATAGCAATGCTAACGAATGGGGAGGATTCGAACAGACATACACAGTACAGCATAAATTAAACATAGCCGGAGACGCCACACTATACCGGCGCGCAGTACACAACAGAAAATAGGCACAACCATTCTATCTTAGGCAGTCCCAAGTGGCTAGGTTTGCCACAATGCTCCCCCAAAACCAAGCCGGCATACACAGTCTGATCCCAACGGATCGGCTTGGGGATGTCCGGGGGAGTGCTCACAGATCATTTCTCAAGTTCTGTCTGTCTGGACAACCCATCGGCGTTACCATTCTGTTTTCCAGGGCGATAATGGATCGTGAAATCAAACGGCTGCAGCGCCAAACTCCAGCGCAACAGCCGGGCATTGTCTCCTGACACCCTGTGTAGCCACACCAACGGGTTGTGATCTGTGAGCAAGGAGAATGGTTGTCCATACAAATAAGGTTGTAACTTTTTGAGGGCCCACACCACGGCCAGGCATTCCTTCTCGATGGCGGCGTAGCCTACTTCCCTTGGTAGTAATTTTCTGCTTAAGTAAGCTACGGGATGTTCTCCGCCATCAGCTCCCACTTGGCTCAGTACTGCCCCCAATCCAAACATGGAAGCGTCTGTGTGAACAAGAAATCGTTTAGTTGGATCAGGGGCAGTTAACACAGGAGCCTTAGTTAATGCAGTTTTTAGTTCATGGAATGCCTGTTCACACTCTGGGGCCCAGTTGACCTGTCGTGGCAAGTTTTTCTTGGTCAAGTCCGTCAGGGGTTTGGCCAGGGCGCTGTAATTGGGCACAAATTTTCTGTAGTAACCAGCGGTACCAAGGAACGCCAATACTTGTGTCTTTGTCCTGGGGGTAGGCCACTTAGCTACTGCCTCTATCTTGGCCGGTTCGGGCCTCTGCTGTCCGCATCCTACCCTGTGACCCAGGTACTGCACCTCTGCCATCCCTATGTGACACTTGCTAGGTTTTAGTGTCAGCCCTGCCTCTCCAATACGGTCAATGACCACACTAATATGTTTCAAATGATCTGCCAAGGTCTGGCTATAGATGGCTATATCATCTAAGTACGCACAGGCGTACTCTTGGAACCCGTCCAGTAGCCGATCTACCATCCTCTGAAAGGTAGCCGGAGCGTTTTTCATCCCGAAAGGCATGACCCGAAATTGATACAGGCCAAACGGGGTGACAAACGCCGACTTGGGGATGGCCTCCTCGGCTAGTGGAATCTGCCAGTATCCCTTACACAGATCAATGGTAGTGAGATACTGGCCTCTTGCCATCCTATCTAGCAGCTCGTCTATACGGGGCATCGGGTAGGCGTCAGACACTGTTTTGTCATTGAGCCTCCGGTAGTCTACACAAAACCGCGTGGTGCCATCCTTCTTGGGTACTAGCACTACCGGTGATGCCCAGGGGCTATCTGAATGTTCGATAACCCCTAACTGCAACATTTCCTCAATTTCTTTCCTCATGTGCTCCCTTACTGCTTCAGGGATACGATACGGAGTCTGTCTCATAGGGAGCTGTCCTGGGGTCTCTACTCGGTGGGTAGCTAACAGAGTGTACCCTGGTAAATTGGAGAAGGTAGCACCTTTTGCCGCAATCAACTCCTGTACCTGGGCACGCTCCTGGAGACTTAGCCGCTCCCCCAGCTGCACACCTGTAGCGTTTTCTGCAGAATCTTCCTTTTCTAACATGTCTGGCAAGGGCAGATTCTCATAATCCTCAGTGGCTGGGGCACAGATGGCTGCTACCTCCTCTATTCTCTGGTGATAGGGTTTGAGCATGTTCACATGGAGCATGCGTCGTTTCCCTACCCCAGAGCACGGGCCGATCACATAAGTGGTGTCACATCTCTGTTCTACCACTTGGTATGGGCCCTGCCAGGTGGCCTGTAGCTTGTCTGTGCGGACAGGTTTCAAAATTAGAACTTTCTGTCCCACCTGAAAGCTACGGTCTCTGGCTCCCCTATCGTACCACCGGCGCTGTCGCCGCTGAGCCGCCCGGAGGTTCTCCCGTACGGTTTGGGTTAGAGCCTCCAAGC
Organism: Pelobates cultripes; assembly: GCA_933207985.1. Classification (NCBI taxonomy): domain Eukaryota; kingdom Metazoa; phylum Chordata; class Amphibia; order Anura; family Pelobatidae; genus Pelobates; species Pelobates cultripes. The sequence continues at coordinate 59,361,122 of OW240923.1, forward strand.
GGTCCCGGAACTCCAGCACGTATGGCACAATGGGGACTCCATCTGCACTGCTCCCCCCCTCCCAATGTTCTCTAATTAAGTCTAGGGGTCCCCTCACCCTTCTCCCAAACAATAACTCAAACGGAGAGAAGCCGGTAGATTCCTGTGGCACTTCTCGGTACGCAAAAAGCAGATGGGGTAAAAACCTCTCCCAGTCTTTATGGGACTCCCCAAATGTCCTGAGCATCTGCTTCAAGGTACCGTTAAAGCGCTCACACAACCCATTGGACTGCGGGTGATAGGCAGAATTTACAATTGGCTTAATGCCACATAACTTCCATAGCTGGTGGGTCACTTCGGCTGTAAATTGGGTCCCCCTATCCGAAATTATCTCTTGGGGAAATCCCATCCTGGAAAATATCTTCATCATAGCTTCGGCTACCGTTTCTGCTTGTATATTGGAAAGGGCTATAGCCTCCGGGTACCGGGTGGCATAATCTACAATGGTCAGAATATACCGCTTGCCGGAAGGGCTAGGCTTGGACAGTGGTCCTACTATATCCACTGCTACTCTGCTAAAGGGTTCTTCAATAATGGGAAGGGGGCACAATTTCGCTTTGTGGCGGTCACCCCTTTTTCCCACTCTCTGACAAATGTCACATGTCTGACAATACTGTCTCACATCTCTAGATATACCTGGCCAGAAAAATGCATGTGTCAATCTGTACCTCGTTCTTGTCATCCCTAAATGCCCAGACAGCGGAATATCGTGGGCAATTCTAAGCAGTTCCTGCCGGTATTTCTGGGGCACTATAAGCTGCTTATTAGTCACATGTACAGACCCCCTACCACCCGCTCAGCAACACGATATAACAGATTTTTCTCCCATACATACTGTTCTCCCTCTAAACCTGTCTGACCAGCTGTCGCCTTATCCTTATAAATTTGCAACGTGGGATCGTTTTTAACCTCTGCCTCAAAGTCAGTCGGGGTATCCCAGGAAACACGGGTTACACGGGGTACATTGTCTCTTACCTGAGCCTTAGAGTGTGTGGAAGATGAAGCCGTGGTGCGAGCCTGCTGACGGGTGGTCACTGGATATGCCTCATGGCGAGGACTTTGGGGCACAAAAGCGGAAGTCATTTGCCCCAGGTCATTCCCCAAACAACATCAGCTGGTAACTTGTGCATCAGCCCCACCTCCACCATACCTTCCCCCGCACCCCAATTCAGATGTACCTTGGCAGTTGGTAGCCGGTACATGGCACCCCCTGCTACCCGGACTGCTACCGATCCCCCGGTATGTGCTGATCCTGACACCAAATGCGGGGCAACCAAAGTTAAGGTAGCACCGGAATCACGTAGCCCCTGTACCTCTTTCCCTTCCAGAGTCACGGTCTGGCAATGTGGTTGTCGGTTGTCAGTAGCATGGATGGACATTACATCGTGCAAAACGCCCAGGGGTTCATCAGCCAACTCAAGCGGCACTCCTGGCAAAGTTGGCTCTGCATGATAATAATGAGCAGCTGCCCGCGGGGCCATATTCTGCCGGAGCTGATTCCAGTTCTTGCGGCTCCGGTTTTGGGTGCACTCCCGGGCCATGTGCCCTCATTGCTTACAGGCATGGCACTGGATGTTGGACCTGCCATTATAACGGGAGTGGGGAGGTTGTCCCACAAGTGCTGGTCTGGATGGTGCTGTCGCTGGGGCAGGAGCAATAACTGGAAACGGTTGCGGGTTGGGTTTTGCATACCCTCGGTTATTATTTTTATGATGCCTCCTAGCATCATAATGTTGGTCGGCCAATCGTGCCGCTTCGGTTAGGGTGTGAGGATTTCGGTCATTCACCCATTCTTGAGCCTCTGGTGCCAGGCCATTACAAAACTGCTCCAGTAGCAACATCTGGCGTAACTCTTCCATGGTGGTAGCTCTGCTGGCTTGTATCCAGCCTTGTGAGGCTTGGTCAAGCTTGTGTGCCCACTCCGCATGTGAGTCTTTGTCCCCTTTTTTCAATTCTCGGAACTTGCGCCGGTATGCCTCTGGGGTAATGGCATACCTTTCTAATAGCGCCTGCTTTACCTTGTCATAATTCTTGCTGTCCTCTCTGGGTACAGCCCGGTAGGCATCTGCTGCACGCCCAGACAGTTTGCCTGCCAACAAAGGTACCCACATAGCTTGCTCTACATCATGCAAGTCACACAATCTTTCAAAATCTTGCAAGAATCCATCTATTTCGTCTTTATCCTCGCAAAAAGTTTTAAATGCATGATGTGGTATTTTTGGCCTTCCCTGGCCCACAGTTGAAACAGCAGCGGTTTCTGCTTGAGGCGAGAAGGCTTGATTCCTTTGCGCCATCACGTACTCCTGTGCATCCGCCGAAATTATGGTCATCATTTCTGGAGATACTGGAGCGGGCCAAAATGCCAATCTTGTCCTCATTTCTCGTTCAAATGGGGTCTCCTCCATGTTTGCTGGGGGTGTAGCACTACGAGCTCGGTCTCCTTCCATTAGCTCGGCAATAAGTCTTGCTTTAGGTTTATTGCTGGCTATCTTACCCCTGGCTTCCAACAGCTCCTTTAACGTTTGCCGTTTCAATATGGTGTAGTCCGTCCCCATTCACTTCTGCATCTGTATCAATTGCCTTCTGCTTTCCAGTATGTCAATTCCAATTGTATAAACAGCGTTTTTCCTGCTGTACGGTTGGATCCCGCCGCTTGCCACCAATTGTTGCGGAGCTGCAATTTTATAATCCCAGGATCTCTGCTGGTAGAATGCAATAACCAAGTACAAAGCTGGAAGCAGGCAATATTCCCAAATCCTCCCAAGAACCAGACGAAACACAGTCTGAGAGTCAACTGCCACTTTATTCAAAAAGACTGATATTTAAAGCAGGTCACTCAACTGTCACTTTATTAAAAATAACTGATATTTAAAGCAGGTCACTCAACAGGGGTTTCCAAAGATGGGCAGCAGGGGTTTTGGTTGAGGGGACTGGAGGGAGACTACCGTTTCCAGGTCCTCCTCCCAACAGCCCCTGCTGTAACATACAGTAATGAAAACTACGAGGACATAAACCGTTACCTTTCTACTTCAAAATATACAACTTAGTCAGTTTTAATAGCAATGCTAACGAATGGGGAGGATTCGAACAGACATACACAGTACAGCATAAATTAAACATAGCCGGAGACGCCACACTATACCGGCGCGCAGTACACAACAGAAAATAGGCACAACCATTCTATCTTAGGCAGTCCCAAGTGGCTAGGTTTGCCACACCTATCAAATGTTTCAAATCACCTTAAATCCTAACTTAGTCCCATACTTGTATATAATCCATCAATTTGACATCTATTGAAAAAAAAAAAACCTTAATTTTTTTAGAAAAAATGACAAAGCTCAAAATCAGAATTGAGGCCATATGGAATCAACGTATTTAACCTATAGATCCACTCCATCTCTAATTTTCCAAGTTCTTTAATGAAATCCCCCCCTCTCCAATTTCTTTCTAACATTTTTATTCCCATGAAAGTTAGACCATCAGGTTTTTGGCCATGAATTGTTTTAAAATGATTCGAAACGCTATGCTGTTCAAAACCTTTTTGGATCTTATAAATATGCTCTCTTATTCTTATATGCAACGGTCTTGTAGTGCGACCCACATATTTTAGCCCACATGGGCAAATCAAAAGATAAATTAAATTTTTCGAATAACAAGTTATAAATTGTCTAATTGGTATCCTTATCTTTTCATTGATAGCTAAATCTTTAATAATTCTCCTATTACTTCCTGATCTTTTACAAGACGTACACATTCCACAACCATAGAATCCTTTTTCATTCCCAAATATAGTAGCTGTTTCCTTTTTTTTCCTCTGAGGGAGCTTTGAACCAGAGAGTTTGAGATTTTTAACTCCTCTGTAAATAACGCTAGGTTTTGGGGGAAGTATCATTTTTAAGGAGGGATCTTGTAGTAAGATAGGCCAATATTTATTCAACACCCTGCGTATTTGTTGGCTGTTAGTGTTGAAATTACATATGAAAGGAATATCTCGAGTATTATCATTAACTTTAGTTTTATATATCAATAGATCTTCACTTACTCTATGTTTTATTTCTAGTCTGGAATCCTCCAATTTTAATGTATTATATCCTTTTTCAATAAAGTCATTTTTAATCTTTAATGACTGATCCTCATATTTAGTTATATCACTACAATTTCGACGTATTCTCATAAATTGCCCTTTTGGGGCATTCTCTAGCCAAGGAGAATAGTGACAGCTCATATATTCAATAAAGCTATTACAATCTACTGATTTAAAATGATTTTTTTGTTTTAATTTTTCCCCCTTCTATATAGATATCCAAATCTAGAAAGGTGACTTCTTCCTTACTCCAAATGCTGGTCAATTTAATGCCCCAAGTGTTGTTATTTATAAAGTCTAAAAAGGAGATTAAGTCTCTCTCTTCTGCTTCCATATAAATAGAATATTGTCGATGTAACGGCCATAGAAGACCAAGCTCTCCCCCCAGCCATGCCCCCTAGAGACATAAGAGTTCTCCCAAAATGACATAAACAGGTTGGCATAGCTGGGGGCGAACTTGGTCCCCATGGCCGTCCCCTTCACTTGCATAAAAAAAAAAATCATCATTGTACCAGAAGAAATTATTTCTCAAAATGAGATTTATTCCTTCCAGAATATATTCAATTTGTTGAGGGCAAAAATCCTTTGATTGGGTTAAAAAATACTCTGTGACTTTGCACCCATAGGAATGTGGTATATTACTGTAGAGCGCAGCCACATCACAAGTGACTAGGAATACTGTTAGGATCCTAGACTATCTTATCAAGGTGATTTAGAATCATTATAGTGTCTTTAATGTGAAATTGCTTTTTCATCACCAATGGTTGGAGTAAAACATCGATATACTGGGATAGTCTACTTGTAAGTACCCCTTTTTGGGATCTTATTGAAATATATCTATTTATCCAAGCAATATTGCGCTATTTCTCCTGTATATCTATCCCCCTCCAGGACTGACTACATTTTTCTGCTGAGGGGTGGGTCGCCTAAGAGACCCAGAGGCGAATCAAACTAGAGCTGAGTTTACAGCTCTGGGTCTGTGAGTGTGCCATTTTTGTATTTTACATATTTATGTTTACATTTTCTACGGTCTATACTATGTTGTGATTATTATCTTTTATAGATTTATTTGCAACTTGGAACATTAGAGAACATTTTTCCTCTCCTGCAACATAAAAGGTGACATTCACTTTCCAAAGCGCTACATTCTTTATTTTTTTCTGTTTCTTCTATTGGTGATATTGTAAGGAATCACATGAATGTTTAGCAACTTATTTTTATATTGATTATTCATTGTAGTATTTGAAGTTGAGCGCTCAAACCCAGGCTATCCTGGGAAATAATATTTGTAGGGATATCTTATTGGTAAAACTATGTTTTTATGTATTTTTATTATGTTTTTCCTGGACCTGAGAGGTAATGTAATTATGTGTGTGCTTATGTTGCTGTCCTCTCTCAGGTCCGGGAATGTGTCACCAGAAACCCCTTGCATGGGAACTTACATAAAAGGCCAGCATTGGCTCCCATTAAACCAGTTCCAATTTTACCCACAACACAGAGCCTCGTCTCGTGCTTGTAGGGAATAGTGATAACGGCTATTTCACTACGTTTTAGGATTATCGTTTCCAGGATTATTGCAGCTCTACTTGGATTGGGGGAAAAGAGCATCTCTGGTGGCGAAACCCTTCTTCCCATTGGAGTGTCCGGCACAGTAGTGGCCGTGTCGGAACCGATCCTCACTAGACAACTTGTCATACCGCAAAAGTATAACAGGAGTTACTCAGGATAGTGCTTAATATTCCACTGTCTGGGCACTTGGGAATTATCTGAATGAAAAATTGGTTAACTCAAAAAAAAATTTCATTAAACAATATTGCCATACTTGTGATACCTGTCAGAGCATAGGAAAGAGGGGAGAATGACACAAGGCTAATCTTTGCTTCCTCCCATTATTGAAGAACCCTTCAGCCGGGTAGCAGTGGACTTAATAGGACCCCAGTAACATTCATGCAGAGACGGTCGCAGCAGCCCTGATGCAAATTTTCTCCTGAATAGGTTTTCCTCGAGAGATAGTCTCGGATCAGGGCTCCTAATTTACTGCAGTGGTCACCCACCAACTCTGGAAGCTCTGCTGTCAATCCTGAGCTCCACCTACAGTCCCCAAACGAACGGCCTGTGCAAACGATTCAACGGGACATTGAAACAAATGCTCTGGATGTTCGCGGTTATGACCAGAGACTGGGAGAGATTCTTGCCACACCTCCAGTTCACTTAACAGGAGGTGCCCCAGGAATCCACAGGGTTCTTCCTGTTCTAGCTGCTATTCGGGAGATAAGTAAGGGGGCCACTAGACTTCACAGAGTAGAGATGCCAGGTCAGCTACCGCTACGCCAGCCTCCTTACTGAATACCTGAATTGGTCTATGCCTAGGATAGATGAGTTACTAGACAGAATGGCTAGGGGCCAGTACCTCACCACAATTTGGAAGGGGTACTGGCAGATCCCCCTAGCCAATGAAGCCATCTCTAAGTCGTCCTTCATCACCCCATTCAGATTGTACCAATTTCGAGTCATGCCATTCGTAATGAAGAACACTCCGGGTACGTTCCAAAGGATGGTAGACTGACTCCTAGATAGTGTTCAAGACTCCCCAGTGCATATATTGATTATATTGCAATATACAGTGATATCTGGTAGGAGCACTTTAGAGCGGTGTTAGATAGTATTAGGGAAGCGGCCTTAACGCTTAAGCCTAGCAAATGCAACATAGGGATGGCCGAGGTACAATACCTCATCACAGAGTAGGATGTGGGAAGCAGAAGCCCAAGTCTGTTAAGGCCTACCCCCAGGGACAGCTGGGTATTACAGGAAGTTTACTAAAATAGCAACTAGATGAAATCTGTGGGAGCCTATCATCCAGTGATATTTTATTCCCATCTTTTCTTTTTTTTTTATATGAGGATCCCAAGAGTTTTACACTTGCACATTCTTGCATTTTAACAAATTACAGGAAGTTTGTCCCCAACTGCAGTGCCCTGGCCAAGCCCCTTGCCGATCTTACCCGTACAAACCTTCCCCAACAGGT
>OW240923.1:59368369-59459831 GCA_933207985.1 Pelobates cultripes
TCGGAGTATACTATTCACTAACTTTTCCCAAAATCAAGTTCCCACATCCTCATGCCCTATTACCTCTCGACCGGAACCTTTAACTGACGCCCCTCCACGTAGCCCCATACTAACCGACAACTGACCGGTACCCAACAATTAAAACATTATCAGATGCCTCTTCGTCTGAATCCTGGGTCAGCCTATATCGATGCCGCAGGTCAAATGGCACATGCTGACCCAGTTTTCGTATATGTCCGTTCACGACTACCGATCTCTTGAATTGGAAGACCCACAATTCCTCGTACACTGAGAAACCACAAGCTATGACCGATCTGTTCACCTCGATAGTTCAGACACATAACCCGACATGGGCTGATTGCCAGCGGTTATTAATGACATTGTTCAATAATGAGGAAAGGACAAGGATTAACCAAGCGGCCATTAAGGCGCTAGAGGAGAGAGCCCGTGCTTTAAATCAAGCCAATCCGGCAGCATGGGCCGCAACACATTACCCTAACACCGATCCTGACTGGAATGTAAATGGCGCAGATATGGCTCAACTTAGAGCCTATAGAGATGCTATAATTGCTGGCATGAAAGCCGGAGGGAAGAAAGCTATTAACATGTCAAAGACAGTTGAGGTGATTCAGAAAAGTGATGAAGTGCCCAGTGTCTTTTATGACCGATTATTGGAGGCATACCGCTTGTATACCCCCTTTAATCCGGAAGACGCTGATAATTCCCGAATGGTAAACTCCGCCTTTGTCGGCCAAGCTTACGGAGATATTAAGCGCAAGCTACAGAAATTAGAAGGGTTTGCAGGTATGTCTATCACTCAACTAATGGAGGTAGCGAACAAAGTATATATGAATAGGGAAACAGAAAGTAAGAAGGAGGAAGAGCGCAAGATGCGTAGAAAGGCAGATATGCTAGCGGTAGCGATCGCAGGCGTAGATAGACGGGGCCCAGATAGAGGCGATGGTAGATGGAATAGGGAGCCTTTGGGTAGGAATCAGTGCGCGTACTGTAAGGAAGAAGGGCATTGGAGGAACGAGTGTCCGCAAAGAGAGCAGTATGAGAGAGACTTACCCAGGGCAGGTTACGGAAACTTTAGAGGCAGAGCGAGAGGTAGAGGAGTAATGGTAATAGAGGGAGTAATGGGAACAGAGGAAGTGTAAGGGAAGATAGGTACTATCCAGCAGCGCAAAGGTCCCGCGATAGAGAAGGTAGGGACTTTGTGGGATTGGCTGACACGGTCATGGAGGACTATTGATACCGGCCGGGCTCCATCCCCCTTGGTCGAGCGGAGCCTATGGTCGATGTATCAATAGGGGGAAAAAGGAGTGCGTTTATGATCGACACTGGTGCTGAACATTCGGTGGTGACTAATCAAGTTGCTCCTCCATCTGGAAGAACTATTACTGTAATAGGAGCAACTGGAAGAAGTGCTGAAAAACTGGTTCTTAAAAGTCGACTCTGTACATTGGGAGGCCACGTAGTAAAACATCAATTCCTTTATATGCCTGAGTGTCCAGTCCAATTGCTGGGACGTGATATGCTATCCAAATTACAAGCGCAGATTACGTTCCTACCAAATGGAACAACATCCTTAAAGTTTAATGGACCCTCAGGTATTATGACATTGTCCGTACCAAAGGAAGAAGAGTGGCGACTTTATACAGTGTTGACTAGCCAAAACCCGAGTGATGAATCCTTATTTAACATACCAGGAGTTTGGGCAGAGAACAACCCACCAGGACTGGCCCGCAATATTCCACCTATTAAAATCGAACTAAAACTTGGGGTTTATCCAGTAAGCCTGAGACAATATCATATTCCGCAGAAGGCTAAGAAGAACATCCAATCTTATCTGGATAAGTTCATACGGTATGGTATCCTAAAATTCTGTACTTCCCCTGGAACACCCCATTGCTGCCTGTTCAAAAGCCCGGTACAGATGAGTATCGACCTGTGCAGGACTTGAGAGCAGTCAATGATGCGGTTGTTAGTATACATCCAGTCGTGCCCAATCCATATAACCTGCTTGCTTTAATTCCGGGCGGGGCTACTTACTTTACAGTCTTAGATCTCAAAGATGCCTTCTTTTGCCTCCGAATTGCCGCAGAAAGCCAATGTATCTTCGCTTTCCAATGGGAAAATGCTGTAACGGGCTCGAAACGCCAAATGACCTGGACAAGATTGCCCCAGGGGTTTAAAAATTCACCTACCCTATTTGGTTCAGCTCTAAGTCAAGATCTACTAGATTTCGAGTCTATCCCAGGAGAGTGTGTATTATTACAATATGTAGATGACTTGTTGATAGCAGCAGTTACAAAGGAAGTATGTCAGCAAGCAACGCACGATCTACTACACATTCTCTGGAAGGCAGGATACAAGGTGTCAAGAAGGAAGGCTCAGTTGTGTTTGCCAACTGTCAAATATCTGGGATTCCATATCTCTGAAGGTCAAAGAATTATGGGGCCAGAGAGAAAAGAAGCTGTGTGCCAAATACCGATACCCAGGAATAGAAGACAAGTGCGAGAATTCTTGGGGGCAGCAGGCTTCTGTAGGATATGGATTCCCAGCTACGCGATACTGGCAAAACCTCTGTATGCAGCTATCAAAGGTACAGAGCACGACCCCTTCTTATGGACTCAAGAACAGCAAACGGCATTCGAAGATGTGAAGAGGGCTTTGATGAGTGCCCCAGCATTAGGTCTACCTGACCACACACGGCCATTCTACCTGTATGTACATGAGCAAAGAAGAATGGCTGTGGGAGTATTGACACAGTACTTGGGATCATGGCAAAGACCTGTTGCCTTCATGTCTAAGCAACTGGATGCAGTGGCCAGCGGACTTCCACCTTGTCTAAGAGCTGTAGCTGCAGCCGCCCTGCTAGTAGCTGAAGCCGATAAACTCACTCTGGGTCAAGAACTTTATGTACGAGTTCCACATGCAGTACAGACGTTGTTGGATTACAAAGGAAATCATTGGTTTAGTAACAGCCGTATGACCAAGTATCAAGCAATGTTGTGTGAAAACCCAAGAGTGCATTTAGAGACTGTAAATACCTTAAATCCAGCTACCCTTTTGCCACAACCTACTGAAAGTCAACATGATTGTTTGGAAGTAATGGATGAAGTATTTTCAAGTAGACCAGATCTTCGTGATTTTCCCATCCAGAACCCTGATGTTCAATATTACACCGACGGCAGTAGTTATGTAAAAGAAGGGATCCGCTATGCAGGATATGCAGTAACAGCGATAGACAAGGTGATAGAAGCTCGGCCACTGGCAAAAGGAACATCAGCACAAAAGGCAGAATTGATAGCACTGACACGAGCGTTACAATTGGCTGAAGGTTTAAGAGTGAACATCTACACGGACTCCAAGTATGCGTTTTAACCACTCATGCCCACGGAGCTTTGTATAAAGAAAGAGGACTATTGAATTCAGAAGGCAAAGAAATCAAATACGCAGCTGAGATCCTACAACTATTGGAAGCAGTGTGGGAGCCAAAAGAAGTCGGTATTATACATTGTCGGGCGCATCTGAGAGGAGATGGTGATGTAACCAAAGGGAATCGGATGGCAGATAGTGCAGCTAAGCGTGCTGCTGAATCAGGAGGACAGGAATATGTGGGGCATATAGCTGCTCTTATACCAACTCCACTGTCTCAATGGACTCCAATTTATACAGCTCAAGAAGAGGAGTGGTTAAGGACTGAAACTGGAAAGTATTTGGAGAACAAATGGTATCAGTTAGAAGATGGAAGAATAGTTATTCCAGCATCACTAGCGGTAGAAATTGTCCAAAACTATCATAACGGGACACATTCTGGGAGAGACAGTACAGAAGAATCTCTCAGAAAACATTTCTACATACCAAGATTGTCCAACTTGACTCAGGCCATTGTGCGTAGATGTGTAACGTGTGCTAAAAATAATGCAAGACAAGGACCAGTAAAGCCACCAGGAGTCCAGTTTATGGGGGGACTTCCCATGTCCGATTTACAAATTGACTATACAGTGATGCCTAAATCGGGTGGACATAGCTACCTGCTGGTAGTGGTGTGCACCTATTCAGGCTGGGTAGAAGCATGTCCTACTCGTACAGAGAAAGCAGGAGAAGTCGTGAGATTCCTGCTACGAGAAATAATACCCGATATGGACTACCCTGCTCTATAGGATCGGACAATGGTCCAGCTTTTGTTCATCAATGCCTACAACAATTGACTCATATGCTTGGTATAAAGTGGAGGCTTCATACGGCATATAGACCCCAGAGTTCTGGTAAGGTAGAGAGAATGAATAGAACTATTAAGAATCAGTTGGCTAAAATGTGTCAGGAAACCCAACTTAGGTGGAACGTTCTCTTGCCCATAGCTCTATTGCGAATCCGTAGTACACCTACCAGAAGGATGGGCCTCTCTCCTTTTGAAATCATGTACGGGCGACCACCTCCCGTGCTTGGTAACTTAAGGGGGGATTTGAGTCAGTTGGGAGAAGGAATTACCCGGCAGCGGGTTGTAGAGTTGGGTAAGACTATGGAGGAGGTACAGAAATGGGTACAAGATAGATTACCTGTGAATATTTATCCCCCAATTCATAGTTACCACCCAGGCGACCAAGTGTGGATTAAAGAGTGGAATAATGTGCCGTTAGGGCCCAAGTGGAGAGGTCCTTATGTTGTTCTTCTGTCTACCCTACAGCGATAAAAGTAGCCGAAGTGGCTCCGTGGATACATCACTCCAGGGTTAAACCAGCAGCAGCCGATTCCTGGCAAGTTACAGCAAATCCAGAGAATCCCTGCAAGATCCGGTTAAAACGCACGACTCAGTCGGGGTGACGAGGAACCTTGTAGATTACAAATTTTATTGTTTCAGAGACTTGGTAAGTGAGTGAGAAGGCCATAATAAAGCCTGTCCACTCACCAACGAGTGTATAAGTCAGGAAAAGTCTTGAGGGGACCCCTGTGAAGACGAGCAGAACTCCATTCCCTGCAGTCCTTACATCCTGGAAGCTGAGGTGCCTTCGCACGGACGAAGACTGAGGATGATGACGAAAGATGTATTTTTAATAATGTTTATTTATGTGTATTTTTATATTCAGGAAAGTAGAGGTACCAACACTCCTAGCTGTGAGGTATGCATTAAGACTACAAGAACAGGTAACCATATATCCCAGACCCTAATTTGGCATTCGCAATATGAGTGTAAAGGAGATGTATCAAGATGTAGATACTTAAATATAGAATATAGTGTGTGTCATTTAGGAGTAGGAGAACCTAAGTGCTTCAGTCCTGAGTATCAACCCAGTACAATTTGGTTGACTCTCAGAAATGGAGATCCTCAGGGGACCCTAATTAATAAGACGGTATTAGAATCCGTATATTCTTCAGGTGCTCTGCTATTTGATGCGTGTAAAGCAATATCAAGTGGTAGAAAGCCGTGGAATGTATGTGGGGATCTTAGATGGGAGAGGACGTATGGGTCTAACGATAAATATATTTGTCCCAGTAGTAAAAATAAATATGTAAGTCCAAGATGCCCAAATAGAGATTATAACTTCTGCCCATATTGGTCTTGTGTGGGGTGGGCGACTTGGGGACAGACAGCAGACAAGGACATGATTGTGACTAAGTTGCCTACTAATCCATATTGTAAGTCTATGGAATGCAATCCAATCCATATACTTATAAATAACCCTGACAAGTTCTTAGATAAATATGGTAATTTATTTGGGTTTCAAATATATGGGACGGGTTTAGACCCTGGGACAATATTGTTTATAGGGATAGAGTCTGATACGGTAACCTCCCAAACTCATCAAGTATACCATTCCTTTTATGAAGAGATGAGCATAGATAATAAGATCCCCCATAATGCTAAAAACTTGTTCATTGATTTAGCCGAGAGTATTGCCGGTAGTCTTAATGTTACCAACTGCTATGTGTGTGGAGGTACTAACATGGGAGACCAATGGCCTTGGGAAGCAAAGGAGGTAATGTCCGGTTCTGAGGCAGTTGACCAATTAATATCTACACAAGCCGACTATCATATGAGTGTTAGAGGTAAATCTGAGTGGAGATTGAAGACCTCCATCATAGGTTATGTTTGCATAGCGAGGAAAGGAATGATGTATAATACTTCTGTAGGAGAATTAACTTGTCTAGGGCAAAAAGCTTATGATGATGATACAAAGAATACAACTTGGTGGTCGGCTTCAAATGTCTCAGAACCATCTAACCCGTTTGCAAGATATGCCAATTTAAAGGACGTATGGTTTGATCTATCCATCACATCTAACTGGAGAGCCCCAGCGAATTTGTACTGGATCTGTGGTAAGAAGGCCTATTCGGAGTTACCACAGGACTGGGAAGGGGCATGTGTGTTGGGTATGTTAAAACCATCCTTCTTCTTGTTGCCTATTGAAACAGGTGAGACTTTAGGTGTTAAAGTGTATGATGTGAATCATAGGAAGAAAAGGGGACCCATAGAGATAGGTGCCTGGGAAGATAATGAATGGCCTCCCCAGCGTATTATAGATTATTATGGGCCAGCCACGTGGGCAGAGGATGGTACCTTTGGTTATAGAACCCCTATTTATATGCTCAACCGCATTATAAGGTTACAGGCGGTGGTTGAGATCATTACTAACGAGACATCACAAGCGCTCAATCTTCTAGCGAAGCATAATACCAGGATGAGGACAGCAGTTTACCAAAATAGATTAGCCTTGGATTATCTTTTGGCAGTAGAGGGAGGTGTATGTGGGAAGTTTAACCTGAGCAATTGCTGTCTTCAAATAGATGACGAAGGGCAAGCAATAGCTGAGCTTACTAGCCATATGGTTAAACTAGCGCATGTGCCTACTCAGGTATGGAAAGGGTACAATCCAAGTAGTTGGTTTGGTAGCTGGTATGAGTGGTTTGGAGGGCTTAAGGCAGTGGTAGGTGGAGTCCTACTGATTTTAATGTTGTGTCTACTCCTGCCGTGTCTTATACCCTTAGTAGTTAGGTCTGTGCAAAGCCTGATAGAAAATATAGCAGAGAGGAAGGCTGCTGCACAGATAATGGCAATTTATAAATATAAGGCTCTAGATCAGGGAGAACCAATGCAGGAAGACGAGTGTTGAAGATTCACATCGTAGGATAAGTCTGGTCTGGTTCAAAGGTAACTTGTGGTGTATGCAAACCAAGGTTAAGTGATGCCTCAAGTAATTGTAAAATATCAAGAGGCATCAAAGGGGGGAATGTGGTGGAATCTCGGTAAAAATAAATTTAGTAGGCCGAGATTACCACGTGGCATGTGTACGTGCATATGCTGACGTATCGATCAGTTGGTTGCACGAGGCAAGATACGATCAGTAGTGTACGGAGCATGTGCAAGAATACAGGATGTAGTATTCCCCTCCTCCATTGTGCTGGACAAGCCATGCGGTCAAGCAGGAAGTTAATTCTTATTTGTAATGATTGGTCAAGAGAATGTGCGGGTGGAGTTTAATATGGGAGGAGTTATGTGCCTATATAGGGAGCCTGCACTATTGTTCAGGGCTCAGAACTTGCTGTATTTTTGGTGACATTAGTCCCTCTGAGTCCCGATCGGTGATCCAATAAAGAATCTCTTCCTTCCTGAAGAAACCTGTGTCCATCCCTCTGTGCTTTGCTTCCGTCAGTTTCTCCGGTATCATAAATAGGGCTCTCTTTACAGGAAATGTTTATGGAAAGCTGTGCAGGTCACATGCAGGGAAGTGTGACTAGGGTTCATAAACAAAGGGATTTAACTCCTAAATGGCAGAGGATTGAGCAGTGAGGCTGCAGGGGCATGTATTATACACCAAAACTGCTTCATTAAGGTAAAGTTGTTCAGGTGACTATAGTGTCCCTTTAATATATATTTTTAATTACAAACAGATAATCCCCACACATAATCACACTCAGCCTTTCAACACACACAGACACCATACACAATCACACTCAGACAAGAATATTCAGCCATCACACTCATCAACCCCAACACTTAGCAAAACACTCACATCTAATACATAACACACATTTAAAACACAGAGGAGGTGTCTGATACATTCATGTGCTCTTTACATCACCACACATAAAAAAAAAAAACAACAACAACATTACTAAAGTGGTTAGGCTGACACCATGAGTGACTCTACTGTCATGAGGTGAGTGTCAGTGTTTTTAAAAAAATAATATAAATATATATATATTCTGTAAAGAACTTAATCTCAATCAGAATACAATTTTTTATTGGTTTATGTAAAACCAGTTGAACAAGTATTAGTTCACATCATTTGTTGTACTATTAATTTTAACTATGAAAACAATTTTGCAAAAACCTAAGCATCGTTAGACCCATCAATATGGTGTCCCTGTTCCAAGATCTCTAAAAACAGCATGTAGATCCATTTTTTGGTACCAATCCAGAGATAAATTACCACTGCTACTTAGGATATGATGGCCACATTGCAGATTCTCCTATGTTGTACACTTGTCATCCTTAGAACACACCCTGCTCAGGGCTGGACTGGCCTATCGGTATACTGGGGAATTTCCCAGTGGCACCTGGGGCTGGCAGGAAGCCCTGATGTGTTATTTAAATAATTTCCCTCAGACTGTAACAGCCTGTGTTAGTCTGAGGGAAAGAAGGGATGGAGGGGCTGAGGCTGCCAGGGGGCTGGAGGGAGTTCTGAGTCTCCCTCCTGAATCTTCAGCAATTGGTGCCTCTATTCTCTGCCCCTGGACTATAGCCCCGCCTCCTGGACTCAAGCCCGGCCTCCCAAATTCAAGTCCCAAATTCAAGCTCCACCCTCACACACACTGCTTACCTGGAAGGAAGAGGTAAGAAAATTGAGACATCACCTCCCAGTTCTCCTTGTCTCCCACCCACAGCCTTCTGTAACAGGTAGGCTTTAGCCTATGACAGTGAGTGTGTGTGTCTACTAGTGAGTGAGCTTGTGTGTGTGTGTGTGAGCTTTTCTGTAGTGAGCATGTGTCAGTGTGTGTGTCAGTGAGCTTGTCTGCAGTGAGCATGTATATCAATGAGCTGTATCAATGAGTCCGTGAGATTGTCTGTGTCTGCATGTGAGTATGCTTACTGTATAATCCCCTGAATTACCCTGAACAACCCAATATTTTGAATTAGCAAAAGGAACATACCAATAATATATATATATATAATATATATATAGTAACAAACCACCTCTTTTACAGGTAGGATTTTGTCACAGATCTTACAGTACCCACAGCCTTCTAGGGTAATCAAAGTCCAGGACACATTAAGTTCGGTTTTCCTTTTTATTTGATAGGAAAAACAGGTGCTTTAAATAATAATAAACAAAACAAAATCCCTTGCTCTTACTAGACAGAAATCACTACCTGTAATTGGGCGGCTTTCCCACTTACCAATTTTCCAAAAAAACAAAATAAATTTGCAATAAACACAGTTGTAGTTGTAGTTGTTGTTGTTGTTGTTGTCTCTCCTAGCTGGCTTTTTCTCCCTCACTCTGTAGCAGGCTGATCTCTTCTTTTAAAGGCCTGCCTGCTATTTGACCAGCTACAGGTGAGTGTCAATTGGTTAACTCTTAAGTTAAATCCAAATTCTGGTCTGTTACACAGCAACTAGTGCTGTTGGAGCATTGGCCCACCCTGCTCTCCAAATGCTCCGCCCCAGGGACCCATACCGTGTTTTGCAGAGCATCAGCAATGTATGTTGCACACTTAACATCTCTCCCTGGGGCGTTTAACTGAAACTTCTCTGGCTGCTGTTTAGCAAATCAGGCCTGGTTTTGCTCACAATATATATATATATATATTTATATTTGTAGTTGGGGCAATATGGCCGAACAGAGAAATCTTAGCATAATACAATCATAACATCCATGAGTAAGCACCAGTCGGTTGTGGTGTGCCGGAACCGACAAAGCAGTAGGCCTGTAATAAAAGTGGGCCCACCTTAGTGGGTGTTATAAATAGAGGGAGCGGTGGGAGGGGTGGCTCGCCAGACCAGCAACGGTAAGGTGGGAGTGGATTGACAGCCCTTTTAAAGGTGAACCAAGCCCCTCCCACAACTCCAGGCCAAACCTTCAAATTTGTAGTCGGGGCAGTATGGCCGAACAGAGAAATCTTAGCATAGTACAATCATAACATCCATGAGTATGCACCAGTCGGTTGTGGTGTGCCGGAACCGACAAAACAGTAGGCCTGTAATAAAAGTGGGCAAAGAGAATGTGAAGAAATGACTCCGTTAATCAGGATTTCTACCTTTTGTTGTACAGTTAATTCACCAAACTCAGCTGGAATTCGGCATATAGCTTTCAATTCTACCCTTCGGATGGATTCAGGCGAATTCCCTGTGTAAAATATAGATGGCCGCCATTTCGGCACTTTACACGTGGCCGCGGCCATTTTACGTGCGAACAGCGGTGTTTGCCCGTCAACGCGTGGAACTAAAATCGGATACGCAAACAGGCGAACACCGCTGAGACCTCCATACATCCAGAACTTCGCACGGGAACGACCGAATCACCGGCCGTTCGGTAGTTACATGCAACTTCGTATGGGGATTTCAACGATCACAAAGATGCGAATGGATGGCAGGGCTTTCGTCTCTTTTATTCGCCTAAACGGAGACCGACCGCAGGGCCAAAACTTATGGAACTATTTTCGGCTAGATGGTCCGTGCGGTCGGTCAAAACTTTAGTGTTCCATAACTCCCGAACCATTCATCCGAATGGACTGATTTTTTGATATGTTGTCCCCACAAATGAGAACTATCCAGCGGTACCCAATTTAAAGGTGTACCCCCTGTTTTTGGGGTACATCCAGAACTGGGGTAAAATAGTGCACATTTTAATTAAGTTAACTGTTTATCAGAGGGGAGGGAGGTATGGGCTGTAACCTATACCTGATTGGTGATTTAATGCCTCCCCCTGGGTGTGTACTTCTTGTCTGTAACCTTAATAAAAAGCAGGCTGGAGATTCCAGACCTCAGATCTACTTGTATCCTGATTCTGGACTCTGACTGTTATTTGGGAATTCGTATGCTTTACCAAGGGGATTATCTTGGGAAGCTGTTATATTTCTTATGGACTTCATTGCTTAGAACTACCTTAGACGCTGGCATTGCAGGAGGAATTATCAAAGCGGTTCAGCTATACTTGATTTCCTTACAACTGGTGGCAAGCGGAGGGATTCGAATCCCAAATGGACATTTCAAAACAAGAAAAGGAATGAATGGCTCAGCAGTACCAGCTACTTAAAAGAACCACGCTAAAGGACTTACTGGAAGCTCGAGGCAGAGTGGCAAGTAACAAAACAAAAGCCACGTTAATTGCGGAGCTAATGCAGAGCGATAATACCAGTAATATAGAGATGGATCAAGAGGAAGAAACCGTGATGCAAAAGGACATCCGATGGACACTCAGTTTATTGGGACCCAATCCATCCTCAGAGGCAATACTGCAGGTCGTAGCACAAGCCAGACAAGCGCAAAAAGAGCGAGATGACCGGGACAGATCGTCACAGGGGGATTTGCTACACTCCCCGAGAAGTATTGGGGAAATACCAAAGAAGGTAAATTATGCAGCGTTTAAATCATTTGTGGACAATGAAATGGAAATTGACAGTTACTTGCAAGACTTTGAACGTCAGTGTGCACTGGAGGGATTAGACTCCACCAAATGGGCTGCAGTCTTCAGCAGTAAATTGTCAGGTAGAGCAGCCGAGGCGCTGCGAGCAGTACCTGAGGGGGACATACATAATTATGAGAAAATAAAAGACATTTTGTTGGCCAGATATGCGGTAACTCCGGAGGCATACCGGAAAAAGTTTAGAGACCTGAGAAAGACTGGGAGAGATTCCCATACAGAATGGGCTTTTCGCCTGCAGCGGGCAGCCCGCAATTGGATGAAGGGCTGCCAGGCAACCACCCTAGAAGAAGCTTTGCAACTAGTGATACTGGAGCAATTTTTTAATCATACTGCAGAGGACATAAAAGACTGGGTAAAAGATAGGAAACCAAAAACCGTAGAGGAGGCCGCTAGGCTAGCGGACGAGTACCAGGATAACAGGAGGAAGGAGCAAGGGGCGAGCAGACCACCATTTAAGCCTCAGTACACAGCTCCAACAAACCCGACTCCACCTAGACCTGCCATAGGTAACCCCCCACCGAACCCAGCAAACACACCTCGACCTCCTGCAGTGTGTCACTACTGCAAGCAACCAGGACATTACAAGTATCAGTGCCCTCGCTTAAACCGGGGAAGCTGGGAACGGCCAGCCCCACAACAACCCAGGGCAGCTGCTCACTGTGTGCAACAGGAACACACAGGCCCTGCCCTTAACCACGAAGAACAGTGGAGCGTATTACATGAGGTCAATCCAGTACAAGCTGGGGGGGACAACCGGGACCACCACCGCCAATGGATTACCGTCGATGGCGTGGGGGCCCGGGCGCTGAGAGACTCTGGGGCTACTTTGACTGTGGTACAGCCCCACACGGTCAGAGCACAAGCTCGCACCGGACGCACCGTCGCTGTAAGGGTGGCTGGGGGCGCTATTCACAAACTGCCCACCGCTAATATGCTTGTTGATTGGGGTTCCGGGTCTAAACAGCTGGAGGTGGGGATTATGCAAGAACTGCCCGCCGAGGTTTTGTTGGGAAATGATGTGGGATGCCTAACCTCTCAACTAGCCCGAGACCCCCCTGCCGAGGCCTACCCGGTTACCACCCGAGCTCAAGCCAGACTGGAAGCTCCGCTGCACTCTGAGGAAAACCAGGTAAGATTCGAAATACCTCCCTTACCCGATCCCCCCGTACCCTTCTGGGATACCCCCCAGGGGTTTGAACAGGAACAGCGTACTGACCCCACATTAGAAGGCTATAGGAAGGCCGCGGCCGCTACCCCCGAGAACAACCCGCACGAAAAATTTGAGTGGTATAAGGGGTTGCTATATAGGATAACCGAGGGGGTGGGACAGGGGGCTACCCAGGTCATAAAAAGACAGTTAGTTGTGCCCCGTAAATTTCGGGCTGAGTTGTTAAAACTCAGTCATGACATTCCCCTAGCAGGACATTTAGGGGTCAAAAAGACCAGAGACAGGTTAACTCAAACCTTCTTCTGGCCCAGAGCCACCCAGGACCTTAAGTACTATTGCAGGACATGTGATGTATGCCAAAGGGTAGGGAAAAGGGGAGACCTTCGGAAGGCTAAGCTGCACCCCCTACCCATCATCGAACAGCCCTTCCACCGAGTAGCGGTGGATTTAATAGGACCCCTCAGTCGCCCCAGCCCGTCGGGCAAAAAGTTTATCCTAACGGTGGTCGACTACGCCACTAGATACCCGGAGGCAGTCGCCCTCACCAATATAGAGGCCGAGACCGTGGCAGAGGCCCTTATTCAGATATTCACCCGAGTAGGTTTCCCGCAGGAGATACTCTCCGATCGGGGGACGCAGTTCACAGCTACCCTGACGCAACAACTGTGGCAGAGCTGTGGAGTGCAACCCCTGTTCAGCGCCCCGTATCATCCCCAGACTAACGGGCTCTGTGAACGTTTCAATGGCACTCTAAAACAGATGCTAAAAACTTTTACAGAGTCCCACAAGAATTGGGAAAAATTCCTTCCCCACCTTCCGTTTGCCTACCGTGAGGTGCCCCAGGCCTCCACTGGGTTTTCCCCCTTCGAACTCCTGTACGGGAGAAAAGTTCGGGGCCCACTGGAGCTCGTACGGGAACACTGGGAGGGCAATACAGATGAGGGGGGAGTCCCTATCGTCCAGTATGTCCTGGAGTTCCGGGACCGTCTGCGGGCCCTCACCGAATCAGTTCGGGAGAACCTGCAGGCGGCCCAGGAGGACCAGAAAAAGTGGTACGATAGGAGGGCCCAGGGTAGAGTGCTGGACTTAGGGCAGAAGGTACTGGCTCTGAGGCCAGTTAAAAAAGACAAGCTGCAAGCAGCCTGGCAGGGACCCTTTAAGGTAGTGGAACAGGTTAGCGAGACTACCTACATCGTGAGCAAATGCTCAGATGAAAGGCTGACCAAAGCCTTCCATGTGAACATGCTCAACCCCTATTTTGAAAGAACAGAGGAGGTGGGCGCCGTGTGCGCCCCCGCCACAGAGGATAGTGAAGGGCTACCCCTTCCTGACTTACTGGATACCACCCCCTGTACTATTGACCAAGTAAGCTTGGGTCAAAATTTAGACCTCCTGGAGAAAAGGGAGGCTACTCAACTGCTGCAGGGATACCGAGAGATGTTTTCCGCTACCCCCGGCTATACCTCCGCTGCGGTACACCGTGTGGAAACCCAGGGAGAGACGCCCCTACGGCAACAGCCATATCGGATCCCAGAAGCAGTACGTGAGAGTATGCTCACCGAGTTAAGGGATATGTTACGGCTAGGGGTAATAGAACCCTCCCAAAGTCCTTGGGCCTCCCCGGTGGTACTAGTACCGAAGCGCGACGGCACTACGCGCTTCTGTGTAGATTACCGGAGGCTTAACGACCGTACCATAACCGATGCCTACCCCATGCCTAGAATAGATGAGCTCTTAGACCGTATGGCGGGGGGGAACTACTTGACTACCCTGGACCTGTGCAAGGGTTATTGGCAGATCCCCTTGGAGCCTGCGGCCATCCCCAAGTCGGCGTTCGTCACCCCTTTTGGGCTATACCAATTCAAGGTGATGCCCTTTGGGATGAAGAACGCCCCGGCTACGTTTCAGCGGATGGCGGATAGGCTCCTGGAGGGGTTTCAGGACTTCGCATGTGCGTATCTAGATGATATTGCCATCTATAGCCGCACATGGGGAGACCATCTAGGTCATGTGTCCAGGGTACTCGAACGAATCCACCTCGCAGGGCTCACTTTGAAACCCGACAAATGTCACGTAGGCCTAGCCGAGGTCCAGTATCTAGGCCACCGGGTCGGCTCCGGTAGACAACGCCCAGAGCCCGCTAAGGTAGAGGCCATAGCTAACTGGCCCCAACCCCGGACCAAAACCCAGGTACTGGCTTTCTTAGGGACGGCCGGATATTATAGAAAGTTCGTCCCAGAATATAGCGCCCTGGCCAAGCCCCTCACGGACCTTACCAAAAAGGCTCTTCCCAAACAGGTCTCCTGGACCCCAGAGTGCACGGACGCTTTCCAGAAGCTCAAAGCGGCATTGAGTGAGGCCCCTGTGTTGGCAGCACCCGATTACACTAAACAATTTCTTGTCCACACAGATGCCTCCATGTTTGGGCTGGGAGCCGTGCTAAGCCAGGTGGGGGCGGATGGCATGGAACACCCGGTGGCATACCTCAGCCGTAAACTTTTGCCCCGAGAAGTCAGCTATGCCACCGTAGAAAAAGAGTGCTTGGCCCTCGTGTGGGCCCTCAAGAAACTTCAGCCCTATCTGTATGGGCGAGCGTTTACCCTTATGACCGACCACAACCCCCTGGTATGGCTCAACCGGGTAGCTGGTGACAACCCCAGGCTACTCCGGTGGAGCTTAGCTCTCCAACCATACAATTTTACCATGCAGTACCGTCCGGGTAAACAAAATGGGAATGCGGATGGTCTGTCCCGCCAGACCGAACTGGACACCTAAAAACGTACTTTCATCGGACATCCCCAAGCCAACCCGACAGGGTCTAGGCGGGTATGCCGACCTATGGACTTATAGGGGAGCAGTGTGAAGAAATGACTCCGTTAATCAGGATTTCTACCTTTTGTTGTACAGTTAATTCACCAAACTCAGCTGGAATTCGGCATATAGCTTTCAATTTCTACCCTTCGGATGGATTCAGGCGAATTCCCTGTGTAAAATATAGATGGCCGCCATTTCGGCACTTTACACGTGGCCGCGGCCATTTTACGTGCGAACAGCGGTGTTTGCCCGTCAACGCGTGGAACTAAAATCGGATACGCAAACAGGCGAACACCGCTGAGACCTCCATACATCCAGAACTTCGCACGGGAACAACCGAATCACCGGCCGTTCGGTAGTTACATGCAACTTCGTATGGGGATTTCAACGATCACAAAGATGCGAATGGATGGCAGGGCTTTCGTCTCTTTTATTCGCCTAAACGGAGACCGACCGCAGGGCCAAAACTTATGGAACTATTTTCGGCTAGATGGTCCGTGCGGTCGGTCAAAACTTTAGTGTTCCATAACTCCCGAACCATTCATCCGAATGGACTGATTTTTTGATATGTTGTCCCCACAAATGAGAACTATCCAGCGGTACCCCCTGTTTTTGGGGTACATCCAGAACTGGGGTAAAATAGTGCACGTTTTAATTAAGTTAACTGTTTATCAGAGGGGAGGGAGGTATGGGCTGTAACCTATACCTGACTGGTGATTTAATGCCTCCCCCTGGGTGTGTACTTCTTGTCTGTAACCTTAATAAAAAGCAGGCTGGAGATTCCAGACCTCAGATCTACTTGTATCCTGATTCTGGACTCTGACTGTTATTTGGGAATTCGTATGCTTTACCAAGGGGATTATCTTGGGAAGCTGTTATATTTCTTATGGACTTCATTGCTTAGAACTACCTTAGACGCTGGCATTGCAGGAGGAATTATCAAAGCGGTTCAGCTATACTTGATTTCCTTACAGAGAAAATAACCAGAAAACATAATTCGTGAACCAACTTCGTTTATTGAGATAAGTCACAAAAAGCTTGCCTTAATTCTTTAACAGGATTGCGTATGTAGAGTGTGTAGGCGGAGGATTTCCAGCGCCCCATGGCCTTAATAATATGAGCAGGGATGTGGTTAGCGGATGCGGAAGATGCTGCTCCTATACGGAAAGAGTGACCTGAAAATTGATTGGGGTTTAGGCCAAGCCTGGTCAACAAAAGTCTTATGTACAGCATAAATTTAGCTGTGGTCAGAGTGTGTCCATGCAGTTCAAACAAAGGATGTTGAGGTTGTTTTTGGACTGAAAGTGAATAAGTGTCTAACACTTTAACTGGGCACCATATATTGTGAGTAGGGTACAGTGGTATTTGAAAAATGTGTCCGTCGGTGCTGGTTTTGGATTGTCTTAGAGAGAGAATATAATGGTCGGTATGTTTCTGTAGATCATTGGTTCTAAGGTAGTCAGTTGCGGTGATGGTTGTGGTTGTGAATTCGCTAGGCCGGAGGAACCCGTAAAAGGCAAGATATAGTGCTGTTTGTATAGTGCTATTTGTCATGGGTTCAGAAAGGAGATGAATCTAATAGGTTGGCTAGAGAGTGGAAGATGTTGTTGTCTATAGGTAGTCTTTGTGAGGGAACATGTGTATCTAATTTTTTAATGCCTTTAAGTAATGTTTTAATTTGGTATGAGGTTAGAAAAGCAGTACTGTTAGGTTGTTGGATGAGCATATGGTGTTGGATGCCGGTAAGGTACAGTTTAATAGTATTAAAGGATAGTTTAAGGTTAATGTGGCAAAAAGAGGTAAACCCCAAAATCGTCTCTAATGCAAACATGTCGTGAATGTGAAACTCGGTGATACATTTTTTGAATACGTGAAAGGCCCTATCATAAGTGTCCCTAGTGTTTACTGAGAGTGCCATATGAGAAATGTGACGTGCGTGATCTAACAAGGTCTTTAATTCCATGTCTTGGAATAGAAGTGCAGGTGTCGCTCGTCTGGAAGCGTTGGGTAGTGACGAGAGGAAAGCCTGGAAACGAAACCGAGGCAAGTGATCAGCAGCGGTGTTTGTGTACCCCGGGATGTGTATGCATGTTATAAAGAAATGACAAGTGGCTGCTACCCATGTGAGACCCCTTAGCAGTCTCATAATGACCAGTGATGCCGATCGGCCTTTATTGACAATGTGACATGTAGCCAGGTTATCCGAGTAGCACCTGACTGTGTGGCCAGACCAATATGGTCCCCAAGCAATGCTTTATTTGGGCACATAGTTTTGGCATGGGCTCTAAAACAGTGTGAACATTTATGCATCAGTCTACAGGAACTGAAACAATTGCCCGCATTGAAGTTATTGCATATCTGAGATTTACCCAGGAATACAATGTCTCTCCCCAGCTTGTCTTTTAATCCCTTGGTAGCTTTAGCAAAGTTAGGGGTTGATTGGTTTTGTTCGATCTCAGCTGTGTTTGGGCAGAGATTTGTGTGATGTGCTATAGATGCGCATACTGCACACCCTCGAGGCCTGAGGCCTGCTAAATGCCTGCAGAATAACTCAGTCTCCAATTTGCTCCAATTAATGCTTAAATTGAACTGAGCCAGAGCTGCAGCCACCTTTGCAGAAAAGGAACGGTGGTAATCGTAAAAAGCGGTACCACCGTATTTGTGCCCCAGGTCCACCATCTTGTGCATGTATGCATCTAGCTCTGCTCTTTTCCCTGGGTATACTGAGCAGTACACATCCCTATAAATTCCAAAACCTATTACGAATTCAGGGATTGTCAGTTCTCTGTTTAGTCTTGGGTCTCTAGACCTTAGTACGACAGATATATCCCCATATGCAAAAGTCCTATTCTCTAGGACATCCTGGGAGGCTATAAGCAATGACACCAGGTTGACATCCTTGCCTTCCAGAATGTCCTTTTTAAGGTGAGATGGGACCATGTGTGAAGGATTAATATCTTCGCTAAGAAACCCTGATTCCAAAGAATTACCAGTCATGTCAGCCAGAGGGTGACTGACAGCAATTGGGTTTGTAGCGGTCTGTTTAGTACCACTTGTTTCCAATTTATCCAGCCTGTCATTAATTGTGCTGATGGATGACATGAGCGAAGTCATCATGGCGTGAAATTTTGGCAATTGTGTGCCACTAGGGCCTTCCCCTGCATCAGAGTTGTCAGTGGCCGTATTCAAAAGTCTGAACAACTCGGCTTTCCTAGCAGTAGCTGGGAAAGGGGTGCAGCGTCTAAGTTCTGCCGTGAGACGTGGGATGGTCCATGATCTGAGAGAAGCAGGACTAGCAACGTCTGTTCCAGGAACAGGGGTACCAGGCCTAGCGGGAGTGCAGGGTAGCGAGAGTTCCTCAAGGATATCAGGAATATTAGACATAACTGAAAAATATAAGTAAGCTTTAATCAATCACTCTGTAATGTTTGATTTGGGTGGGTACTGGTAAGGCTAGCTAAATGCCAAGCAGCGAAACAATTATACTTATTGATGGTGACAGATGAGTCCCTACTAATTGCCAAGCGGCTTGAGAGGCGCTACCTATGCGTGGGCCCGAGGGGAACGTATGAGGCCACCGAACGTTGTGGCGGGGTGTTGGCCTCTCGGTGGTAGTTAAAGCATAAGATAGATTGGGAGTGACAGGTGAGGCCCTATGCGACAATGCGAGATGGCTAGCTATGATTTGGCCCGAGGGGCGTATTCCTCCGAGTATGAGGAGAGGGGTGTTGGTCTCGCGGGACCACTAGCCTACGGTTTAAGACCAGAAACTTTTACCTACGACCAGTACCCCTCAGAACATGGTAGAGGAGAAAATTGGGTTCTGGCGTAGTACCTGATATGTGAGTCAGGTTGCGCTGTCGAGGTAGAAGTAACCAGTGACTGTAAGAGTCTCGAGATGATTACCTGTTGGACATGAGATTTGATATATGAACGTGTGATTAAACGTAGTGTTATGGCCAGATCGTGGGCCCTAAAAACAAGGAACCTGCCCGACACTGCAGAGGGTAGATTTAACAAAATTGACGACGGTTTTCATGCTTGTAAAAGCTACCGCTTAAAGGCAAACAACCTAAAAGAGTAAAATACATGCTTAACTAATGTAATGTGTATCATTGGACTTCATAAAAACATAGTTTAAACATCAACCAACCTATAAGAAAATTGATACCAGTGACATAATTCACAATTCCCAGTACGAACCACTGGGATGACTCTGTGGGGAAAACAAATTCAGGAAATCAGGACCCATCAACTTTGTTTACATCATTCCTATTTAATAAATAGATTTACTGCAATAACGTTTGTAACCTGTAGGGGCGAAATCCCCATGGAGTACTGGCTGAATTCATGCTTAATACGTGAGTTAGTGTAGTTGCCGAAAGAACTATATAGAGTGTAGTAACAACCGAATAGATACCCATAATTTACATTCGAAACCAACCGATTGATGGTTAAGCATAATTAACCGAATGATATCGTTCGTTAGTTTGAACGGTGAACACGGTGAACAAGCTGAGTGAAGCATTTAAGACTTCTCACCAAGCAACTTCCAAAATGTGGAGTGGAGCACTGGCCCACCCTACTCTCCAGGTGCTCCACCCCAGGGCCCAAATATACACATATTTAAAGTGCAACATTCATTAGAACATAACACATTTCCCTGGGGCTAATTACACAAAGTAAGAACCTTGCAAAATCTGGGGAGGTATATAGGTTCCTTCCAGCACAATTTCTTGCTTTCTGTCACACATCCTCCCCCCCAGCTCAGAGCTATAGGGTCGAGCGACCATGGACATTAGAGAGTGCATCCGCGAAAGACCATCTGCATTTCCCTGTTTACTCCCGGCCCTATGCTCAATGGAGAAACTATAGGGTTGCAAGTTAAGGAACCAGCGGGTTACTCTACTATTTTTCTCCCTGTTTTGGCTCATCCAAGTAAGGGGTGCATGGTCTGTCACTAGTCTGAATTTTCGTCCTAAGAGATAGTACTTGAGTGTGTCTACCGCCCACTTTATAGCCAGACACTCCTGGAATAGTTTCTTTCCTGGGGATTAAGCTTCCTGCTTAGATATAATATGGGGTGCTCCTCACCCTGAATTTCTTGAGAGAGAACAGCACCTAGTCCTACATCAGATGCATCCGTCTGTAAAATAAATTCTTTAGAAAAATCAGGTGTTACCAACACTGGTTGGGCACAAATGGCTTCTTTAAGCTTTCTGAATGCTTGTTCCGTCTCTGGGGACCATTTTACCACTACTGGAGCATTAGCTTTAGTAAGGTCAGTTAATGGGCTTCCAATTGTAGCAAAATTGGATATAAATCTCCTGTAATAGCCAATGAGGCCAAGAAATGTTCTCACCTGTTACTTAGTCAGAGGTCTCGGCCAATTTCGTATGGCTTTAATTTTAGCAACTTGGGGTTTCACTAGTCCCCTACCAATAGAGTAGCCCAAATATTTTGCTTCCTCTAGGCCAATCGTACACTTACTAGGGTTAGCAGTTAAGCCAGCATTTTGTATTGAGTTAAGGACAGCCTGTACTTTTGGAAGGTGAGATTCCCAATCCTCACTGTGTACTACAGCATCATCCAAGTATGCAGCTGCATAGCGCACATGCGGCTTTAGTATTCTGTCCATCATTCTTTGGAATGTGGCAGGGGCACCATGCAAGCCGAAAGGCAAAACTCTGTACTGAAATAGGCCGTCAGGAGTAGAAAATGCTGTCTTTTCTTTTGCTCGCTCTGTGAGTGGTACTTGCCAATAACCTTTGGTTAAATCTAGTGTAGTGAGGTACCGAGCTCTCCCAAGTCGTTCTACTAGCTCATCAACTCTAGGCATGGGGTATGCATCAAACTTAGAAATAGCATTCAGTTTGCGATAATCATTACAAAACCATACTGTATTATCAGTCTTTGGTACCAGCACAATTGGACTGCTCCAGTCACTTTGTGACTCCTCAATGACTCCAAGATCTAAAATTTTCTTAACCTCTGCTCTGATAGCTTTTCTACAAGCCTCGGGTATTCTGTATGGTTTGAGATTGACCCTTTTTCCTGGTTCTGTTAAAATGTCATGTTTAATCACGCTAGTCCTTCCGGGGACTGGGGAGAATACCTCTTTATTTAATCTAATAAACTCCTTAACTTCCCTTGTCTGGTGTATTGACAGGGTCTCTGAGATATTTACTTCGGGGTCAATATTACACTTATCAGGGAAGGTTGAAGCCTCTGTAGTAACCAGAATTTCCCTTTCTTTCCATGGTTTTAGCAAATTGACATGGTATATTTGCACTTCCTTTCTTCTACCTGGTTGCCTTACTTTATAATTTACCTCTCCCACTCTTTCAATAATCTCATATGGCCCATGCCAAGTTGCCAGGAATTTGTTCTCTACTGTGGGAACCAAGACTAGTACTCTGTCTCCTGGTTGAAATACTCGAATTCTAGCATCCTTATTATAGCTATTCTGCTGATTTTGTTGAGCCTTTTGCATGTGTTCTCTGACTATTGGCATAATGGCTTCAATACGTTCCTGCATCTGAGTTATGTGTTCTATTACACTGCGATGTGGGTTTGCTTCTTGTTCCCAAGTTTCCTTTGCTATGTCAAGTAATCCCCTGGGGTGTCTGCCATATAATAATTCAAAAGGTGAGAAACCCGTGGAAGCTTGGGGTACTTCTCTAATGGCAAACATTAAATAGGGCAATAGAAAGTCCCAGTTTTTCCCATCTTTATCAATTACTTTGCGCAGCATAGCCTTTAAGGTTTTATTAAATCGCTCAACCAAACCATCGGTTTGTGGGTGATAAACAGAGGTTTTGAGGTGTCTAATGTGAAGGAGCTTGCAGAGTTCCTTTGTAACCTTGGACATGAATGGAGTACCCTGATCTGATAGGATCTCCTTGGGAATCCCAACCCGGCTAAACATCATCATTAACTCTTTAGCAATGGACTTTGCTGAGGTTGTGCGCATAGGTATTGCCTCAGGGTAACGGGTAGCATAGTCTAGCACTACTAATATATACTGATGCCCCCTACTGGATTTCACCAGAGGACCCACAAAATCCATAGCAATACGTTCAAAAGGCACTTCAATAATAGGCAAGGGTACTAAAGGGCTACGGTAAGCCGTAAAGGGCGCAGTGACCTGACATTCAGGGCATGACGAACAGTAGTTTTTGATAGCTGCAATTACTCCAGGCCAGTAAAATCTCCTCAAAACACGCTCTCTTGTTTTGTCAACCCCTAGGTGACCCCCCAAAACATGGCTATGTGCAAGGTTTAACACAGTGCGCCAATAGGCTTGTGGTACTAACAGCTGCTTTGTAATAACGGACTCTTTTTTCTCAACTCTGTACAACAGATCATTATCCACTTCAAAATAAGGGTAAGTAAGAGAATTCCCTGGATTGACAGGGGATCCATTCCTTATAGAAATATTATTCCTGGCTACCAATAATGTTGGGTCAGACCACTGTGCACTTCTGAAGTTACCAGGCCTAACCTCTAAATCAACTAACTCTATATCTGGTTCAGAGCTTCTAGAAGGTCCCGCATTAGTTTGTTCTGGGTTTTCACCAACTAATGTTTTTATAGGGGAGTGCTGCATACTGTTAGGCTCATCATCATGATCTCTCTCATCTGCCAGAGTATCTGCAAAAGGAAATTCATCATTCTGTTCACCTGATGGGTTTTCAAAACATGCCCATAGGTCTAGAAAATGGGGAAAATCCCTTCCAATAATCATCTCATGTGCCAGTTTTGGTACCAGCCCCACTCTGCAGTTTACAGTACCACACTGGGTTTTAACAAGTATATCTGCAGTAGGGTAGTTATGTATATCCCTGTGTACACAAGCAATATCAACTTTTCCAGAGTAAACAATATGAGTATCCTGTAATAAGGATTGGTCTAGAAGGGTAACCATACTCCCTGAATCTAGCAATGCTTGTATATTTTTTCCCTCCACATTCACGGTACACCCAGGGAGACTATTCAAATAACAATTTTTTTTCACAGAACATACAACCTGCGAATAGAGTGCAATTCCTTCCCAATTATTACCAATATTACACTCCATTGGTTCAACATTTTCAGGACAGTCTTTTGCAATATGTCCAAAGTTTCTGCATTTAAAGCATTTTATACCATAATTAGTACTTTTTGATTCATTTGTAGGCTCTTCCCACCTCCCAAAGTCTTCTCTTTTAACATTGTCTCTTGGGTAATAAGACCCTGTTCTCTCATCAAAAGACCCCCTTTTCCCTGGAACAGTCTTACCAGATTTGCTGGGGTTGTAGGTTTTCGGATTCTTGGGTCTCTCTTGGCCAGGAGGTTGAAGCAGTTCTCCCGCTGCTATATACCGTTCAACCAATTCAACCAATTGGTCAGCTGTTTGGGGATTGCTCTGGCTGATCCACCGACGAAGCCCAATAGGTAAGCCTCTTAAGAATCTTTCCATCACCAGTTGCTCCACAATGCGGCTGGGTGAGTTGATCTCTGGCTGCAACCATTTTCTGGCAAGGTGTATCAAGTCAAACATCTGGGAACGATTCGCTTTATCCAGGCTGTAAGACCATGAATGAAATCTCTGGGCACGGACGGCTGTTGTCACCCCCAGGCATGCCAGTATTTCTGCTTTCAGCTTCTTGTAGTCACTGGCTTCCACTGGTTCCAGATCATAGTATGCTTTCTGGGATTCACCAGTAAGAAACGGTGCTAGCAGACTTGCCCATTCCGCTTCAGGCCAACCTTCTCGCTCAGCGGTTCGCTCAAATGCCATCAGATAGGCCTCTACATCATCTGTGGATACCATCTTTTGCAAGTAGTGACTCACTCTTATCACCTTTGGACATTGTGGTAAGTCTGTGGCATCCCTGGCCAGCCTTTGTGATAGACTCTGGATCTCCTGCTGTATGACACATGTGGCACGCTGCTGCTCCTCTCTGAGCACTTGATGCGCTGCTGCCTGTGTTGCTTCAACTTGCTTGAATAAAGCATCTGTATTTTCCTTTTGAGCCAGTACAAGCTGCTGCAGCATTGAAATGCTCTCTTGCTGTATTGCATTAGTCTCTGCAGTCCTCCTGTTTGTCTCTTGCTGTACAGCAGTGGACTGGAGCAAAGCTTTCATGACATCCTCCATTTTCTCAGCAGTCTCTTTCTCCCTACTTACAGACTTTGCCGTGTGCTGCCTGCATTCTCCACCATATGTGACAAAAGTACTCCTTTCCCTTGGTACCTTGTCCTGGGATCGGGGTGTTACACACAGTCTTTTCAGGCTTTAGAGACACTTCACATGCTGGATGAGGTAAACTGACTTGCTCTTTTATTGAGGTTCCCAAAATAAATGCACAGTAAGGTATAAAGGTAACAAAAATATATCAAACAAAAGCCTTGCTCTTCTGAGCACTAACTAAACAAAATAATCAGCTAACTGGGTTGGATGGCTTGTCCATTTCCCAACATAAACATAAACATAAACATAAACATAAACAGCCTTACTGCTTCAGGGTTTTCAGCTCTCTGTTTCCACTCACAGAAACCAAACACAATCTCCCTTCTTCCTTGGCAGGGGAGTACTTTATAGCACTGGTAATTGCCAATCCTTTTCAGGTGAGTTAGATTAGGATTCAAACTCCAGAACTGGACTTCTCACCAAGCAACTTCCAAAATGTGGAGTGGAGCACTGGCCCACCCTACTCTCCAGGTGCTCCACCCCAGGGCCCAAATATACACATATTTAAAGTGCAACATTCATTAGAACATAACACATTTCCCTGGGGCTAATTACACAAAGTAAGAACCTTGCAAAATCTGGGGAGGTATATAGGTTCCTTCCAGCACAATTCCTTGCTTTCTGTCACAATATATATATATATATATATATATATACTGACATACATTTTTTTCCAGAGCTGGTTTGGATCCCTAGTCCGGCCCTGACCCTGCTCAACTGACATACTGGTACATTTATGGAGGACAAAGACACAAATAGAGACACAGCCAAGGACAGAAAAAGACACACAGAAACACATGCAAAGCATTTGAATTCTGCACATTGCAGAAATGTTCTTTTCTCTGTAATTAGCTCCACCCACCACTCCCACTGGACAGAGAGAAATAAATATTTAATACATACCTAATCTTTCTCTCTGTGTGTCTCTCTCTCGCTGTGTCTCTGTCTCTATTCTATGGAGGGCTTAAACCCCTCAGTTCTGTGGTGAACCACTATCCTTTGCTTTAGGGTAATACAGGTAATCCCTATGCTAGTTTTGGATTAGAATTATGATTATCATAAAGTTTTTGATTACAACTAGGGCTAGAATTAGGATTAGAATGACACTGGTATCTCACCAGCTCATGTGTGCATAGTGGTGGATTGGAGCTGCTAGGCAGAGAAAAATGATAATGGCCATGCCTTCAGCATGTTTTTTTTTTGCCCTGCTACAAGATTTAAAGTAGTACCACCCGACTGCAGGCCTGCACCATGGACCATTTCTCACCTCCGAGGCTCAGGTAAGAACAAATTCTCAACCCTAGAGATTCTTCCCTGGGTTAGCTCTACTGATCTTGGGAGGGAGGTAGCCACAGACCCCACTCTTCAGATATATAGGGACCAACTCACCTCTAGCCAGGCTGGGTTGGAAGGAGAATCGTATACGTGGAACCAGGGATTGCTATATGGGGAGTCAGAGAAAGTAGTTGCGACAGACTTCCCTGTCCCTGGATTTTATGGCTCTTTTGTTCCTGTTCGTCTGTTTGTTCGGGGAAATACATCTTGTGGCAAAACTAGCCACTTAAGACTGTATTTGTATAAATGTGTTTCTATAGCTTTAAGGTTGTTAGAACCAAGTGTATTCAGATATCTCTATTTCAGGCGAACAAGAGCTTTCATATGCGGGTGGCATGGAAGCCACCAGCATTCATACCCTAGTTTCACGAACAGTAAATTTCAACACTGTTCGTGAAACGAATAAACTACCGAATGGGCGACCACAAACAGGAGGTCGTGTGGTGCCCATTAACCGATTGCAACATTGTTGCAATCGGTAGTTAAGTGCTTTCCTAGGTGGCCGTCGTTCGGCTACCGACCATGTGGCGGTCGGCCATCTTGGATCCTTTCTTAGCCCAGCGGTATTTGGTCGTCGAGCGCCTGGAACTAAAATCGGCTACTCGACGGCAGTGAATGATGGGAGAAATGCCCAGGTTGTTCATTCCCCCATGTAGTCCCCTACTGTATAACCCCTGCAATGTCAGTAGGGAAACCCCTTGCATGGGGACTTGCATGAATACTGTGACCTGTGAATAAAACCCAGCCTATGTCTAGTTCTTAGGAGGGAAGGATTCTTACAACGCTACCGGGATTATTGTATGCTGTATTTATTTACCTGGATTATTTTATGCTGTTCCTGTTACCCAGCGGAGATACTGTGGATTATACTACCTCTCCGCTACACAGCTCCTATCTATCCTCTTTGCCGCGTTTGACAACCGGCCAATCTACCGAATGACCGACCACCCAGGTGTGGAGTGTGCCACTTGTTGACCCCATTAACCTTACTAACACCTCTGAAAACTGCAAGCACCTCAACATTCTAAGCGGTCGTCTGGGTGGTCGTCGTTCGTATGTACGAACACATGGCGGTGGCCATCTTGGAACTTGAAAAAATAAAGAATGTAGCGCTTTGGAAAGTAAATGTCACCTTTTATGTTGCAGTAGAGGAAAAATGTTCTCTAATGTTCCAAGTTGCAAATAAATCTAGAAAAGATAATAATCACAACATAGTATAGACCGTAGAAAATTTTAACATAAATATGTAAAATACAAAAATAGCACACTCACAGACCCAGAGCTGTAAACTCAGCTCTAGTTTGATTCGCCTCTGGGTCCGTTTGGGCGACCCACCCCTCAGCAGAAAAATGTAGTCAGTCCTGGAGGGGGATAGATATACAGGAGAAATAGCGCAATATTGCTTGGATAAATAGATATATTTCAATCCCAAAAAGGGGTACTTACAAGCATAGAGTCAATATGACTCGGTTTTCAGGCATTATGCAGACTAGGGGCTGCACTCCCATATAAAAGCAGAAGAATGCCAAACCAGGTGAACTTAAAATAAAAAGTAAATAATTTATTAATAATTTGTATAAAACAAAATAAGGCACAGTGTCCCAATAAAAACCGGAACGCGTTTCACTACTTTGCTGTGACTTCCTCAACCGGATAAATCAGCTATACTAGTCCTGGTTCGTCTTTTGTTAATATATACTGCTCTTAATTGGTATAATTAAAAAACTGTGTGTGTAGACCGCACACGCTGTTACCACCTATCGGTAGAGCGTGTGCGGTCCATGCCTCGATCTTACTGTGTAATCAGATAAAGCAGACGGACACTCTTATTTAGGGCTCCGTCTGCAAACTTTCAATAAAAACATTTTTCTTTTTTTATGAACATTTTTTTTTTTTTTTTTTATGTGATAAGTTCGGATGTTTCTTCTTCTTCTGTTTATAATTATCCCATAGTCCTCCAGACGATCTTTAAAGTCTTTAAAACTCACAGAATCCACAGATGTCTCGTTTGTTTGTAGTCTTCATATATTCCCTCAGGTAGTTTTTAAAGTCACAGAGTCCACAGTTATCTTTAACCCATGCAAGACCAAAAAATCCTCAAAGTACCAGCACATAGAGAAAATACGAGACAGAGTATTATGTATCCATTTTGATCAGTTTGTTAAATGTATTAATCACATCAATATATAAATGTCACAAATGGTTATATTAATACATATAGAATTCAAATATCACTTTATTGTTTTTATAGATTGTCTCCACCATATCTACTACATACAGTCCATATCCTAGTTAGACATTACTAATCGAATATAATTCATTCCACAATGTTTTTTGCATATAGTCATTTTCTAGTTGGACAATACTGATCAAATTGATTCCATAATTTACAATATCAATTATTCATAGTCCATTTTCTATTCAGACATTATCTATCAAATGTAGTTCATTATATAATAACCATTTGTTTCTCATCTTTTTCATATAATATCTTGTTGTATTCGGAGGCAAACCATATTGTAAAAAATTCCCCAAAATGCTCAATATCCTATATTATTCGATCTATCGCTGTTGTTAAGGGCCCCAGGCCAACACATTCACAACTGGCATTGTTATCCACATGTCGGTCTACTGTCCTCCCAGGCAGTGATATCATTCAGGGATTGAGAATGCAATCTATTCTCTTAACTAGAATTCGTTTGTGGCTTCAAATTGAAATCCTATTGTTGCAGAGCTGCAATTTTATAATCCCAGGATCTCTGCTGGTAGAATGCAATAACCAAGTACAAAGCTGGAAGCAGGCAATATTCCCAAATCCTCCCAGGAACCAGACGAAACACAGTCTGAGAGTCAACTGCCACTTTATTCAAAAAGACTGATATTTAAAGCAGGTCACTCAACTGTCACTTTATTAAAAATAACTGATATTTAAAGCAGGTCACTCAACAGGGGTTTCCAAAGATGGGCAGCAGGGTTTTTGGTTGAGGGGACTGGAGGGAGACTACCGTTTCCAGGTCCTCCTCCCAACAGCCCCTGCTGTAACATACAGTAATGAAAACTACGAGGACATAAACCGTTACCTTTCTACTTCAAAATATACAACTTAGTCAGTTTTAATAGCAATGCTAACGAATGGGGAGGATTCGAACAGGCATACACAGTACAGCATAAATTAAACATAGCCGGAGACGCCACACTATACCGGCGCGCAGTACACAACAGAAAATAGGCACAACCATTCTATCTTAGGCAGTCCCAAGTGGCTAGGTTTGCCACAATGCTCCCCAAAACCAAGCCGGCATACACAGTCTGATCCCAACGGATCGGCTTGGGGATGTCCGGGGGAGTGCTCACAGATCATTTCTCAAGTTCTGTCTGTCTGGACAACCCATCGGCGTTACCATTCTGTTTTCCAGGGCGATAATGGATCGTGAAATCAAACGGCTCCAGCGCAACAGCCGGGCATTGTCTCCTGACACCCTGTGTAGCCACACCAACGGGTTGTGATCTGTGAGCAAGGAGAATGGTTGTCCATACAAATAAGGTTGTAACTTTTTGAGGGCCCACACCACGGCCAGGCATTCCTTCTCGATGGCGGCGTAGCCTACTTCCCTTGGTAGTAATTTTCTGCTTAAGTAAGCTACGGAATGTTCTCTGCCATCAGCTCCCACTTGGCTCAGTACTGCCCCCAATCCAAACATGGAAGCGTTTGTGTGAACAAGAAATCGTTTAGTTGGATCAGGGGCAGTTAACACAGGAGCCTTAGTTAATGCAGTTTTTAGTTCATGGAATGCCTGTTCACACTCTGGGGCCCAGTTGACCTGTCGTGGCAAGTTTTTCTTGGTCAAGTCAGTCAGGGGTTTGGCCAGGGCGCTGTAATTGGGCACAAATTTTCTGTAGTAACCAGCGGTACCAAGGAACGCCAATACTTGTGTCTTTGTCCTGGGGGTAGGCCACTTAGCTACTGCCTCTATCTTGGCCGGTTCGGGCCTCTGCTGTCCGCATCCTACCCTGTGACCCAGGTACTGCACCTCTGCCATCCCTATGTGACACTTGCTAGGTTTTAGTGTCAGCCCTGCCTCTCCAATACGGTCAATGACCACACTAATATGTTTCAAATGATCTGCCAAGGTCTGGCTATAGATGGCTATATCATCTAAGTACGCACAGGCGTACTCTTGGAACCCGTCCAGTAGCCGATCTACCATCCTCTGAAAGGTAGCCGGAGCGTTTTTCATCCCGAAAGGCATGACCCGAAATTGATACAGGCCAAACGGGGTGACAAACGCCGACTTGGGGATGGCCTCCTCGGCTAGTGGGATCTGCCAGTATCCCTTACACAGATCAATGGTAGTGAGATACTGGCCTCTTGCCATCCTATCTAGCAGCTCGTCTATACGGGGCATCGGGTAAGCGTCAGACACTGTTTTGTCATTGAGCCTCCGGTAGTCTACACAAAACCGTGTGGTGCCATCCTTCTTGGGTACTAGCACTACCGGTGATGCCCAGGGGCTATCTGAATGTTCGATAACCCCTAACTGCAACATTTCCTCAATTTCTTTCCTCATGTGCTCCCTTACTGCTTCAGGGATACGATACGGAGTCTGTCTCATAGGGAGCTGTCCTGGGGTCTCTACTCGGTGGGTAACTAACAGAGTGTACCCTGGTAAATTGGAGAAGGTAGCACCTTTTGCCGCAATCAACTCCTGTACCTGGGCACGCTCCTGGAGACTTAGCCGCTCCCCCAGCTGCACACCTGTAGCGTTTTCTGCAGAATCTTCCTTTTCTTTCTAACATGTCTGGCAAGGGCAGATTCTCATAATCCTCAGTGGCTGGGGCACAGATGGCTGCCACCTCCTCTATTCTCTGGTGATAGGGTTTGAGCATGTTCACATGGAGCATGCGTCGTTTCCCTACCCCAGAGCACGGGCCGATCACATAAGTGGTGTCACATCTCTGTTCTACCACTTGGTATGGGCCCTGCCAGGTGGCCTGTAGCTTGTCTGTGCGGACAGGTTTCAAAATTAGAACTTTCTGTCCCACCTGAAAGCTACGGTCTCTGGCTCCCCTATCGTACCACCGGCGCTGTCGCCGCTGAGCCGCCCGGAGGTTCTCCCGTACGGTTTGGGTTAGAGCCTCCAAGCGGTCCCGGAACTCCAGCACGTATGGCACAATGGGGACTCCATCTGCACTGCTCCCCCCCTCCCAATGTTCTCTAATTAAGTCTAGGGGTCCCCTCACCCTTCTCCCAAACAATAACTCAAACGGAGAGAAGCCGGTAGATTCCTGTGGCACTTCTCGGTACGCAAAAAGCAGATGGGGTAAAAACCTCTCCCAGTCTTTATGGGACTCCCCAAATGTCCTAAGCATCTGCTTCAAGGTACCGTTAAAGCGCTCACACAACCCATTGGACTGCGGGTGATAGGCAGAATTTACAATTGGCTTAATGCCACATAACTTCCATAGCTGGTGGGTCACTTCGGCTGTAAATTGGGTCCCCCTATCCGAAATTATCTCTTGGGGAAATCCCATCCTGGAAAATATCTTCATCATAGCTTCGGCTACCGTTTCTGCTTGTATATTGGAAAGGGCTATAGCCTCCGGGTACCGGGTGGCATAATCTACAATGGTCAGAATATACCGCTTGCCGGAAGGGCTAGGCTTGGACAGTGGTCCTACTATATCCACTGCTACTCTGCTAAAGGGTTCTTCAATAATGGGAAGGGGGCACAATTTCGCTTTGTGGCGGTCACCCCTTTTTCCCACTCTCTGACAAATGTCACATGTCTGACAATACTGTCTCACATCTCTAGATATACCTG
The DNA here is from genome assembly GCA_933207985.1 of Pelobates cultripes. Classification (NCBI taxonomy): domain Eukaryota; kingdom Metazoa; phylum Chordata; class Amphibia; order Anura; family Pelobatidae; genus Pelobates; species Pelobates cultripes. The sequence goes on from OW240923.1 coordinate 59,400,398, forward strand.
GCCAGAAAAATGCATGTGTCAATCTGTACCTCGTTCTTGTCATCCCTAAATGCCCAGACAGCGGAATATCGTGGGCAATTCTAAGCAGTTCCTGCCGGTATTTCTGGGGCACTATAAGCTGCTTGTTAGTCACATGTACAGACCCCCCTACCACCCGCTCAGCAACACGATATAACAGATTTTTCTCCCATACGTACTGTTCTCCCTCTAAACCGGTCTGACCAGCTGTCGCCTTATCCTTATAAATTTGCAACGTGGGATCGTTTTTAACCTCTGCCTCAAAGTCAGTCGGGGTATCCCAGGAAACACGGGTTACACGGGGTACATTGTCTCTTACCTGAGCCTCAGAGTGTGTGGAAGATGAAGCCGTGGTGCGAGCCTGCTGACGGGTGGTCACTGGATATGCCTCATGGCGAGGACTTTGGGGCACAAAAGCGGAAGTCATTTGCCCCAGGTCATTCCCCAAAACAACATCAGCTGGTAACTTGTGCATCAGCCCCACCTCCACCATACCTTCCCCCGCACCCCAATTCAGATGTACCTTGGCAGTTGGTAGCCGGTACATGGCACCCCCTGCTACCCGGACTGCTACCGATCCCCCGGTATGTGCTGATCCTGACACCAAATGCGGGGCAACCAAAGTTAAGGTAGCACCGGAATCACGTAGCCCCTGTACCTCTTTCCCTTCCAGAGTCACGGTCTGGCAATGTGGTTGTCGGTTGTCAGTAGCATGGATGGACATTACATCGTGCAAAACGCCCAGGGGTTCATCAGCCGACTCAAGCGGCACTCCTGGCAAAGTTGGCTCTGCATGATAATAATGAGCAGCTGCCCGCAGGGCCATATTCTGCCGGAGCTGATTCCAGTTCTTGCGGCTCCGGTTTTGGGTGCACTCCCGGGCCATGTGCCCCCATTGCTTACAGGCATGGCACTGGACCTGCCATTATAACGGGAGTGGGGAGGTTGTCCCACAAGTGCTGGTCTGGATGGTGCTGTCGCTGGGGCAGGAGCAATAACTGGAAACTGTTGCGGGTTGGGTTTTGCATACCCTCGGTTATTATTTTTATGATGCCTCCTAGCATCATAATGTTGGTCGGCCAATCGTGCCGCTTCGGTTAGGGTGTGAGGATTTCGGTCATTCACCCATTCTTGAGCCTCTGGTGCCAGGCCATTACAAAACTGCTCCAGTAGCAACATCTGGCGTAACTCTTCCATGGTGGTAGCTCTGCTGGCTTGTATCCAGCCTTGTGAGGCTTGGTCAAGCTTGTGTGCCCACTCCGCATGTGAGTCTTTGTCCCCTTTTTTCAATTCTCGGAACTTGCGCCGGTATGCCTCTGGGGTAATGGCATACCTTTCTAATAGCGCCTGCTTTACCTTGTCATAATTCTTGCTGTCCTCTCTGGGTACAGCCCGGTAGGCGTCTGCTGCACGCCCAGACAGTTTGCCTGCCAACAAAGGTACCCACATAGCTTGCTCTACATCATGCAAGTCACACAATCTTTCAAAATCTTGCAAGAATCCATCTATTTCGTCTTTATCCTCGCAAAAAGTTTTAAATGCATGATGTGGTATTTTTGGCCTTCCCTGGCCCACAGTTGAAACAGCAGCGGTTTCTGCTTGAGGTGAGAAGGCTTGATTCCTTTGCGCCATCACGTACTCCTGTGCATCCGCCGAAATTATGGTCATCATTTCTGGAGATACTGGAGCGGGCCAAAATGCCAATCTTGTCCTCATTTCTCGTTCAAATGGGGTCTCCTCCATGTTTGCTGGGGGTGTAGCACTACGAGCTCGGTCTCCTTCCATTAGCTCGGCAATAAGTCTTGCTTTAGGTTTATTGCTGGCTATCTTACCCCTGGCTTCCAACAGCTCCTTTAACGTTTGCCGTTTCAATATGGTGTAGTCCGTCCCCATTCACTTCTGCATCTGTATCAATTGCCTTCTGCTTTCCAGTATGTCAATTCCAATTGTATAAACAGCGTTTTTCCTGCTGTACGGTTGGATCCCGCCGCTTGCCACCAATTGTTGCGGAGCTGCAATTTTATAATCCCAGGATCTCTGCTGGTAGAATGCAATAACCAAGTACAAAGCTGGAAGCAGGCAATATTCCCAAATCCTCCCAAGAACCAGATGAAACACAGTCTGAGAGTCAACTGCCACTTTATTCAAAAAGACTGATATTTAAAGCAGGTCACTCAACTGTCACTTTATTAAAAATAACTGATATTTAAAGCAGGTCACTCAACAGGGGTTTCCAAAGATGGGCAGCAGGGGTTTTGGTTGAGGGGACTGGAGGGAGACTACCGTTTCCAGGTCCTCCTCCCAACAGCCCCTGCTGTAACATACAGTAATGAAAACTACGAGGACATAAACCGTTACCTTTCTACTTCAAAATATACAACTTAGTCAGTTTTAATAGCAATGCTAACGAATGGGGAGGATTCGAACAGACATACACAGTACAGCATAAATTAAACATAGCCGGAGACGCCACACTATACCGGCGCGCAGTACACAACAGAAAATAGGCACAACCATTCTATCTTAGGCAGTCCCAAGTGGCTAGGTTTGCCACACCTATCAAATGTTTCAAATCACCTTAAATCCTAACTTAGTCCCATACTTGTATATAATCCATCAATTTGACATCTATTGAAAAAAAAAAAACCTTAATTTTTTTAGAAAAAATGACAAAGCTCAAAATCAGAATTGAGGCCATATGGAATCAACGTATTTAACCTATAGATCCACTCCATCTCTAATTTTCCAAGTTCTTTAATGAAATCCCCCCCTCTCCAATTTCTTTCTAACATTTTTATTCCCATGAAAGTTAGACCATCAGGTTTTTGGCCATGAATTGTTTTAAAATGATTCGAAACGCTATGCTGTTCAAAACCTTTTTGGATCTTATAAATATGCTCTCTTATTCTTATATGCAACGGTCTTGTAGTGCGACCCACATATTTTAGCCCACATGGGCAAATCAAAAGATAAATTAAATTTTTCGAATAACAAGTTATAAATTGTCTAATTGGTATCCTTATCTTTTCATTGATAGCTAAATCTTTAATAATTCTCCTATTACTTCCTGATCTTTTACAAGACGTACACATTCCACAACCATAGAATCCTTTTTCATTCCCAAATATAGTAGCTGTTTCCTTTTTTTTCCTCTGAGGGAGCTTTGAACCAGAGAGTTTGAGATTTTTAACTCCTCTGTAAATAACGCTAGGTTTTGGGGGAAGTATCATTTTTAAGGAGGGATCTTGTAGTAAGATAGGCCAATATTTATTCAACACCCTGCGTATTTGTTGGCTGTTAGTGTTGAAATTACATATGAAAGGAATATCTCGAGTATTATCATTAACTTTAGTTTTATATATCAATAGATCTTCACTTACTCTATGTTTTATTTCTAGTCTGGAATCCTCCAATTTTAATGTATTATATCCTTTTTCAATAAAGTCATTTTTAATCTTTAATGACTGATCCTCATATTTAGTTATATCACTACAATTTCGACGTATTCTCATAAATTGCCCTTTTGGGGCATTCTCTAGCCAAGGAGAATAGTGACAGCTCATATATTCAATAAAGCTATTACAATCTACTGATTTAAAATGATTTTTTTGTTTTAATTTTTCCCCCTTCTATATAGATATCCAAATCTAGAAAGGTGACTTCTTCCTTACTCCAAATGCTGGTCAATTTAATGCCCCAAGTGTTGTTATTTATAAAGTCTAAAAAGGAGATTAAGTCTCTCTCTTCTGCTTCCATATAAATAGAATATTGTCGATGTAACGGCCATAGAAGACCAAGCTCTCCCCCCAGCCATGCCCCCTAGAGACATAAGAGTTCTCCCAAAATGACATAAACAGGTTGGCATAGCTGGGGGCGAACTTGGTCCCCATGGCCGTCCCCTTCACTTGCATAAAAAAAAAAATCATCATTGTACCAGAAGAAATTATTTCTCAAAATGAGATTTATTCCTTCCAGAATATATTCAATTTGTTGAGGGCAAAAATCCTTTGATTGGGTTAAAAAATACTCTGTGACTTTGCACCCATAGGAATGTGGTATATTACTGTAGAGCGCAGCCACATCACAAGTGACTAGGAATACTGTTAGGATCCTAGACTATCTTATCAAGGTGATTTAGAATCATTATAGTGTCTTTAATGTGAAATTGCTTTTTCATCACCAATGGTTGGAGTAAAACATCGATATACTGGGATAGTCTACTTGTAAGTACCCCTTTTTGGGATCTTATTGAAATATATCTATTTATCCAAGCAATATTGCGCTATTTCTCCTGTATATCTATCCCCCTCCAGGACTGACTACATTTTTCTGCTGAGGGGTGGGTCGCCTAAGAGACCCAGAGGCGAATCAAACTAGAGCTGAGTTTACAGCTCTGGGTCTGTGAGTGTGCCATTTTTGTATTTTACATATTTATGTTTACATTTTCTACGGTCTATACTATGTTGTGATTATTATCTTTTATAGATTTATTTGCAACTTGGAACATTAGAGAACATTTTTCCTCTCCTGCAACATAAAAGGTGACATTCACTTTCCAAAGCGCTACATTCTTTATTTTTTTCTGTTTCTTCTATTGGTGATATTGTAAGGAATCACATGAATGTTTAGCAACTTATTTTTATATTGATTATTCATTGTAGTATTTGAAGTTGAGCGCTCAAACCCAGGCTATCCTGGGAAATAATATTTGTAGGGATATCTTATTGGTAAAACTATGTTTTTATGTATTTTTATTATGTTTTTCCTGGACCTGAGAGGTAATGTAATTATGTGTGTGCTTATGTTGCTGTCCTCTCTCAGGTCCGGGAATGTGTCACCAGAAACCCCTTGCATGGGAACTTACATAAAAGGCCAGCATTGGCTCCCATTAAACCAGTTCCAATTTTACCCACAACACAGAGCCTCGTCTCGTGCTTGTAGGGAATAGTGATAACGGCTATTTCACTACGTTTTAGGATTATCGTTTCCAGGATTATTGCAGCTCTACTTGGATTGGGGGAAAAGAGCATCTCTGGTGGCGAAACCCTTCTTCCCATTGGAGTGTCCGGCACAGTAGTGGCCGTGTCGGAACCGATCCTCACTAGACAACTTGTCATACCGCAAAAGTATAACAGGAGTTACTCAGGATAGTGCTTAATATTCCACTGTCTGGGCACTTGGGAATTATCTGAATGAAAAATTGGTTAACTCAAAAAAAAATTTCATTAAACAATATTGCCATACTTGTGATACCTGTCAGAGCATAGGAAAGAGGGGAGAATGACACAAGGCTAATCTTTGCTTCCTCCCATTATTGAAGAACCCTTCAGCCGGGTAGCAGTGGACTTAATAGGACCCCAGTAACATTCATGCAGAGACGGTCGCAGCAGCCCTGATGCAAATTTTCTCCTGAATAGGTTTTCCTCGAGAGATAGTCTCGGATCAGGGCTCCTAATTTACTGCAGTGGTCACCCACCAACTCTGGAAGCTCTGCTGTCAATCCTGAGCTCCACCTACAGTCCCCAAACGAACGGCCTGTGCAAACGATTCAACGGGACATTGAAACAAATGCTCTGGATGTTCGCGGTTATGACCAGAGACTGGGAGAGATTCTTGCCACACCTCCAGTTCACTTAACAGGAGGTGCCCCAGGAATCCACAGGGTTCTTCCTGTTCTAGCTGCTATTCGGGAGATAAGTAAGGGGGCCACTAGACTTCACAGAGTAGAGATGCCAGGTCAGCTACCGCTACGCCAGCCTCCTTACTGAATACCTGAATTGGTCTATGCCTAGGATAGATGAGTTACTAGACAGAATGGCTAGGGGCCAGTACCTCACCACAATTTGGAAGGGGTACTGGCAGATCCCCCTAGCCAATGAAGCCATCTCTAAGTCGTCCTTCATCACCCCATTCAGATTGTACCAATTTCGAGTCATGCCATTCGTAATGAAGAACACTCCGGGTACGTTCCAAAGGATGGTAGACTGACTCCTAGATAGTGTTCAAGACTCCCCAGTGCATATATTGATTATATTGCAATATACAGTGATATCTGGTAGGAGCACTTTAGAGCGGTGTTAGATAGTATTAGGGAAGCGGCCTTAACGCTTAAGCCTAGCAAATGCAACATAGGGATGGCCGAGGTACAATACCTCATCACAGAGTAGGATGTGGGAAGCAGAAGCCCAAGTCTGTTAAGGCCTACCCCCAGGGACAGCTGGGTATTACAGGAAGTTTACTAAAATAGCAACTAGATGAAATCTGTGGGAGCCTATCATCCAGTGATATTTTATTCCCATCTTTTCTTTTTTTTTTATATGAGGATCCCAAGAGTTTTACACTTGCACATTCTTGCATTTTAACAAATTACAGGAAGTTTGTCCCCAACTGCAGTGCCCTGGCCAAGCCCCTTGCCGATCTTACCCGTACAAACCTTCCCCAACAGGTAGTCTGTGCCCCGGAATGTGAGCAGGCATTCCAGCAGTTGAAAGAAGCCCTTGTGAATGCCCCTGTTTTGGAAGCTCACAATCCAACTAAACATGTTCTTGTTCACACAGATGCTTCTATGTTTGGATTAAGAGCAGTCTGAGCCAAGTTGGCCCCGGTGGCGAAGAACATATCCCGTAGATTAAATCAGCCGAAAGCTTCTACCAAGAGTATAATAAAATGTATTGTAAATATTAATTTAGGATACAGTTGCAGATTTTAGGATAAACACAATATACCTTATATATTATATCCAGTACATAATCAAAAGCTACATAATAAAAGGGCAATACTTAAACATTTAAATGCAGGTCTTCCCCGTGCGCCTTCATCATGGGTAATCTGGGACAGTCTCTCTCAGTTCACCATGGCACCCGCTTGCTACGCTGTCCTCTCCAAAAGAGACAAAAAGAGAGAGAGAGAGAGCCTTCCTTGGATGTTGTCCTTTTAAAGCCTGATTCTTGGAGTAATAACTACAAGTCCCAGAATCCCTTTTCCCTCCCAAAAGTGGTTTATCCGCCCTCTTTCTACAGAGAGTTCTGTCTTTACACAAGTCTTTCCCTTTGATCTCTTCCCTCCAGTTATACTGTAACGTTCTGAAAGAAGTGACCAGTTAGGGTTGGTTTCTGGGTAGGTTAGACTGCTTGGGAAAACACACACTTCCATGGTTACACCTAGATGTTTATTACTCTGATCTCCTGATAACATACAAGGAATACTGGAGGGGTGTAAGCTTTTGTTTTAGCTGGGTGGTGTAAAATGCAACTGAAAGCTTTGATCCTTATCACACTGTTATCAAGGAAATGACCCCAACTTGTGAAACCAGTCACATACACAGAAAGTTAGATACAATATTGCAGTTTGGCATAACAATTTCTTACAGTATGTCTGGCAGTGGTGGGCCCTGAAAAAGTTGCAGCCATATCTGTACGGACAACCATTCTCCTTGCTCTCGGATCACAACCCGTTGGTCTGGCTGACCCGAGTGGCAGGGGACAATGCCAGGCTGCTGGGCTGGAGCTTGGCACTGCAGCATTTCGACTTTACTATTGTGGCAGAACCTACCGTTTTGTCTTTTCCATTTGGGAGTTATGGTATACGAACACTCTCCATTTGACTCCCGAACGAGGACCACCTCTGTACCAAATTAGAGCGTTCATACTAGCAGCTTAAGAGGTAAACCGCAAGGGAAGTAATTAATGAATGCTTTCCCTGGGTGGCCGCCATTTCGTATAACCGAATGCATATGTTTGACAAAAGAGTGGCGGCCATTTCATCTCCCGAATGTGGGCAGCGGCACTCGTTTGTTGAGTGCCTGGAACTCTTTTCGGCTAAGCACTTGCACGAACCCCGGTAAAGAGTATACCGCTGCCCATTCTATTTCCCGACCAACTATGCAAATGACATTCGGGCGATAAGAACTACTGACCAGGGGGAGCATTTTTACAATGAAATTAATAGAATCTCTTGCATGGTGTTCGCACAGGAACCCCCGAACAGAGACCAGCTGTGGCACCTATTTCCCTGGAACTGTTTGTGGGCTATCTCCTCGTGTCCTGCCGGTCAAAACTTTACCCTGGTGGCAATCGCCAAACAGATATGAATGATATTTGGATATGTTACACACTCAGATCAGGGATATTTGCATATATAACTTTTGTGGGGTTCCTAGTTATGGTGGGGGTACTTTTGGGGTACTGTATATTTTGTATATGTTTTTTGGACCTGAGAGATAATTGAATTATAGGTTTTTCTCACGCAATTTCTTCTTAGGCACAAAGGATCTTGGGAAGGAAAACCCTGTATGGGTCTGTGCACAAAAGCCATGTTGACTCCCAGAACTATGTTTCATCTGGTTACTGAGGGAATAATGGTTCCAGTCTGGCTAAGAGAAGGAATAAGCGGAGGTAGCCAGTTGGGTTACCTGGGGTCCTTTACAAGTGGTGGCAGAGGTGGGATGGTACTTCCCAGCCGAACTGAACTAGGGTTCACTAGCGGAACAGATTGATGAATTACATGACTTTAAAGTGGAAAACCCTCAAAGAGTTGCTGGAAGCATGTGGGCAAGTGGCCAGCAACAGACCTAAAGCAGCATTAATCACAGCCCTCATGGAGATCAACAGAGTTAACAACTGAGCTACTATGCCGATGGACCACGAGACAGAGTTTCAAAATGAGATGCGGGTTTGCCTCGCTTATTACGGAGGTGTCATGCCGGCGCTGCTCCAGTCAGAGGGCAGCATGGGTCCCGGCGGACGTGTATCGCTACAGCGGTATTCCCACAAACTTAGGGGAATACTGCCAAACACTCACCAGAGGTGACCTCTCCTCTCTCAGCAGCCGGCTCTGTATCATTAAGGGCTGCTGTGAATAATTAAGGTGTTCCTGTTTAACCCTTAAAGGGCCAGATCAATTTAATTTGGGTGTGTTACACACAAGCTTGATCACGTTTACCTACAGCCTATCAGGAAACACCTTTAGCTATTTAATCCTAATTTGTCCATTTCTCTGTGCCCTGTCGTTGTTTCCAGTTGGTTATCTGAGAGCGCGTTCATTGTATTGATTTCTTGTGTATCTGACCTTGGCTTCCCTTATTGACCATTCGATCTCTGTATTCCTTGACTTTTGGCTCGGCTCCTGACTATTCTGATATCTCCATTCCTTGACCTTTGGCTTGTTTATCATTTGCGTTTTACCTTTGTCTTGGCTTTTCCCTATCTTTTGTCTTTTTACGTTAAATCCGGCCATTCTAAGGTTCGGTAATACGTCTTAGGTATTTGCTTTATATCTACTTAAGTTCTGCGTGTTTGGCATTTACATAAATCCTGACAGGAGGGAACCCGTCCAAAGAAATCGGGCCGAAACATTTCTGAGGTGCAAACGTATCTTTTGGCAAAAGGGGTTTGGGCAAACAAACTACTACTTTAACGGATCACCTGGCACCCCGACTGGGTACCTCCGTTAACAGATGCTTCCTAGCTGACCGCATAAGCACCGTACACCACAACCACCGCAGACTCCACAACCGCCGTAGCTTAATTGGCATCTCGCCGTCTTCCTTCCACCCTGTATTAACCTCTGACATCCAGGACCGTCTGGGAGAGACCTCTCCTTCAGGAGAGCATAACAGGAACAGCTCTTAAAAGAGCTAAGTAATTAAAGCCCAGGGGAGTATACAAACTATAGCAATCCCCATTGTGATTATAGCAGTTCCCCTCCAATCACGAGGCAAGACTACGTGTTGAGGGTCAAACAGGAACAGAAAGTTTAATGGCACACACTGGTCTTTTATACAAGTTATACAGCAAAGATGACGCTCAGGTGGACCTGGTTGGGCACCGAATACAAAACACACAAGCCAATAAAAACAGAGGTTTACATTCAGACACACCCATACAGTGTACACAATCCCTCCCCTCTGCCTGTGATACAATTAATGAAGAAAATGGACTAACTCAATTAACTTTAAGCAGAAAAAAAAAAACACTTTTACAAAGTCTGGAAAACACCCCAAAACATAAACACATCCCCTAATAGCCCTGAGCTGGGTGAACAACATATCCAAAAATCACCCAGATTGGTTCAGGAATATCCTGGAAGTCTTATTTTTGCCCCACTGTGCACATGGTCCTATGCCTAAAACAGTTCCGTACACTCAACGACAAAACACTGCTGGACAATTTAAAATGGCCACTGCCACATGTATGAATCTGTTCCAGTTAAAAGTCCAAGGGGCAGAAACAGTACTTTTGAACATGGGTTATCGCAAGGCCCATAGTCCCAGGGTAAGAAGCTGGCAAACAGGCCCCTCCAAAAACCAGTGTCGAAGTTGCTTTCGTCACAACTACTAATCGAACGTAGGGCATTGGATGTAGGTGCAGCAGTTTCCGAACACAATTTCAAGATGGGCACGACCCGGACCACCACCCGTACCCAGAGCAGCCATCAACTGCTTTAAGGCTGCTTCCACTTACACACCAACTGTGTGTTTTCTGCCCAAGGCTGACCCTGTTCAAGCCGTGGCAGTTAATCTAAGTCACCACAGGCAGTCAGTGAAGTTGAACGGGCGCACCGTACAACAACTGCATGACATAGGTGCCACACTGACCCTGGTCCAGCACCAGCTGATCACAGAGGCAGAGAAGATCGGAGGAACTGTGGCAGTCCGGCTAGCAGGCGGAGCAGTGTACCGCCTACCAACTGCTAATGTTCATTTAGACTGGAGCACCGAAAATGGGATTCGGGGCAGCTAACCTCCACTAACCCCCAAGCTGCCACCGAGGACATATATCCAGTGATGACTAGACATCAGGCCGCACCGTCTAAGCCGCTTGCACTCTGAGGCTCAGGAAGGCACACGATACCTACCCCTTGCCCCGGTTCTCCTTCCCTGGGATACCCCTGAAGAGTTCGAAAAGGAGGTAGCCTCTGATCCTTCCTGTCACGAACGCATCCTACTCCAAGAGTGTGTGTGACGTAGTTGTGGAAGGATTGTCAGGGTATTTATATCGGCAGACATTTTGTGCTAAGATAGAAACTAAAAGTGTATATTCTGAGTCACTCTGAACAGACCAGACTCCATTTTGTTATTTCAAGTTAACAAAGAAGACACTAGATTTCTTTCTGTAAGACTGGCCTCTTTGCCAGAGCTAAGGAATGCATAGCATAGTATAAACAAGTGATAAGAAGAATATAATCAAATCTAAACCCAGACAATTGTGACAGAGAAGATTAAATAATTTAATATTTAACTGTCTATATATATAAGGTACCATTGTATGGAAAAGGGTAAACTTAGTTCATGATCTGCCATATCAGAAATTATGGCAGGAATTGCAGACGCTAAGTCTGGACAAAATTTAAGAAACCCTTTGAAATCTGAATTATGGCCACTATCTAGATAGGCCAAAATGACGTCAAAATAGCCACCAGGAAAAGTTAACTCTTTCCTGGATAGGTATGTTTAGTGGGACAAGACTGCCCTCTACAGACCAAATAACTAATTTGCGATCTGGAAGATAACCACACCTCTAGTGCTTCTATTGGGTTATCAACTGATGACGTACAGGGAGTCTGGCCCTTTAAAAGTTAAGACAAAGGGAAGATAGAGAGATACGAGAGGAGGCAGATGCAGGACATATGCAAAGGAGAGGAGAGAGGAATTGGAAGTTTGGGGACTCCAACTCGGACAACATCTGAGACTAAACACTCTACTCCTAAAACTCTAACACTTAGAATTTACTGACTTTCACCAATACCTCCATGCAGAGAGACATCCAAATAAGTTCCTGAGACTATCTACCAATCGGATGAAATATCTACTCAACTGGTAATTATACTGGTTTCATTTAATTAATTAAATTAATTAAAATGTATTAATAGCATTATATATGACTGGATAAAGCACGGTCAGATTTCCATATTAAGAAATCTTAGTTAACTAAAAGAATATATAGTTATAAACATTCCATTCTGCAGGTGGAATTAAGAATAATTATATATTGATGTGATATTATCACGTGTTAGCATACCGCTGTTTTTATCCAGGTGTATTGATTTGCTCTAAATTAAGATAGATATCTTTTAGACAAATTAAAAATCTGCTTATATAATATATTAGATTCTCTTATTGGATGGTTTCAGAAAATGACTAATGAACTGGGTTAAATGTTATTTTATTTAAAATTACATAAGAATAGATCTTAATTACCTAGAAGATTTAGCCAGCATTGAAAGGGTTATTCTAACTGTCTGCTAAACTTTACGACCTTACGCTGCACTCTGAGGAATTCTGTTCTTCGCTGTGAAAAGTTTCACTTAAGTCTGTGTTAACGATACCTCATAAATCGTCAGAATTCTTGACAGAAAATGCTAGTTAGCCATTGTAACGTAATACCCATTTCTTTGTATTGCATATAATTTTGTACTGGATATTCATTGATTATTGTCATGCATGTTGCATAATATTATTATTAATTTGTCATATAAATAAAATCTATTTTTATACATTGTGATTATTTATATGAAATACTTTTCACTTAACACGATAAACGTTCTTTGGGATCTGAGAATTGAATTAGTGGGCAATTCTCACTGTTACTATTATTATCCCATAAATATCCCCACAGGATTAAAGTTCACTATTTGTCTGCACTAGACCGGAAATAATGACAAAATCCCCCTTAGCACCACCCACACTTAAACATAATAATATAACTATTACTATTTTAACGCTGCCACCACCAAAACAATTTATAAATGGGGTGCCTTGGCCCCCCAGGTAAATCAATAATAAAACTCACCAAATATTACTTAGTACAATATTCAAGGAATTACAAAAATACTAACTAGTCTCTTCAGGTAACGTGATTCTTAACCAGACAAAGGCAGAACTTAATAAAGGAATGTTTATTATGAGCAAAAATTAATCACAGTGCTTATAACAATATATGATAAACAAATTATTTACACCAACAACAGATAAAAACAAAAAGGATAAAATACAGAAGTCCTAATTACTCACTTAGGTTTTTTCAAAGTACAACTTCTGTCCAGGGGGTCTCTGGCAAGGAAAGATGGTGACTCACTCAAAATTAGATCTTGGCCCCAAGCAAATACACAAACACCCTTCAGGATCACAGGAGATATACCCTGTGAATTGCCACACCTCATCCAGGGGTGGAGCAATAGGGATACTAAGTGACCACCTCCTTTGTTCCAGAAAACAACAAGTCACATACAAACTTCCCTGCAGAAATATAGGGACAAAGTAGCCACTAGTCAGGCAGGCAGGAGTGTGAACAGTTTATGTGGGAAAAGGGTTTGTTGTATCGCATAGTGGAGCGGATCGATTCAGGGTGTTACGCTACTTGGGTGAATTGGATTGGAACTCAACTGCAGCTTGTAAACCTCCCTAATTACATTAGTGAAGATACAGAGAAACTTTAAAGTATCAATACTGTAGCTTTAAGAAAAGAGGGAATCGCTGGTAACTTGATTCAAACAAAGTTTTAATAAGTGTTAAACTTAAATGAATTGCATTTAGGCAATAATCCAATAAGAAGAAGTGCAAGTAATCAACAACACAAAGTTCATTAAATATTAAGCAAGTAGCTGAGAATAGTTGCAAAGCAAGAACAGTTCATAGTTAATAAGCATAATGGGAGTTGTCCTCCATATAATTAGTAGCTTGAAGCACTGAGTGTGATTGCAAAGCAAGAAACAGTTCATAGTGAATAAGCATAGTGAATAAGCATGATGAGAGTTGTCCTCCAAATAATTAGTAGCTTGTAGTAGTGAAGATTTAAATAAGCAAGACTTAGTTCATTATTAAATGAGATTGTAGATAATTAGATGAGAGATATACTTAAGGTTAGTAGTCCTCCAATAGTAAAGAGATAAGGTCCACTTGTAAAGTCAGTTTCCGTTCTCCAGCATTCCTTTATCACATGAAGCATACTTGTCTTAGCCCAATGGCTAAGACATCAGAGTTTGTAGAGCCAGCGTATCCCAGGAGCCGGCGTGTACTCTCGGAAGTCGGACCCACATTGCCAGAATCTGTGGAGAGGGAAGTATGGCGGAAGTAGCTCCCAGTATCACCAAGCACCCTCTCTCTGGCGCGGTCTCCCTAAATACTGTCAGAGCCGCGTAAGAGGGGGGCGGGGTCCAGCTCTGCGCAGCAGAGTGCAGAACTCGTAAGTGTTACCGCATGACAGAGGGATCACTCAGACCACTACCAAATAGCAAGTGGTACCCAGAAAATATAGACACGAGCTGTTAAAGATAGCTCATAATATTCCCCTAGCGGGACATTTGGGAGTAAGCCGTACGAAACATCGGCTCACCCAAATTTTCTTCTGGCCAGGCATCTCTAAGGACTTGTGACATTATTGTCAGTCCTGTGATGTATGTCAGAAGGTAGGGAGACAGACGCAAGGCCAAGCTTCCTCACCTACCCGTTATTGAAGATCCGTTTGGCCGGGTAGCGGTTGACATCATAGGTCCCCTCGCTAAGCCTAGTCCCTCTAAAAAGAAATCTATTCTGACTATTGTGGACTACACTAACAGGTACCCAGAGGCAGTGGCTCTGAGCAATATTCAAGCCGAGACCGTAGCTGAGGCGCTGATGCAAGTCTTTTCCTGCATGGGTTTCCCACGGGAGATTGTCTCAGATCAGGGCCAGTTTACTGCTGAAATGACCCACCAACTGTGGAGGTTATCTGGCATTAAACCCATTCTAAGTTCCTGCTATCACCCGCAGACTAATGGCCTGTGTGAGCGCACATTAAAGAAGATGCTTCATACGTTTGCAGTGACGCGCAAGGACAGAGAAAGATTCCTTGCCTATTGGGAAGTGCCACAGGAATCTACAGGCTTCTCTCCATTCTAATTATTTGGGCGCAGGGTAAGATGACTCCTAGGCCTGGTGAGAGAACACTGGGAGGAAGAAGTAGACGAGGAAAAGACCGATAATGTTGGAGCTTCGGGGCCGACTGGCGAAACTCACCCAATTAGTACCTACGTGTGAACCTCCGGGAAGCCCAAAAGTGCCAGCGCACCTGGTATGATCGAGGAGCCATAGCATTCAAGTCGGTCAGAAGGTTTGGTACCTGCGACTGGGTACCAGCTGCCACATTTTGCGACCCGGCCCGTGCGGCAAACCGCCGTGGCCGCATGTTAAGGGGTCCATCGGGTGTCAGGGCCACCCGATGGATATGGATTGTGAGGGGGGCCCGGTCAGCGCTGGGCACTTTAACAGCGCGACCGGGCCCCCTGTGATGACATCACTGCTGGGAGGAAGTGACTCCTCCCAGCTATCAGCCCCCACTCCTCCCATCAGGCTGAGCCCCCACTGGACCCCAGGGAAAGTAAAAAAAGGTAGGAAGAATTTTGTGTATGTGTGTCTGTCTGTTTTGTGTGTGTGTCTGTATCTCTGTGTATGTCTGTGTTTCTGTACATGTGTCTGTATGTATATGTCTGTGTGTCTCTGTATGTGTGGCTGTATGTGTGTGTCTGTGTCTCTGTGTGTGTGTGTCTGTCTGTCTGTATGTATGTATGTGTCTGCCGGGGGGGTGTCTGTCTGTGTGTTTGTGTCTATGTATGTGTCAGGGGGCCCACAGATCGGGGGAGAGAGGGGAGGGAAGGGGAAAGAGGCGAGGGGAGAGCCCACAGAGCAGTTTCGCACCGTGGCCCCATGGATTGTGTGTACGCCACTGCCTACATGGTCCACTGTAAAGAAGTACATATGCTGTGTTAACATTCACGAGTGGCAATATGAGCTGAATGACATCTAATCTTGCCCCTAGAGCCTGCTTTCTACCCAATCGTTGAGAAATGGAAGAAGGTATGGCTGTACAGAGGGTGTTGAGAAGTGGGGAATGGGAATCAATGAGTTATCTTGGAGGGAGGTGGGAAGGGATGGAGGGCCAAGTAGAGGGAAATAAATTAAGTATTATGTAGGGAGGTAGAGAGAGAATGAAGAGAAGTGGATAATTTTATAAGGCACCCAATTCCCTTTGGGCCTCTTCTTGCAGGAGCTCTTACATCACTGCCTGCAAGAGCAGAAGCTAATTATCTCTTCCGCCAGTGTGGAGTGTATGCTGATGACGCATGTAGCATTTGCACAGGATTCACATAGGTCAGTCAAGAAAAAAGTTACAGGTTGACTAAGCACCTGTGCAGAGGGATTAATAACACCCCTGCACAAAATGACAGATTTCTCTGTTTAGCTAGCATTTCAAATTGAAATGCTGCACATACAGATTGCTTGCACTATAACCACTTCTAAACCTGGTTAGAGTATCCCTTTAACGTAGATAAAATGTATAAGGAAGGTACTACAGTTGTTGTATTCACTAGCACATAACACCCGGGGAAACCACAATTAATGACCTTCCTTGGTAAGCTTTCTATCTATGGATAATGTCACATGTCCCTTTAAAAATAAGGCGGAGACTGGGAAGAGGTTGGCTTCCCATAACAATCCTTTATGATTTGATTAATGTGCTAATACTATAGTACATATTTCATAGACATTCTAGAACGGTAGAGATGACAATCCGAAGTGTCCTTGTAACTGGATCGAACAGAGGCATTGGACTGGAGATAATAAAGACATTTCTAAACAGATCCCCGCCACCTGAGAAGCTCTTTGCTACATGCAGAGATCCTGATGGACCGCGTTCAGAGGTAAACTCACAGACTCCATAAACTAGTTTGTATCATTCATTTGATTAGGTTTGTCCTGACACGGTGGAAGGTGCATATAAAAACAGCAGGGAAATGTGTGCCTTACCACTTATAAACTTGACCCACTTTCCTTTAAGACGACGCACTTGCATTCTGCAGTGGGGGAGGGAAGAAGAAACTGCATGCTATTACTTCAAATTATCATAAACTAAACTACATGTCGAAATTAAACCGTTTTTTTAAAAAAAGGAAAAGTTCAGGTTAGCCCTTAAGTGGTTTTTAGTGTTTAAAAGAAAAAAAGTTTTTATAAATAAATTACATTGGTATAGCTTTAGGTCTGACATTAGTTATTCATATTCTTTTATACAGATACGGCACTTGGTAATATTTTGGGTCCGTGTTCTATTATCTCCTAACTGATCTATTGCTACACCACTGTCTATTGACGTCTTAATTATTTGATCATTCCCTCCTATATATGAATATCACTTTGATCACTTCTCCCTATACATACTAAACTTAGAGGAGCACTGTTTGCTACAGTATAGTAGCTAAGGCTGTGTGCACTGTCTCTAAAGCTGTGTTTGAAAAAAAATACAAAATGGGGCTCAACTTTGCTTCCTTTGCCAATAGTCTTTCCAGCCATCATGATTATTTCACATTACCAGTGTTAAAGGAACATATGAAGCGCCATAGTCCCTTCAACAGAATTGTGGTTTTGGTGCTTGGAGTCCAAGGGTGCTTTGCCCCATATCACTGGTAATTGATGTATTCATTGTTTACCAGAGATGATTAATTTTTGGAAAACTGCTGAATGATTTCCGATTTCTTAATGGCAGAGGAGTGGTGTCAAGAACCTTCATTCTGCCCCTGGTAAGGTGTTAATTGGAGATTTTTGCACTTCTACCAATAAATCATTGTGTGGCAGGGCTGCAGGCTACTTGGGAACAAGCGCATCTCTGCTTAAAGGACCACTCTAGGCACCCAGACCACTTCAGCTTAATGAAGTGGTCTGGGTGTCAAGTCCAGCTAGGGTTAACCCATATTTTTTTTTTATAAACTTTGCAGTTTCAGAGAAACTGCTATGTTTATAAAAAATGGGTTAATCCAGCCTCTAAAGCCTCTAGTGGCTGTTTCATTGAAAGTCACAGTGAGAAGGCGCCAGCGTCTATAGGAAAGCATTGTAAATACTTTCATATGAGACTGGCTGAATGCGCGCGCAACTCCTGCCGCGCATGCACATTCAGGCGGAGAGGAGGAGGAGGAGAGCTCCCCACCCGGCGCTGGAGAAAGGTAATATTTTAACCCCCCCCTGAGGATGGGGGGACCCTCAGGGCACTATAGTGCCAGGAAAACGAGTATGTTTGTTTTCCTGGCACTATAGTGGTCCTTTAACAATTAGTAAATTGTTTAAAATTGGTTTGGCATCTGAAACACATGGGCTTCAAACACCATAACCACTTAAATCATAGCGTGTATCAGCCCTGCACTCTCAGCCTTGCTCTGCTTTCTAGGATTATCAAAGGGTCGTGCTGATCATCTTGGTAGGTAGTTTATTAAAATGTGCCACAGTTAGTTGCACAGTCAATTTACTAATCAGTGCAGTACCTTTTTAAAAAGAGACTTTTAAAAAGTATGGATGTAGTGTGCTGGCAGATGCATAAATATATAAAAATATGTATTTCAGAAAATTTAAGTGGGAGCAACAACAGTGCTGAAGTGTGGCATTATCCTATGCAGTTCAGACTGCAGTGTTAAAATTCTACATACTAGAGGGCATCTTTATGTTCTGTCCATATGTAATATATGTCAAGGGAGACATGGGGGATCTGACTACCATTTTGTAATTGAGTTTTCATTATTCTCTTTTTAACGTTTTTAATTCATTCAGTATTCTCACATGTAATGAACTGCATAACATTTCTAGTTGCCTCAATCAATTCATCCCTTTTCTCAAAACTTTTCCTGAAAGAGAGGCTGGATTGACAGAGGTGATATTATTCTCTCTCTCCCCATCTTCTCTTCAGCATACCACTAAAGGCAGAGGGGCATTTAATTAACCCCTTAAGGACCAAACTTCTGGAATAAAAGGGAATCATGACATGTCACACGTCATGTGTCCTTAAGGGGTTAAAGGAACATTTTATATACAAATATGTATTCCTGACACTATAGGTCTAAGTGCGCCATTAGAAAGGTTATTTACTCAGCTTTTTTTCGAGTTCTTCCTTGGCTAAGATCATCATTGTCAGGTCCCGTGCGCCGCTCGCATAGTTTCTCCCTCCTCCTCCCAGCGGCGACTCCTTGCTGTCCAGCGTGAGTGGCGGTCTCTGACTTCTCCCCGCCGTCCGCAGCTGTTTCCAATCCCACAGGCAGGGATTCTGACGCTGCACGCTGGTGTGCTGCGTATTTAAATAGGCACCTGAGTCAGCCTCCTGACTTGGCGCACAATAAGTGATCTCATAGCCCATAATGGAAAGATTAAATACCTCACATGTGTTGTAATCAATTCTGATTGTAAATTAGCCAATCAGAATTGCACTAAGCATATATAAACTTGCCTTTCCCATGTCCCCTTGCCCTAATGTGGTCTTTTGATAGCCCAATAGTGTGTATACTCTGTCTATTTGTCTGATTTTCTGGTTATCGAATCTTGGCGTGTCTTACCGTTTATCCTGCTTTCTCTAACCCCTGACCTTGGCTTTGCTTATCGATTACTTTCTCACTCTGGTTCCCTCTGACTTTGGCTTGTATCCTGACCTCTCTGTTTGCACAGCCGGCCACTCTAAGGACCGGTACTGCACTTCCTGTGTCTGTTCTGTCAGCGTGTTTGGTTCCGGAGTTCGTGACAATCTTCAGATTTGATTTCAGCCAATCCAATGCTTCCCCATAGGAAAGCTTTGGAAGGCTATTGGCATGCGTGGCAATGAATCAATGCATCTCTATGAGGAGCGTTCTGTGTCTCCATGCAAAGATTTTCTCTGAAAAGGCAATGATTGCATTAAAAAGCCTGCAGAGACAGGGTGTAGACACCAGAACAACTACAATAAGATGTAGTTGTTCTGGGTACTAAAGTGTCCCTTTAACCCCTTGGTGACCGTGGACGTACAGGGTACGTCAGACAAAAAGCGGTTGTCACGAGCTTGGGTTATAGGCCCAGCCGAGACAGTGGGGAGAGTGTGGAAGTGACCGGGTTAATGACACCAGACCCCTGGTTACCTGTTGCTAGTCCCAGCAACCACTCAATAAACCCCTGCAATCCCTTCTACACTAACCCCCTAGTACACACTTTACTGCCACCACCAACACTTTTAAACCCGGGCGTCTTAGGTTACCCCACACACAGGAGAATTATAGAATCACAGTTCTACTTTTACTGATCAAACACATATAATTAACCCTTTTTGGGAATGTGTTTACCTGAGCTTTCTTCTGGAGAGTGA
The DNA here is from genome assembly GCA_933207985.1 of Pelobates cultripes. Classification (NCBI taxonomy): domain Eukaryota; kingdom Metazoa; phylum Chordata; class Amphibia; order Anura; family Pelobatidae; genus Pelobates; species Pelobates cultripes. Next base: position 59,420,533 of record OW240923.1, read on the forward strand.
AGCTCATAGAGAACAGAGACACAAGCTGATTAAGTAAACATTTAATCTGACAAAAAAGATTCACAGTGCTGAGTACAAAATACAGAAATAAATGACATAGAGATAACAGTACATAAAATTAAATAGGAGAAAACACAAGAAATTCCTTACATGTAGTTACCCCATATAGGATTCTTGTGGGAGTATTAGATGGTATAGGTCTCCTAGAAGTTGCTGACCAAAGAAAAAATGAAGAACTCCTGGGTAGCCCAGCACCCTCTTTAATATATCTAAACTAGTTGTTTCTCAGTGGGCAGACCCCTGGGGGGAGGGGAAGAGGGAATCAGAGGGGGTTGGTCTGGCAGTTTATTGCCCACTCTATGCAATTCCTTGTGTCCAGCTCTGGTGATGGCTATATAGAGGTTTTATGGTCTAGGCCTGGTGCAAGATCAAAGACCACAATAAATGTCATCCCAAGGTTTACAAAAAAACAACTCTTAACATATATCAATACATCAAACAGCAACTCATGCTTTTGGCATGACAGCGGTCCTTAACTACCCTGTACGTCCGCGGCCAATATGAGCGCTGGAAGCGATCATGATTGCTTCCAGCTGTTTTAAGGGTATTGCCTCGATGTCGAGGCATCCTGCAATACCCCGTCTGACTGCCGGGCTCCCACGTGGAGCCCGGCAGTGTAGTGCAGAGCATCGGAAGCCATCAGGCAGGCTTCCGATGCTCTGCCTGTATGCAGAGTGCCTTGAGGGGTCGAGGCACGCAATGAAGAAACCTCCCCCCACCCCTCCCCCAAATAAATAAGTAAAGTATTGACCCCCCCAATACTAACTCCCTCCCATTCACTTCCCGATCTCTGCCGATCACCCGCCGGTGATTGGTCTTCTCTGTCTGGTGGGACTGTCTGATGGCCCAGACAGTACACCCTTGGCAAATCAAGACCCCAAGGGACCATGTGATCAGTCTGAAAGAGCAGTCAGATGGCCGCAATAGGTGTCCATAGTGTTGCCAGCAGGGGCACTGCCCGAACTGACAGTCCCTCTGCTGGTGAAAAAAGTTAAATAAAAGTTTTACAACAAAAAAGTTAAAGGAACACTATAGTCACCTAAATTACTTTAGCTAAATAAAGCAGTTTTAGTGTATTGATCATTCCTCTGCAATTTCACTGCTCAATTCACTGTCATTTAGGAGTTAAATCACTTTGTTACTGTTCATGCAGCCCTATCCACACCTTCCCTGGCTATGATTGACAGAGCCTGCATGAAAGAAAAAACTGGTTTCACTTTCAAACAGATGTAATTTACCTTAAATAATTGTATCTCAATCTCTAAATTGAACTTTAATCACATACAGGAGGCTCTTGCAGGGTCTAGCAAGCTATTAACATAGCAGGGGATAAGAAAATCTTAATTAAACAGAACTTGCAATAAAGAAAGCCTAAATAGGGCTTGCTTTACAGGAAGTGTTTATGGAAGTATGTGCAAGTCACATGCAGGGAGGTGTGACTAGGGTTCATAAACAAAGGGATTTAACTCCTAAATGGCAGAGGATTGAGTAGTGAGGCTGCAGGGGCATGTTCTATACACCAAAACTGCTTCATTAAGCTAAATTTGTTCAGGTGATTATAGTGTCCCTTTAATATACAGTTGCAAGAAAAAGTATGTGAACCCTTTGGAATGATATGGATTTCTGCACAAATTGGTTATAAAATGTGATCTGATCATCATCTAAGTCACAACAATAGACAATCACAGTCTGCTTAAACTGATAAAACACAAAGAATTAAATGTTGCCATGCTTTTATTGAACACACCATGTAAACATTCACAGTGCATGTGGAAAAAGTATGTGAACCCTTGGATTTAATAACTGGTTGAACCTCCTTTGGCAGCAATAACTTCAACCAAACGTTTCCTGTAGTTGCAGATCAGACGTGCACGATGGTCAGGAATAATTCTTGACCATTCCTCTTTACAGAACTGTTTCAGTTCAGCAATATTCTTGGGATGTCTGGTGTGAATCCCTTTCTTGAGGTCATGCCACAGCATCTCAATCGGGTTGAGGTCAGGACTCTGACTGGGCCACTTCAGAAGGCATATTTTCTTCTGTTTAAAGGACCACTATAGTGCCAGGAAAACATACTCGTTTTCCTGGCACTATAGTGCCCTGAGGGTGCCCCCACCCTCAGGGACCCCCTCCCACCGGGCTCTGGGGAGAGGAAGGGGTTAAAATCTTACCTTTCTCCAGCGCCAGACGGGGAGCTCTCCTCCTTCATAGCGCCGTCATCGGCTGAATGCGCATGCGCGGCAGGAGCCGCGTGCGCATTCAGCCAGTTTATAGGAAAGCATTGTAAATGCTTTCCTATGGAAGCTGGCGTCTTCTCACTGTGATTTTCACAGTGAGAAGCACGCAAGCGCCTCTAGCGGCTGTCAATGAGAGGCTGGATTAACCCTATTATAAACATAGCAGTTTCTCTGAAACTGCTATGTTTATTAAAAAAAAAAAAGAGGGGGGGGTTAACCCTAGCTGGACCAGGCACCCAGACCACTTCATTAAGCTGAAGTGGTCTGCGTGCCTATAGTGGTCCTTTAAGCCATTCTGTTGTTGATTTACTTCTATACTTTGGGTCATTGTCCTATTGCAACACCCATCTTCTGTTGAGCTTCAGCTGGTAGACAGATGGCCTTAAGTTCTCCTGCAAAATGTCTTGATAAACTTGGGAATTCATTTTTCCTTCGATGATAGCAATCCGTCCAAGCCCTGACGCAGCAAAGCAGCCCCAAACCATGATGCCCCCACCACCATACTTCACAGTTGGGATGAGGTTTTGATGTTGGTGTGCTGTGCCTTTTTTTTCGTCACACATAGTGTTGTGTGTTTCTTCCAAACAACTCAACTTTGGTTTCATCTGTCTACAGAATATTTTGCCAGTACTGCTGTGGAACATCCAGGTGCTCTTATGCAAACTGTAAACGTGCAGCAATGTTTTGTTTGGACAGCAGTGGCTTCCTCTGTGGTATCCTCCCATGAAATCCATTCTTGTTTAGTGTTTTACATATTGTAGATTAGCGAGACTTACACTGTAAGCAGAACGGAGCTGACAGAGGAGCTGCACGGAGGGGAAGGGAGCTGACAGGAGATGCAGGAAGGTAAGTAACAGATCACTGCCAGACCCCCCCCCCCACTGAACAGCCAATGCCACTGGACCACCAGGGATTCAATATTATTATTTTAATATTATTTTATTTTAATATTATTTTTATTTTATTTTTTGTCCCCCCTCCCTGCTTGTTGCCTGGCCAGGGAGGGGGAACAAAAAAACATTTAAAAAATAAATAAATTAATAATAATATAATAATAAAATAATATTATTAAAATAAAAATTCCCTCCCCTCACCCAGTTTACACACACTGCACAAACACACACACTGCATTCACACAAACACACACTGCATTATCTACACACTGCATTCATTATATACACACAACACACACACACACTCTGCATTCACTATATACACACACAAACACACTCTGCATGCATTCATTCTATACACACACTGTAAATAAATATTCAATTAATGTAATTTTATTGGGATCTAATTTTATTAAGAAATTTACCAGTAGCTGCTGCATTTCCCACCCTAGGCGTATACTCGAGTCAATAAGTTTTCCCAGTTTTTTGTGGTAAAATTAGGGGCTTCGGCTTATATTCGGGTCGGCTTATACTCAAGTATATACTGTAAGTACATTTAAGATGACATTTCCATGCATGCCCACTGTGATACCTGTACTGTTTAGGTAGATATGTTGTATGTGCTGATGACTTCTAGTGACCTAGAGTGTGATGACATGGACTAGAACATGCTGGATTGATGCCGTAGATGCGGCCCCTGTCCAACAGTAGTGTTCTGAATAAGTCTAGGGTTCATTACTAGCCATGTTAAATGATAACCGTACTTATAGCATGCCTCAGAGGTAGTGAGGATACTCCTGTGAAGTAACAGAAGATATGCGGTAGGAATCGAAACCTTCTCCTACACCATAGATTATTGATGGGATGGTAAGTAATGTGGACGGGTTGACCCAGTTGACTCATTGGTAGCGGTTAGTTAGAATGTAATGATCTTGATGTATAATTAGGTAGGAGCTTCGAAAGCAACATGATGCCCTGTGTTGGTCACTGACGGTGAATTCCGGTGGCCTCAGGAAGCTGTAAAAGGTCAGCTAATAGCGGTTTCAGAGTTAGTGAGGGATTTGAAGGTGGCTGAATCTAGCACATTAGACAGGTTTGGATAACCTTAAGTATAGCCAGATTGGATAGGATGTAGGAAAATTACTTTATTGGAAAGTAGAGAACCACGTGATGTTTGCTGACAGTCAGGCGTAGTTTGATAGCCTAAATTGAAGGTGGCAAAATAAGATAGCGAACATAACCAGAGACATAATAACTAACATTATATATTGAAGGACGACTTCCCTTTGACAGGAATAGTAATGGAAAGACCTGGTGACAGCAACTGCTGGGAGACCACGAAGGGATACCACTTGAAATACCTTAGAATCTGGAGGAGTAATACCGTGTCCATTGAAATATGGGAATCTGCCAGACACGTGAGACCTACGAGGGCTAAGGAAATAGCTGTAAACTTGTAAGTGACATCCAATATATACCTTGTGACCACTTGAAGAGTAACACGAGTGACTTAGCCTAAACCAGGTGGCCTGAATGTGAAAACACCAGCCTGTGATGTCAGACTTACACTGACTAGTATTAAGGCTTATGGCCAATTATACTAATGCAGAAACTCTGGAAAGTAAGTGAATCGTGAACCTGTCACATGTAAAAGCCCCTGTGCCTGAAAATATTGGAATAGCCAGGAGACAGATGAACGTAGTGATGTAGATGAACGTAGATAAGTGCTTAATATAGCGAGGGCCAAGTTGACCACCCAACGTAGATAGGGAAATTAATGGAGTAGAAAGGGTTGAGAAGCAGCCAAATATCACTACTGTAGAAAACCTCCTTAGCTTAAGTCCCTATTGTCCGTATCAATAAGGATATACAAATAAAATATCTACAAGGACCATGACACGTCAAGCTAACAAGTGTATGAGGAGCCAATCAACCCATAATACATGTAACTAAACCATAGTAAAACTAAGCCCTTTAGTTATATTGTGAACCCTGTTTGTGGGTCCCAGTTGGGCTTGACATGACTGATCCAGTCAATAGCGACACTTAACCGTGTAGGGGGCCAATACCTAAAATGGGAGTCGATATGATTCCATAAGGGGCATTATACCAGAAGCTGAAGTAGGCTTCACCGTGAAGCTACGTATTACTGAATTACTGACTATGATAGTTGTTAACCCTGCGAGAACAAATATACCGTTAGTAGCCACCGAGTAATTCAGCTATGTCAGGCCCTGGTGACTTCTATGAGTATGAGGTAAGGCCAGCTCAACTTAAAGGACCACTATAGTGCCAGGAAAACATACTCGTTTTCCTGGGTCCCCCTCCCGCCCGGCTCTGGGGAGAGGAAAGGGTTAAAGCTTACCTTTTTTTCCAGCGCCGGACGGGGAGCTCTCCTCGTCCTCTCCGCCTCCGATCCTCCCTTTCTGCTGAATGCGCACGCGCGGCAAGAGCTGCGCGCGCATTCAGCCGGTCTCATAGGAAAGCATTTACAATGCTTTCTTATGGACGCTGGCGTCTTCTCACTGTGATTTTCACAGTGAGAATCACGCAAGCACCTCTAGCGGCTGTCAATGAGACAGCCACTATAGGATTTGGAGGCTGGATTAACCCATAAGTAAACATAGCATTTTCTCTGAAACTGCTATGTTTATTAAAAAAAGGGTTAATCCTAGAGGGACCATGCACCCAGACCACTTCATTAAGCTGAAGTGGTCTGGGTGCCTAGAGTGGTCCTTTTAAAGATGATATATTTCGTATAATAATGAGGTCACAATGGGTCTGATAGGTGTGGCGTCACATCTTATCTATTCCTTAATTCACCTATTAGTGTAACAACTTTCAGACTGAAAGTCGGATAGACTGACAAAGTCAATATCCCGCTGGATAGCTGAACATATAGGGGGTGGGGCATCGTGACTAAAACATACCTGGAATTCATATACGAGTCCGTGTAGTTCTGTATGGTATGGTTGTAACTGAAATCTTCAGTATCTCCTAAAGGAGGTGGAGAGCGGAAGAAGAGGTCAAACCTACAAAAGAACCATAAGTGATGAATGGGTGCGAGGTCTGAGCGGCAAAATGATGCTCTGAATTGATAACCTGTAAAATGATATGATTCGATAAGACCTAAGGCAAAGCATATTGGCAGGACATCGTGAGTATCCCCCATGTACCCTCCCCATGTACCGGCCTGTGGAAAGCCACCGGACAAAATATCTGTAGTCAGGAACTGTAGTGTTTTAACCATGCAATCAGGGAAATCACTAAATAGTATTAGACATACCACATAAATATGTTTGTAAGTAAACCGTAGACTGTGCAGAAATGCATGTGTAAATATGTTCTATCGTAACTCCTCTAATATTTATATATTGAAGGTCATACCTGTGTGTGGTATTGTGATAATCAATGGAAATATGCCATTTCATAACTGTAAAATAGCAATATGCGTATACTAAGTGCCTATAAGTGTACTACCCAGAACCTAAAACAAGACATATTCTTAATCCAAAATCTATAACTGTCTTAATGACATGCCCCACGAGGTGCCGAATCAGCCTGTGGTGGGTTGCCCATTACAGGACATATGAAACAGTTGTAACGGCATAGTGGTGCTGGGAGTAGGAAATCTGCGTATCCCAATTTGTGTCCCAAATTTCAGGGTGGCTGTGCGTGCTGTATTGGGATTAAATGCGGGTGAAGGTAGGATGTGAATCGAGAGGTTGTGGAGTTGTGCATGTAGCTAAGACATGTTGGTGATGAGATGGTAGAGAAACTGATAATTACGAATAATCATCCGGTTTATGAGATATACATATTGTGACAGTCTATGGGACGGTAATAGAAGGAAGGTATTTAGGACCCAGACTCCTCCATAGCCTATACTCATTCACCTTCCCAATTAGCAACTGCTGAGGCTTTAATTAGCAGGTCTCAGAGCAGAAAGGGGAAGATACAATCTGACCTGCAGAGAGAGCAGGTCTGTGCTGAGCAGCACCAAACAAAGTGCTAAAGGTTAGTGAAACCAATGTTTATTTTGTTGAATTGTGTAGTTTATTACCCTGATTTAGTAAGGGACATTACTTTATCGTTAGTTAGTGCTCAAATTTGAGTTAGGATTTTGTTTGTAGACTTTCCTTTCTGTTTTGAACAAACTGATTGCTGTGTGGATTTTTGTGCACGATGTAAATAAACCACACCATTTTTTGCATAAGAGACTGTTGTTCTGTACCTGTTACCCTAGAGGACTGTGTTGCTTTGCCCTTAAAGGTCACAAGATGGTGGAGAATGCGGGCATTTAAAGCACATTTATACGGTTTGTGGGTATAGAGGCCTAAGGTACTGTGACTCTGCAAACTGAGACTGGTTGTTTGAAACCGAGGCCTGCAGGTGTGGTGTGTGGTATTTACCAGGTGGCTGGAAAAAAAAAAAAGCAAGATGGAAGAGTTAGTAAAAGCCTTGGTACAGGCTACTACTACCCAGCAAGACACAAACCGTGTAACAGCGGCTCAGATCAGTAGCCTCATGGAGTCACAGCGACAGGCTGTTGCGGCCCAACAGGAGACAAACCGCTTATTGGCTTTACAAATGGACTGCATTATGGAAACACAGCGGGAAAACAGAGTAAAGCTAACAAGTACTTTGCAACAAACCATACTGTCAAGTGTGACTACTCCTATTATGGATAGGGGCGCTGGATTAGAGTTACTGACTTTTTACATAAAGTGAGTGAGGTTGATGACATGGAGGCTTACCTGACAACCGTTTGAAAGGATTGCTACCCGAGAAGGATGGCCTCCAGGTCAGTGGGCAGGATTATTAGCCCCTTGCCTCAGTGGAGAATCCCAAAAAGCATATGATGATTTGCCTCTCAGCCAAGCACAAGATTATGACCGATTGAAAGCAGAAATCCTAACACAGCTTGGAGTTACGCCTGCAGTGCGGGCCCAAAGATAATGCATGGGTTTATGACACAGAGAAATCTACTAGGTCGCAAATGTATGACCTATTGAGACTTGCCCAGAAGTGGCTACAGCCAGAAATCAACTCTGCTGCAGTAATCATTGAAAAGGTGGTTATGGATCGCTTTCTAAGGAGTCTGCCGATAGCGCTACGGAAATGGGTCAGTCAAGCGGATCCAAAGGACCCAGAAGAAATGATGAACTTGACAGAGAGATACCGGTTTGCTAACGAAACTCAGAGTAAAGAGCCTTACCTCAACGCCAGATTGCAAAGTAACAGGAAACCTGCAAAGAATCCTGGAGGATTTAAAGAAACAGATGGAAAAAAAAAAATTCTGTACAGACCCATAGACAGACTGACTACATGAAAAATTGGTGCCCAAGTTCCCAACCCGGCCACAAGGCCAGACTAAGACAGATAAAGTGTTATAGGTGTCAGGAGATTGGACATATTGCACGTAACTGTCCACAGACTGATGAACCTATGGAATGTAATTTGGGGAGGGCGGAGAAACATGGTGCATTGTTGGTATACAAACACAAGTGTCTGCTTTAACAAGTACTGGTGGTATTAACCATGTCAAATCTGTAAATATGGAGGGGAGGCGTGTGCAAGCACTCTTAGATTCTGGGAGTGAGGTTTCATTCGTAAAGAGATCTTTACTTCAGAGTGAGCAAGTAGATAAAATTCACGTGTTGGATATAATATGCATACATGGTGACACCCACACGTACCCCACGGCCGAGGTGGAATTTGCTACCGCGGTAGGGGTGATAAAACATAGAGTTGGGGTGGTACCATCATTGCCTTATGATGCTGTATTGGGGCGTGATTTTCCCCTCTTTCGTAAAATGTGGGAAGATACTGCAATAAAACAGGATAAGCGTACAGAGGTAGAGGCAGAAACAATGGGTTTAGAGAATGTTTTCCCTTTTTCTACGATTGATTTGGGGCAGTATAGTGAAAATGAACCCACTGTAGTATGTTTGGGTGAGGAAGGGGAACACAATGAAAGTGATTCCTCCCAAGTAGAAAATCTAAGGGAAGAGGTGGAGTTCCATCATCTAGGTATTAGTTCAGGAAATTTCCGGGCTGCCCAATGGGAGGATCAAACCTTGGTAGCTGCCCGTAACAATGTTCAGGTAGTGGAAGGTACTCCTGTTAACCCGGAAACCCAATTGTCCCTTCCCTATTTTGCAGAAAGAAATAATTTACTTTACCGAATAGAGAGGAGGGGGGTTGAAGAGGTTGAGCGATTACTGGTACCTCAATCCCACAGGAACCTAGTCTTAAAACTAGCTCACAGCCATGTATTAGGGGGGCATCTTGGGATTGGAAAAAACCAGGGAGAGAGTACTAAGAAGATTTTACTGGCCAGGAATCTACTCTGCTATAGAGCGATTTTGCAAGTCATGCCCAGAATGCCAAAGAAAGGCTCCATTCCAAGCTTTCCGTAATCCCCTCATTCCTCTTCCCATTATAGAAGTCCCATTTGAAAGAATTGCTATGGACCTGGTTGGTCCTTTACTTAAATCTGCTAGGGGGCACCAATATATATTGGTAGTACTAGATTATGCTACCCACTATCCCGAAGCTATACCTTTAAGAAATACCTCCGCTAAAACCATTGCCAGAGAGTTAATGTTTATGTTCAGCCGGGTTGGAATACCTAGAGAAGTACTTACAGACCAAGGTACTCCTTTTATGTCACGAGTGATGAAAGAGCTATGTAACTTGTTGAAGATTAGACAATTGAAGACTTCAGTGTATCATCCACAAACTGATGGGTTAGTGGAAAGATTTAATAAAACCTTAAAAGCAATGCTCCGTAAGGTAATTGATAAGGATGGTAAGAATTGGGATTGGTTGCTCCCATATCTAATGTTTGCTATCAGAGAAGTCCCCCAAGCTTCCACAGGGTTCTCACCTTTTGAATTGTTATATGGCAGTCTCCTTGATGTTGCGAAGGAAACATGGGAACAGGAACACACGCCCCATAGGAGTGTTATTGAACATGTGGCACAAATGCAGGATCGCATTGAGGCCATAATGCCAATTGTCAGGGAAAATATGGAGAGAGCACAGGAAGCCCAGAAAGCTAGTTATAACAGGAATGCTAGACTTAGGGTCAACCCGGAGATAGGGTTATGGTACTAATCCCCACAGTAGAAAGTAAATTCCTTGCAAACTGGCATGGCCCATATGAGATCATTGAACGAGTCAATGCTTTCCTATGGGGAAAACCTAATGCATGTACGGCATTCCCCTTCCACGCGTATGAGGTTCCCCTCCATCGCAGACGTCGGCAGAGGAGGAGCCTGAGGGTCATACGACCTTGAATCAGATAAGTGTTTAAAGAGGTAGAGGGTTACTATTGTATGTGACATTTGAATAACTTCTTTCTATTCATAACACTGTTGTGTTCCTTTAAGTTGACAGTAGTATGCTATACTTCTGTTTTATACAGTCACACAAGGTTGTAGCTGCTCTTTAAATGGCTATAAGAAATCACCATGGGTTATTTTTGAGAGAATTAGGAAATTTGCCAGTATTATGCATTTTTTTTTCCCCCCATAAACAAATATTGCTATCAGCACAGAGTAATTCCCGTCCTTACCAGATCATTTAAATATATTCACTTTGTGCAAAGAAACACAACAGTGAGCTAAAACCTCTGAGAAAATAAGTGTTCTTGGGAAGGATAATGTGCTTTGTAATCTATATAATGGTGTTTTGTACATTGTCATTGCAGCGTTTTGTATATTTTAAATATTTAATCTGTTTTCAGGAATTAAAAAATTTGGCTTCGAAGCATAACAATCTTGTGATACTTCAACTTGGTAAGTCAGAACAACTCATTGCATATTCCATTCTCTGTTGAATTAAAACATGATTTTTACAAATCCTATAATTGCTTAAGTTTATTTTTCCAGGGTTAGAAAAATTCTATTACTGCTTTGGCAACTGAAATTCAACGTAATAACCAAAAAGGTTTGTTTATATGTATCGCATTGATTGGTGATATTGATGCAAGTAAATATTGCTCTAATCCAAGAGTTTAAATGAATCCTTGTACTTGGATTGAGGTGTGAGTTATAACTAGAACAACATTATATAAGCAGTAACATATCTAATCAGAGGAATTCCTTTATTCGTCATTTTCTCCTTGCAGCGACAACCTTGAATAGACCAGGCACAAGCACTTCGTATGCAATATATTTCTTAGAATGTAAGCTTGTTTGAGCAGGATCCTCAACACAGACCTCTGTTCCTGTGCATCCACTTAGTCTTGTTGCAAATACATGTTTGTTGCTCCACCTACTGTAAAGTGCTGCAGAATTTGTTGGTGCTTTATAAATAATATCAGGTAAATTTCATATAGCTCTGGGTTGCTACATATTTCTTTATCATTTTAGCAAAATTCTATTTAATCTAAGTTTTATAAAGGTTTGGGATGTCATGGCTGGTGTGGGAAATAGTACAAGAATGACTATAACACTATAATGGGATAAGTTTGTCTCCCAAAACACTGGAATGAGAGAAGCCCTAAGGATTTTGTGCCATTTAGGATTTTGATTTAAGCAGGGCTTGACAAATTTGCTTTGAATCTAGGAACCAGCAAGAAAGTTATGAGACATGTATCTTTTTTATACTCGAGTATAAGTCGAGTTTTTCAGCACATTTTTTGTGCTGAAAAACCCCCACTCGACTTATACTCGAGTTAATGTCTGTATTATGGCAATTTACATTGCCATAATACAGACAAGGACCGCCGGGCTCATTACAAGCCCGGCGGTCCTGTTGGGGACTGACAGTGAGAGGTTACTTACCTTCCTGCAGCTACTGTCAGCTCCCTTCTCCTCCGTGCAGCTCTTCTGACAGCTCCCACTGGAAGTCTCGCGAGAGCCGCCGCGGGGTCACCGCGGCTCTCGCGAGACTTCCAGTGGGAGCTGTCAGAAGAGCTGCACGGAGGAGAAGGGAGCTGCAGGAAGGTAAGTAACCTCTCACTGTCAGCCCCCCCCTCCTGCACAGCCCATCCACTGGACCACCAGGGAGTGAGAGCCCCCCTCCCTGGCCAGCTAACAAGCAGGGAGGGGGGACAAAAATTAAATTAAAAATACAAAAAAAAATACAATAAAAACTATTAAAATAAAATAAATTAAAATATTAAAATAAAAAAACTTAAATATTCAAATAAAAGAAAAAAATTAATAATAAAAAATAAAAACCTTAAATATTCAAATAAAATAAAAGAAAAAACTTAATATTAAAAAATAAAAACCTTAAATATTCAAATAAAAGAAAAGAAAAAAACTTACAATATTAAAATAAAAAATTTATAATAAAAATGCCCTCCTTCCACCCAGTTCACACACACAAACACACACTCATACAAACACACACTCTGCATTATATACACACACACTCATACAAACACACTCTGCATTATATACACACACACTCATACAAACACACACTCTGCATTATATACACACACACTCATAAACAATCTGCATTCTACACACACACTCATACAAACACACATACTCTGCATTATATACGCACACAGTGTGTGTATATAATGCAGAGTGTGTGTGTGTTTGTATGAGTGTGTGTGTAGAATGCAGATTGTTTATGAGTGTGTGTGTATATAATGCAGAGTGTGTGTTTGTATGAGTGTGTGTGTGTATATAATGCAGAGTGTGTTTGTATGAGTGTGTGTGTGTATATAATGCAGAGTGTGTGTTTGTATGATGTGTGTGTGTATATAATTCTAAAATCACAGAATTTCATAGTCCCAAGTTTTACCCTCGACTTATCCACGAGGCATAGCATATTTCACAATTGTTGGTCACAAAACTGCCCTCGACTTATACATGAGATCGACTTATACACGAGTATATACGGTACTAAGCTTTATTTTCACTGACAAAATTGCAATTCTTAAAGAGACAGCTTAGCGTGGTGGTTCTGGTGTCTATAGCCTGTCCCTGCAGGCTTTTCAATGTAAATACTGACTTTTCAGAAAAAAAGCATTCAGCTCCTCCATGTTCTGCATTGAGGCGCTGAACATTCCCCATAGAGATGCATTGATTTAATGCATCTCTATGAGGAGATGCTGATTGGCGGAGCGTTTTGCAGCGCATGCGCAATAGCTTCTCAGTGCTTTCCAATGGGAAAGCATTAAATTGGCAGAAATCAGCAAGGGTGATTATCTCTGCCATAGAGGCGGGTCCAGCCATGGGAAGACTGGTACAATGTGGAGGGGGAAAAAAGGTGAGTATGAGCACTTCCCACGTTATTGGAGGGGGCGCTGTCACCTAAGCACACACGCAGACAGTGAGACAGACACACACATACACTAAGAATCACATTGATAGACCGAAACACACACTGAGACAGACACACAAGCACACATACACTGACAGACCGACACAGACAAACTCACAGATGTACACATACACAAACAAATACATTATAATTTGTTTTCATGCAGTTCTATTCCACCCTACATTTGGGAGAGCTGGAGTGGATCTGTTTTTCCTTGGTTCCAGTGGGCGGTCGGCTGGGGGACAGTGGAGGCGGGTAGCACGCTGCGCATTGTGTAGGCAGGCGGCGAGTGAACTGTGATCTCCCTGTTCTCCTCCCTTCCGTGCTGCTTAGTGATGCCAGTGCCAGAGTTCCTACTCCTGAGGGAGCACAGAAGGGAAATCACAGCTCCCTCTCCGTCAGCATTCAGAAAGCGCAGCCGGCAGCCCGTCCGCCCACCTTGGAGGGAGCGGGCTCCCAAATCCCAGGGATTTGTCAAGCCTTGGCTTAAAGGAAACCTCAGGAATGATAAAAACTTCATCAAAATAAAGTTGTTATGATGCCAGGAGGCCCCCAGGCACTTTCTTACTTGAAGAGGTTAAACCTTTCTTGATCAGTTTAACCATAAAGGTAGCTTCCAGTGCCGGATCTCCAATTCTCGCAGTAGCATACTGTGACAAACGCTCCTTCCCACAAATGTTTGCCACAAACTCCTGGAGGAGTGTGGAAGCAGGCCTCCTGCCTACCGACTATGATCCAGGTCTGAGACCCGTTCGGGAGTTACCCTGCCTTGCCGCCTTTAATAGCTTTTCATCAGTACCCCTTGTTTGGCACTTTCTCTTCTCACGAATGGAACCGAATGCTAGCTCCCTGGCGGCCGTTCACATGAACAAATCCATGAATTGTCCTCAGTGGTACTTAGCCGCGACCGCTTTGGAACGAATTTCGGCATGAGGACTTTGTGGTTCCTGGTTACCTCAGCGGTACCTAGCCGTGAATGTTATGGAACTGTTTTTGGCATTAGGGGACTTTGCGGTTCTCTGACAACTTGGTCCAGGGTTTTAAACCACTTTTCGACCCACCAGGAGAGTGCTTTTTGGAGTCAAGGTGCCTGAGACTATGGGGAACAAACGCTCTGTGAGAGACAGGTGGAGCACTCTGTATTTTGGACGCAGGAGCTCCCGAAAGTTGATGAGCAAAAGCACCAAACACCCTGGAACTATTTTGGGCTAGGACGTGTGCGGACGGTCAGAACATTGCCCCAGTGGCGTTTCCCCTACACTGCATGGATCAGAGTTCCGGTTACTACAGATCCAGCAGAGGAAAGTCCTGGTCAGGACTAGCGTTTTGCTACACATACAGCTTCTGAAATTGAGTTTCAGGTAGCACAGAATGGCATAGAGCAGCGACGAAGCTGATTTGCTAGAGCAGTCCACTGACACTCTAAGCCAATCAGTAGCTTCCCATTTATAAAACAAATATGTTCTGCCAATAAGAAGAAATTAATGGACAATCCCCAGTGTTCCAGTAATGGTGATAGCAAGCTAGGTAAATGGTTAATCCAGAAAGCCGCGTATTAATTTTAAGAGCCAGTATCTGTGAATGCATGCCTAAAATGATTTATTCATAAAGCTCCAAATCCAAGTTTGTCGGCGCTGGATACAGGTAAGTCACTGAAGGGGTATTAACCCCTTCAGCAACATGAGAGGGGACCTACAGTCCCAGGAAAACGGTTTGTTTTCCTGGCACTGGAGAGTCCCTTTAAATAACAGCTGCTGGGTTGGTAAACAAAAAAAAAACACAACCAGGATTCCAGAGCTTTAGGAGCTGGCACATGAATTTCTGGTTTGTCCTGTTTTGCGTTTATGGCACAAGTCCTACGATCCCTTTATTTCCTTCTGAAACCGCAAGCTGTCAGATATAGATAGATATATATATAGATATATATATATATATATATATATATATATATAATGTGAACGCTTGGCACTCACCTCCAAAAAAATATAAATTTGTAACTCACATGCCTGGGTGCAAATTGTTGGCGTCAAATATATAAATAAAAATCAAAATGCACTCACAGGTCTTCTGGTTAATAGGAAAACTGGTGCTTTAATAAATCATCTGTGATGTACAAAAAAAATCAATCGACGTTTCGACCCTGCCGGGTCTTTTTCAATCTTGAAAAAGACCCGGCAGGGTCGAAACGTCGATTGATTTTTTTGTACATCACAGATGATTTATTAAAGCACCAGTTTTCCTATTAACCAGAAGACCTGTGAGTGCATTTTGATTTTTATTTATGTATATATGTGTGTGTATATATGTGTATGTGTGTGTGTATATATATATATATATATATATATACTTTGTTCCCCTGTAGTTTCCCTATATTTAAAGTATTCTTATTAAGAAAATTTCCTTTATTTTAAGTAAATATAGTGAAATATATATATTTTCTTAATATGATATATGAATAAATGTCATTCATTTCCATAACCAAGATGGTACATGCATACCTTACTGTGAAGTGTGTAAATGAGTTTGAGACAAAGCATATGAATTTATATACAGACCCCAGCATCGGGTCGCCATTCAAACTAACACAAGCCTGCCCAGGCGCCTCTGTGTCTGGGAGATAATGGAGTCAGCTCTCTGTTAAACCAATAATCTCCTGGACACAAACTGCAATACAGTCCCCCAAAACACGTCATATAATGAAGCTCACAGAAAGTGCTGTATTTGTAGGTGATCGGGGAACTCTACACAGGGACCGCTGAACATTGGACTTTCACCTAATTCGGCCTAGCCATCCACATGCGACCTGGGCACTTTTTTGGACAGAATGGGCGCTGCAAAGAGACATTTCCGGAAATAATTGAGGCCCCTTTCCTTCATTTTCATCTGTAAATACTGAACAAAAATATTAATTGAGGCAGTCAGCTAGACCTTTATCCTCTAATACATACCTTCCTTGGTTTTTAATCTAACTAATACTTGTTTTATTTTCCTTTTCTCATTTATTTATCTGAAAAATGTGTCCCCTTTTTTAACTGACTGTGCTATTTTCTCTTCTGTGTGTGATTTGAAAGCAACTCGCTTAGCCTCTTTCTGTCTAATCTTGTATATCTGTTTATCTTCCTCACTCTGGGTTTTGTTTTTTTTTTGTTTTGTTTTATAATTACAAAACACAATTTTTTTGTTTTTTTTTACTATTTTGGCCACTTCTGCAGAGTACCACAGTGGTTTCTTATTTTTTTTGCTTTTACTGACAAGCCTAATGCAATTTTCTTTTGCCTTTAGCAGTGCAACTTTTAAATAGTCCAATTTCCCTTGGACTCTATTTAAACTGCTCCAGTCTGATAATGACTCCTTTACACATATTCTAATTTTAGAAAAGTTCCTTTTTCTAAAGTCCACGTTTGTTTTTGTGTGGTGTGACTCAGTCACTGTTCTTGTATTAAACCACACTGACTGATGATCACTGGATCCTAAACTTTCACCTACAGTAACATCTGATACCAAATCTCCATTTGTTAACACTAAATCTAGTATGGTCTCTTTACGAGTTGCCTCCTCAACGACTTGTTTTAGAGACAATCCCAATAGGGAGTTTAGAATATGTGTTCCCCTATCACAAGCAGCTATTTTGGTTTTCCAGTTCACATCAGGAAGATTAAAGTCACCCATGATGATAACTTCCCCCTTCATTGTCATTTTAGCTATATCCTCAACTAGTAGAGTATCTAACTCTTTTATTTGCCCTGGGGGCCTATAAATCACACCTATACGAATTACTGTGTGATTACCAAATTCTAACGTAACCCAAACTTACTCTATGTTCACCTCACTAACTTTTATTAGGCTAGATTTTATGTTACCCCTCCCCATTTATTGCATTCCCTATCTTTCCTATATAAAGAGTACCCTGGTATTGCTATGTCCCAGTCATTTTTTCATTATACCATGTCTCAATAACCGCAACTAAATCTACATTATCAGTTGCCATTATTGCCACAAGTTCACGGATCTTATACCCTAAACTGCGAGCATTTGTAGACATGACTCTAAGCTTATAATTTTTTAACACACTTGCTACAGGCACCTTCTGTCTTTGTTTTAGGGGGCAATTGGATTGATGTTTTATCACCCTTTTGCCCTTTAATAATATTAAGTAAAAAATACTTGGTATTCATAAATAAATCATCCCTCATGCCCCTACCTGCTGTGCCACTAGCAGGGACATATCTACTGTATAGGACAGAGTTTAAACTCCCTTATACCAATATGATGGTCATGTTGACCCCTATAGACCAAGGGTGAGGTGGGGGCATGGGGAGATATAAGAAGACGCTGCTATTTTTCAATACTACAAGTAGGAAGCGGCTAGTTCTCTCCTTGTAATTTTAACAAAAGAATGTAATTTTATCCAACAAGCAATTTGTGCTTCGTTTAATTCATTGTAATCCGTATTCCTCCATTTATCTTTTGGACTAAATAAAATCTACCTAGTACATCGACTAGGTACACATGTGTCGCTGGGTTATTCGGGGGTCAAGTTGCAGCACGAATAGCTGTGGCCGCGAGGGCATTCAGCAATGGCCGTGTGTATTTAAACATGGAGCATTTGATTGAGGAAGAGGGCATTTAGCAGTGGAGGTGCTGAATGGCTCATGCAGTGCTTTATGACTGCCCCTTCCTCTCAAATGGATTTACGCCCACAAGATTCTTCATTGGACATTATAGAGCCTGAGGAGGAGGAAGCTGCAAAAGGGGAGGACTCAGAGGAGGCGCATCAAATGTCTGTTTGCCTGAGTGACAGAAGTTCACTTCATGGAAGAAAGAAGAGGATTTGTAAATAAAGAGTGATTTATTCCCCTTTATCCACCAGAGGGAGCAAGAAGTCTAAAGCTGTAAGGAAAAGGAAGAAGAAATCTGGTCAAGCTGCTGAAATGGGGCAAGTACCGGTCTTTGAAGTCGGTGAGCAAGCTGGCACCTCACATACTACGCCTGCGGAGGGTTTGGACAATTCGACTGGTGAGTTATGCTCTGGGGTTTCTCCTGAAGCCAAGCTGGGGGAACTTGAAACTATGCAAGGTAAAGATGGTAGTCTAGCTATGGCTTGGTTACAAGATATTTTAAGTTATCAAATGCACCTGTCAGTTTAGTTAATAGGTCTCACAGGAGCAGTATGCCTATTAGTGAGTCTTGTTTGAAGGAAGCTTTGGTATGCGAAGCTTCACCCCTTGGTTATCACTTAACTAATTGCATAAAAGAAAAAATTTGGAATGACGAATATGTTGATATTCTTTCATTATTGCCAACCTCTAAGGAATTTTTGTTAAGGCATGAAAAAGATGAGGATAGGAAACAACCTGTACCCCGTTCTTTTAATAATTGGCTTCACTGTATTTTTGTTAGTGTTTACTGTGAGCGTCATCCAGATAAAGCTAGCGGTCTTTTTCAACATTGAGATGCTATATTAGAAGCTTTCAAAAATTTTGGTAGTCCAGCTTGGTTTAATTATGGCGATATATTTCTTAAGAAATTATCAGTGCATAAGAGTTTGAAATGGGGTATGAAGGATGTTGGCTCCTCGGTAAGCATTATGCTACCAAGCAGGATTCCTCAGAATCAGTATAGACTGCAGACTCGGGTGAGTGGGTTACAATTACGCCCGAAAGGTGTTTGTTGGTCTTTCAATGAGTCACAGTGCAAATGGCCAAATTCTTGCAGGTTTAGGCGTGAATTCTTTAATTGTGCTGGGAATCATCCGTCCTTTCGGTTCTTTAAGAGGCAGGGTGCTACCGCCAGGGAACAGGTTTCTAAAGGCTTGGACCCCAGTGAGAATACAAAATATTCTCCCCTATTTAAAATGCTATCCAAACAAACAGATAGCACAGTTAATTAAAGAAGGTTTTTTTTTATTTGGTTTAAGAGTTCCTGTTTGCAGTTTGTGGCAAACCTAGCCACTTACAGAATGTCCTTGTATATATCTTGCTATTGCTGCATTGCTATTCCTATCTGTGGCCAAACCAGCCACTTAAAGTGTAACCCCCATGAATGTAATATGATGTAAAGTGTATTCCTGTGTACTGCTTGGTATCTCCTAAGGCAGGAGATGGCTATCTGTAACCCAACCCCCTTCTGCCTGGGACTAAGAGAAGGGTATTGTGTGGAATGCAGACCCCCCTTCGGAGGGCTGTGTTTAAAGAAAACTGTAATGATTAAAGAGTGTGTCTCAGCCTGGTGAGATGCCTGTGTTTTAACCTCCAAGCTATGTGTCGTCTAGTTCTTAGGAGAAAAGGATTGTAACTACGCTACCTGCATTTTACCTACATTTTACCTGCTTCATCCTGTCTACCAGCGAAGATACCGTGGATAATACCACTACTCCGCTACAATTGGTGGCAAGCGATGGGATCCAACCTTACAGCCGAAAAGCGTGGTTCGTGCAAATTGAAACTGCCGAACAGGAAAAGGGAATGGCAATTCGAATGCAACAAAAGAACCGAAAGCGGAAATGAATGGAGACGGATTATGCTACATTAAAACGGCAGACGTTAAAGGAACTGCTGGAAGCTAGAGGTAAAATAGCCAGCAACAAATCTAAAGCTGAACTTATTGCTGAACTGATGGAGGGAGACAGAGCTCGCAACGTTACACCTCCACCAGCCATGGAAGAGACCCTTTACCAGAGGGAAATGAGAACCAGGATGGAATTTTTACCCCAGCCTGTACCACTGGAAATGCTGACTGTACTGATGGCGGATGTGCAGGAGTATGTGATGGCACACGGACCGCAGAACCCACCCTCCAGGGCAGAATCTATTACTGCTGCAGTCAGCAACCAGGTAAAACCTAAAATTCCTTACCATGCGTTTAAAATGTTTTGCGAAGATAAGGACGAAATTGATGGATACTTACAAGACTTTGAAAGGCTATGTGATTTACATGATTTGGAGCAGGCAGTATGGGTACCGTTATTAGCAGGCAAACTGTCAGGTCGGGCAGCAGAAGCCTATCGGGCTGTACCCAGGGAAGACAGCAAAGATTATGCCAGGGTGAAACAGGCTATACTGGACCGTTACGCCATTACCCCAGAGGCATACCGGCGCAAGTTTCGCGGATTGCGCAAACCCGAGAAAGACTCCCACGCGGAGTGGGCACACAAACTAGATCAAGCCTCCCAGGGGTGGATACAAGCCAGTCGAGCTACCACTATGGAGGAGTTAAGACAGTTGATGTTGCTAGAACAGTTTTTTAATGGTCTGTCCCCCGAGGCACAAGAATGGGTTAGAGACCAAAACCCCCCCACCCTAACCGAAGCAGCACGACTAGCGGATCAACATTATGACGCCAGAAGACATCATGGTAACCTGAGCAGGGGATACCCTCGCCCCGCCGCTGCACCTCCTACAGCCACCCCTACAGCACACACAGCCGCCCCGTTCCGACCAAACCCGGTGGCCTACACTCCACCATCCAGGTATAATGGCAGGGCTAATATCCAGTGCCATGCGTGTAAGCTATGGGGCCACCTGGCGAGAGAGTGCACCCAGAATCGGAGCCGGCAAGCATGGAACCAAGTGCGGCCAAACCCAGCACCCAGAGCAGCCGCCCACCACTACCAAGCGGAACCCGCCACCCAGGAGATGCTCTTTAATCAAACAGAGGAACCACTGGGGATACTACATGAGGTGATGTCTGTACAAGCCACAGACAACAGGCAGCATCACCGGCAGCTGGTAACGCTAGAAGGGAAAGAGGTACAAGGGCTCCGAGATTCGGGGGCCACTCTTACATTGGTCGCCCCGCATTTGGTTCCCGGCTCAGCCCACACTGGAGGATCCGTAGCCGTACGAGTAGCAGGGGGAGCCGTATACAGATTGCCCACTGCGAAAGTACATTTGAATTGGGGTGTTGGGGAAGGGATGGTCGAGGTGGGCCTGATGCAGAAGCTACCTGCGGATGTTGTACTTGGGAATGATTTGGGCCAGATGACCTCTGCTTTTATACCTCCGGTTCCCCACCAGGAAGCACATCCAGTGACCACCCGGCAGCAGGCTCGCACCACGGTTCCATCAGCACACTCTGAGGCTCAGGTAAGAGACCATGACTCCCCCACGACACGTATGACCTGGGATACCCCAAGTAAATTTGAGGCAGAGGTGAAGTTAGACCCCACCTTGCAGGTTTACCGAGATAGGGTGAGCACCGATCAGGCGGGATTAGAGGGGGAGTGGTATATCTGGGAGAACGGGTTGTTATATCGTATAGCGGAAAGAGTAATAGGGGGCTCAGTCACAGTAAACACTAAACAGTTAGTGGTTCCCCAAAAGTACAGGCAGGAATTGCTTAGGATTGCGCATGATATTCCCTTGTCTGGGTATTTGGGAATGGCCCGTACCCGCTACCGGCTGACCCACGCCTTTTTCTGGCCAGGGATCTCCAAAGATGTAAGGCAGTACTGCACCTCCTGTGACATTTGCCAACGGGTGGGAAAGAGGGGGGATCGCCACAAAGTGAAACTATGCCCCCTACCAATTATTGAGGAGCCATTTAGCAGAGTGGCAGTTGACATAGTGGGACCCTTACCTAAGCCTAGTCCCTCCGGTAAGAGGTATATCCTGACCGTGGTAGACTACGCCACCCGGTACCCCGAGGCCATCGCCCTGTCTAATATTCACGCAGAGACGGTGGCCGAAGCCTTGCTAAAAGTCTTTTCCCGGGTAGGATTCCCGCAGGAGATAATATCTGACAGGGGTACCCAGTTCACCGCGGAGGTCACCCAGCAACTGTGGAAGATATGTGGCATTAAGCCAATAGTAAACTCTGCCTATCACCCCCAGTCCAACAGCCTGTGCGAAAGGTTTAATGGTACCCTGAAGCACATGCTCCGTACGTTTGGAGAGGCCCATAAGGACTGGGAGCGATTTCTTCCCCATCTGCTGTTCGCATATAGAGAGGTACATCAAGAGTCGACGGGATTTTCTCCATTTGAATTGTTGTTTGGGAGAAGGGTAAGGGGTCCGTTGGACCTAATTAGGGAGCATTGGGAGGGAGAGAGTAGCACTGATGGGATCCCCATTGTACCGTACGTGCTGGAGTTCAGGGACCGCCTGGAGGAATTAACACAGGCCGTACGCACCAATCTCCAGGCGGCCCAGCAACGGCAGCGCCGCTGGTATGACAGGGGAGCCAGAGACCGTAGCTTTCAAGTGGGACAGAAGGTTTTGATTTTAAAACCTGTCCGCACAGACAAGCTGCAAGCCATCTGGCAAGGCCCATACCAGGTGGTGGAACAGAGATGTGACACCACCTATGTGATTGGCCCCTGCTCAGGGGTAGGGAAGAGACGCATGCTCCACGTGAACATGCTCAAACCATACCATGAGAGGACAGAGGATGTGGCAGCCATATGCACGCCCGCCTCTGAAGATCAGGAAAATCTGCCGCTACCTGACCTATTAGAACAGGACGATCAGACAGAGCCCTCCAAGGGGGTTCAACTGGGGGAGCGGTTAAGCCCTCAAGAGCGAACTCAGGTACAGGAGTTGATAGCGGCGAAAGGCGCCACTTTCTCCAACTTGCCGGGGTACACTCCACTGGCCACCCACAGAGTTGAAACCCCTGGACAGCTACCGATGCGGCAAACCCTGTATCGGATTCCTGAATCTGTCAGAGAGCACATGAGGAAGGAGATTGAGGAGATGTTGCAGTTAGGGGTTATTGAACACTCCGATAGCCCCTGGGCATCGCCGGTAGTCCTGGTACCTAAGAAGGATGGTACAACCCGGTTTTGTGTGGACTACCGGAGGCTAAACGACAAAACGGTGTCTGATGCCTACCCGATGCCCCGGATAGACGAGCTGCTAGATCGGATGGCAAGAGGCCAGTATCTTACCACCATAGATTTATGTAAAGGGTACTGGCAGATTCCACTAGCCGAGGAGGCCATCCCCAAGTCGGCGTTCGTCACCCCGTTTGGCCTGTATCAGTTTAAGGTTATGCCATTCGGGATGAAGAACGCCCCGGCAACCTTCCAGAGGATGGTGGATCGGCTACTGGATGGGTTCCAGGAGTATGCATGCGCATACCTGGACGATATCGCCATATATAGCCAGACCTGGGCAGAGCATTTGCAACACATAGGGGTAGTAATAGACCGTATTGGAGAGGCAGGGTTGACACTGAAGCCTAGCAAGTGTCACATAGGGATGGCTGAAGTACAGTACTTGGGCCACCGGGTAGGAAGTGGGCAACAGAAACCTGAGCCAGCGAAAATCGAAGCCGTAGCTAAGTGGCCCCCTCCTAGGACCAAGACCCAAGTACTCGCCTTCCTGGGTACCGCAGGGTACTACAGAAAATTTGTGCCCAATTACAGTACCCTGGCCAAACCCTTGACTGATCTGACTCGTAAGAATCTACCCCGACAGGTCGTCTGGGCCCCAGAGTGTGAACAGGCATTCACCCAACTTAAGACGGCTCTGACTAATGCACCTGTACTCGCTGCCCCTGATCCAACTAAACGCTTTCTTGTCCACACAGACGCTTCAATGTTTGGATTGGGGGCAGTGCAGAGCCAAGTTGGAGCCGATGGTGGAGAACATCCTGTAGCTTATTTAAGCCGGAAGTTGTTACCCTGGGAAGTAAGCTACGCCGCCATAGAAAAAGAATGCCTGGCCGTGGTGTGGGCCCTTAAAAAGTTACAGCCGTATCTCTATGGGCAACCCTTTTCTTTGCTCACAGATCACAACCCGTTGGTGTGGCTAAACCGTGTGGCTGGAGACAACGCCAGGCTGCTGCGCTGGAGTTTGGCGCTGCAGCCTTTTGACTTTACAATCCATTATCGCCCCGGAAAACAAAACGGTAACGCCGACGGGTTATCCAGACAGACTGATTTTGAAAAGTGATCTGTGAGCCCCCTCCGGACATCCCCAAGCCGATCCGTGGGGATCAGACTGTGTATGCCGGCTTGGTTCTGGGGGAGCATTGTGGCAAACCTAGCCACTTACAGAATGTCCTTGTATATATCTTGCTATTGCTGCATTGCTATTCCTATCTGTGGCCAAACCAGCCACTTAAAGTGTAACCCCCCATGAATGTAATATGATGTAAAGTGTATTCCTGTGTACTGCTTGGTATCTCCTAAGGCAGGAGATGGCTATCTGTAACCCAACCCCCTCCTGCCTGGGACTAAGAGAAGGGTATTGTGTGGAATGCAGACCCCCCTGCGGAGGGCTGTGTTTAAAGAAAACTGTAATGATTAAAGAGTGTGTCTCAGCCTGGTGAGATGCCTGTGTTTTAACCTCCAAGCTATGTGTCGTCTAGTTCTTAGGAGAAAAGGATTGTAACTACGCTACCTGCATTTTACCTACATTTTACCTGCTTCATCCTGTCTACCAGCGAAGATACCGTGGATAATACCACTACTCCGCTACACAGTTCATCTGTTCAGTTTGTTGAAAATCTTAGTTAAGTTAAATAGTAGTTTAGTTAAGGATAAAATTGATAGAGAAATGGCTTTAGAGAGAGTTGAAGGCCCGTTTTTCTGTTTCCGCCTTTCCATTATTTTAGGGTGTCTCCGCTTGGTTTAGAACCTAAGAAAGAAAAAGTTACATATAGACTAATTCACCACCTATCTTACCCGAAGGGTACATCATTGAATGATGAGGTTGATGCCTCCATTATTTCTGTGTCTTATACTATGTTTGACCATGCGCTGCAGTGGATTAGGAAGTGTGGGCAAAATGCCCTTATGTCAAAGGTCGACATTGATCCGCATTTAGGCTGCTTCCTATACACCCTGACTGTTTTGGTTCTTTGGGTTTTCAATTAGAAGGAGGATTTTATTTTGATAAATGTATGTCTATGGGTTGTTCTGCTTCTTGTTTTTATTTTGAAAGTTTTTCAAGTTTTCTGGAATGTGTTCTTAACCCCTTAAGGACAGAGCTTCAAAAGCTTGTCTTTCACTTAATGACAACAGCATTTTTTCATTTTTTGCTGTTTGCGTTCAACTGCAATTTGCATTTTACTAATTTGTTGCACCAACACATATTATACATCGTTTTTTAAAGGACAGAAAGGGCTTTAATTTGATGTAACACACATATATATAAATGCTTATTTATTATAAAAAAATACAGAAAAATTTAAAAAAAATGAAAATTTTGTGGGTTTTTTTTTACAGTTTTTGCAATAATAATGTGTGCATAATTAGTGCAGGTTAAGAAAAGTAATTAAAAATAAATTAATTTAGTTGTTCTGATTTACAGAATATATAATGTGTCTGGGATTTTAAGTTTTTTTTGGTAGTTACAGGTCACAAATCACAAGGAGTAAAATAGACTTTTAATGTGGAGCGATCTTAGAATTTGGTATGTTTGTCTTGTAAGCTTAATAGCCATAAAAGAAAACAAAATTGCCACACAAAAGTATATATATATTTCTATAAAGTAGACATCACGGGCTATTTACCTAAGGTTGTTTTGACACTTTCTACGTAGCCATTTCACCGCCAACCTCTGCTAAATATTGGAGTAAAATTGTGGGGTTGTTTTTGGCACTATTTCCTGAAGTTGCAGTGCCATACAGGATACCTGTCCTTTACAGTATTCACAGTAGAATTTTGAGAGATGGATTTAATGAGCCTTAGCTTCCATTTGGGGCATTATAACAGTTTGACTGTTCAAAAAAACACCACAAAGGCCTACCATTTGTAAAAGGAGACACTCCAGGGTATCTCATAAGGTGCATATTGTGCCTTAACATACCCCCATTTTTTTCACCAATATATGCCAAAGTATGTGGTAAAAAATAATTTTGGGCATTTTTTACTTACGGATTGCATTTTTGCTGGGCGTTTTGTATATTTCATATGTGCCACTAAGTTCAAATCTCTCAAATTATTCTCAGCTAAGTCTTCTGAGTAAAACGACACCCCCCATGAATGTCTTTGGCACTATTTTGTGAAGCTACAGTGCCATATAGGAGACCAAGCCATATCCGTTTTTACCAAACTTTGAATTTTGATGCTGGGTCTATGTGCAATTTCCAAGCATCTTCGCAGGTTTTAAATTCAAACTACCCCACAAAGGCCTACCATTTCTTAAAGTAGACTCCCCAGGGTGTTTCAAAAGGTATATTTTGAACCTTAGCGTGGGATCATTTTTCCGCTAGCTTGTACCAGATGTAGTGGTAATAAGCGGTTTTTCTGCCTTTTTGACATACAGAGTGAGTTTGCACAGTATATTTTGCAAACCTTGTGTGTGCTACGACTGTATAATTCTTAATATGTTGCTCAGCTATGTCTACTGAGTACAGCAATACTCCCGTATGTACCTTTGCCAGGTATATGTGGATGTTGAAGGGGCGCATTTGAGACACAGCCATTCAGTTTTTTTCTAACTTTGAAGTTTTACGCTGTGTCCATGTTCCAATTTGGAGTAGTTTAGACTGTTGGTTATTGAAACTTCCCCACAAACACATACTATTTATTAAAGAATACACCCTGGGGTCATTCAAAAGGCTTTTTTTGAACCTTGGCGTGGGATATTTTTTTCTCTAGTTTGTTCCAGGTGTAGTGGTAATGAGCGTTTTTAAAATGTGTTTTTTTTACTTTTAAAAACTAGTTTTTAAATTTGTTTTGCTTATTAATTTTTTTTTAAACTTTCCTAAACTTTATTAAAACTTTTTTACAGATTTAACATTTTTCTAAGATTTTTTTTTTACCGTTAACCCCTAACTAGCAGTAAGCAGCAACAGTAAATTCCCCATTTTCCCCTAACTCCCACCCACCCCAGCTAGCAAAATATATAGTTATAAAATATTTAAATTAATTAAATTGAACCCCTGAGGGTTAACAAAAAAATAAAAAAGTTAATCCTCACGGGTTAAAAAAATTAGATCACAGTATAATACTGTGATCTGTATTTGATCGCTGTAGGCAGTGATCGACTGGCAGGGAAGGGATTACTTTTTATTTGGACTAGGTAAAGGGGGGTGTTTTATTTTTTACTTAAACGTTGTTAAAACTTTTTTTTTTAAGCTTCATTTTTAACTTTTTTAAAGTTTATTTTAAAACTTTTTTAACTTTAACCCCTAGTTAGCCTAACGCCAAATCCCCCAATTCCCCACTAACTTCCACCCACCCCAGCTAGCTAAATATATAATTTTAAAATATTTAATTTAATTAAATAAATTTAACACCTGAGGGTTAAAAAAAAAAAAAAAAAAAAAAATTACCCCTCAGGGGTTAAAAAAAAATAAAAAATCAGATCATAGTAAAATGTAATCCCTGCCAGTTGATCACTGTAGTCAGTGATCAATTGGCAGGGAAGGGGTTAATTTTTTATTACAGTGGGTAAAGGGAGGGGTGGGACTTTAAATTAATTTTATTTTTTTCAGCAGGGGGCAGGATCATCACTGTTCCGGCTCCCTGCACTTCTCACAGAACCAGGAAGTGCAGGGAGGCGGAAGGTAAGTATACAGAGCACATGTGCTGGGCAGCCTGACCGGGTGCTCCCAGTATGCCTCTAATGCAGAGGCATATCGGAGCACCATTAACCCCGCGATCGCCGCGATATCGGCGATCCGGGGTTAATTTTACCGCGTGACGGGCGAGGTCCGTCACTCGTCACTAAGGGTCTCCCCTCTGTGACGGACCTTGTCCGTCATCCGTCCTTAAAGGGTTAAATAAAGTTGAGCAGACACCTGGATGTTTGGGTCCGGTGGGTTCGGCCGAACTTTGAAAAAAAAGTCTGGGTTCGTGATCGAACTTGACCCCGAACTCCATTGAAGTCTATGGGGACCCGAACTTTTGGCCACAAAAATGCCTCTAAAAAAAGTCCTGAGGGCTGCAAAAGGAAGTAAAATGGGGGTAAGAGTAGGACAAGTGCCCTGCAAACAAATGTGGATAGGGAAATCACTTAAAATAACATAAAAATTAAAAAATACAGCTGAGCCATAAAATAGCACTAGATGGAATCTTTGATTTTAGCTTTGGACGAACATAAATCAAAATCTAAAGCATGGCTGTCAGGAGGATCAACAGAATTATCCATTTGAGAGAGGGTTGGAGTGCAGGGTATTCTTTCATTGTTCAAACTGAGCTCAACTCCTGATGCATGGAGAAAAGGCCTTGTAGGTGTAGGTGGAAGCGGCGGTGGAGGAGGAGGAGGTAGCCAACACTGTTTTTTATTTGTTTGGGTTTTTTTTAATTTATTTTTTATAATAGGACATATAAAGAAAAGAAAACAAATAATAAGTGCACTTGAGTATAACAATGGCTGGGTGAGGCTGGTATAAATGTCTATTCTGCACAAGGTACAGACAAGTCTGGTGGGATCCATGCCTGGTTCATTTTAATAAACGGGAGCTTGTCCACGTTGGCTGTGGACAGGCCGCTGCAATTGTCTGTGATAACGCCCCCTGCCATGCTAAACACACGTTCAGACAATACACTGGCTGCAGGGCAGGCCAGCACCTCCAAGGCATAAAGGCAGGGCAAGCTCAGGCCATGTGCCCAATTTGGAGACCAAGGAGTTGAACGGGGTAGACCAATCAGTCAGCACGTGTAGGCGTGTGCACACATACTGTTCCACCATGTTGCTGAAATGCTTCCTCCTGCTAAGACGTTCCATATCAGATGGTGGTGCTGGTTGTTGTGGTGTGCTGACAAAGCTTTTCCACATTTCGGCCATGCTAACCCTGCCTTCGGAGGTGCTGGCGGTGCCTCAGCTGCATTGGTGATCTCTTCCTCCTCCTCTGCCTTCGCCTTGTGCTTCCACTGAGCCCCTGGTGTCAGTTGGGAATGCCCTCAGCAGCGCGTCTACCAGCGTGCGCTAGTAGTCGCGCATCTTCTGATCACGCTCCAGTGAGGGAATTAAGGACGGCACGTTGTCCTTGTAATGGGGATCCAGCAGGGTGACCACCCAGTATTCAGCACAAGTTAGAATGTGGGCAACTCGGCAGTCGTTGCGCAGGCACTGCTGCATGTAGTCTCTTATGTGTGGCTGCCCAGAGGCAAGGACAAGCTGTCCTCTGTGGGAGGTGTATCGTCTGTGTCCTCCGTATCCTCCCCCAGCCACGAGCTGCGTTGGGTGCCACCCTGCTGTGAACACAGTTCCTCCTCCTTATCCTCCAGAACTGTGCCCTGGCTGGACAATTGTGTACCTGGCCTATGCTGGTGCAGGAACCCACCCTCCAAGCCACTTGTGAATGACTGGCCTGATAACCGTGGAAATGTCCCCTCTTCCTCCTGTGCCAAATCCTCTTCCATCGTCGCCCGCAGCGTTTTTTCAAGGAGACATAGAAGCGGGATAGTAAGGCTGAGAACGGCGTCATCGGCACTGGCCATGTTGGTGGAGTACTCACAGTGCAAAATGGCACACAGGTCTCGCTTGGAGGCCCACTCATTGGTGGTGAAGTGGTGCTGTTCCGCAGAGCCACTGACTCGTGTGTGCTGCATCTGAAACTCCACTATCGCCTGCTGTTGCTCGCACAGTCTCTCTAGCATGAGCACGGCGAAGTTCCACCTTGTGGGCACGTCGCAATATGAGGCGGTGAGCGGGAAGGCTGAAGTTACGCTGCAGCACAGACAGGCGAGCAGCAGCAGGGTGAGAACGCTGAAAGCGCGCACAGACGGCCCACACTTTCTGCAGCAGCTCTGATATATCTGGGTAGTTTTTCAGGAATTTCTGCACCACCAAATTCAGCACATGCGCCAGGCAAGGGATGTGCATCAAACCAGCTAGCAAAATATAAAAGAAGGGCTGCGCCAAGCTAAAATAGATAGTATCCAGTCCAAATAATAGTAATAAAAAGACCAACCTAAAAGTGTCCTCTCTGTCGTCCTTGGATACAGGAACAAAGTCTTCAGGTATTATATATAAAAAATAAAGAGAACAACCGATAGTGAAGTAAAATTGAATAAAAGTAGCGAACTCACAATTTCAAAGAGCTTCTGTCCAGCTCTAGGGTAAAGCGTACACAGCGGTATGATCCCCGCTTATGGGATATGTGGTGAGTATCGATTCTTCAGCGGTATCCAGAAACTCAAAGAGAACAGAAACAAGCCGGATAGTGCTCTCTGTATGGATATATATATATATATATATATTAGGTGAAAATAAAAACGTACTTACAAGTACAGAGCAGGCCAACTGCTCTTTGGTGTCAGTGCTGGTGGAATAATCCCCACCTAGGATTTCTTTAGCTGCCAGGAACTTGTGGAAGTGGTGTTAAAATCAGAATAAAAGTTTATCAAATATATATAAAACTTGCCAGGGATAAATGTATAAATAAAGATAATGGGAACTATCAAGTAACCAAAACTTTAATATTTATTATACAAAATTGTATTTCCATTAACGCGTTTCGTCATACAGACTTCTTCAAAATGGAATGCAATACAATACCTGGCAGATAGGGTTTATGTAGACATAGTTAGATACAGAATTTGGCTCCAAATTTTTTTTTAGCCAATCAGAATAAAGATACATATTTACATATCAAAATGACAATCAATTGTTTATAAATAATACATTGTTTAATGAGGCATATTCAGTGAGTTTTTATTAAAAACGAGGGTAAAAACAGATATAAAATCACGGAGACATTTGGTCACGTGATTTTGCGGCATTTCAGGTTTTGAGGGAGTGGCCGCAAAGCCTTATGGGTGTACTAGTTTCCCCCATGCGGCAAACAAAGTAATTAGCAAAAAATCTAATTGAAACGAGCACTGTAAATTCAAATAGCTAGTACTTAGACAGATGTTAGGTGAAGAGAATATAAAAACTAGGGCAGAAGGGCTGCAAACTAGAAAAAACTTCCGGGTCAAGTGATGCACAGGGCTTTATGGGGAATGTAGTTCTCCCATAAGAAAGCCCTACCAAAGGGAAAACAAACATATTGGGTGCAGCTAATAAAAAAACATGTGGGAAATAGAATTACATAAAAACAAGGACGAATAATTAGCATTAAAAACGGTACTTCCGATTTCGGAAGTATCATGGGATATGTAGTAAGACTACAAAATGGCCCTGTAGGCTGAAAAACGAAATTAGAACTGGTTAAAACGGGTAAAATTGAGATAAGACTCAGAAAAAATTAAAATAAAGGTAAAAAAAAAATTAAAATGAAAATAGAAATAAAAGTGAAAATAAAAATACAGTATAAAAATAAGTCCTTTTATATTTTGCTTTTACTTTGTATTTTTAGGGTTTTGGGGGGACTCCCTTTTTTGGGTTGCTGCCTTATAGGTTGATTGGTGCTGTCTTTCTTTTATTTATTTATCTGTTACCGTTTTAATTCCCTCTTGAGATAGCTGCCTCCTAACCATTATTATGTCTATCTTCGAATATAGAAATAAACACACAATTGAAGTAAATAATGTATTTAACACAGAAATGAATAGTTCAATTGTGACAACTTCCTATAATGTAAACCAACAGGATTTATTTATTAAACTCAAAAAAAGCCTTATCCACTGAAATTAAACTAAAATGAGAAATTGCCACTCTCAAAAAATATATAGATGAGCAGATTACCCCTCGTAGCTTAAGACTTTTGAAATTACCTACTTCAGATCAAGATGATCTCGAATTTATGAATGAATGGAACAGTAAACTAGAATTATGTACCTTCAGTTTAATGGAAACTCTAATTATCAAAAAAAGTAAAAAATTATCTATTCTAGATATTGAGATAAATGATCTCAAAGACAAACTCTTACCTTTTACCGAAACAAAAGCATACAAACAAAACTCTATTCTGATCCAAAATAAAATTGAGAAAGTAGAAGTTGACACAAAACATTTGAAAATCAAGAAATACATTACAGACAAAACAGATTACTCTAATAAACAAGTTAGAACCTACCATCTTAGAAAAAAATATACATCTGAAAACTATACCTCTAGGACCAACTACCACGACCAAAGAAATCACACCAACAACTATCCCAACAATACACTACACTATCAACCTACAAAATACCAAAATTACCTTACACGCAAGTCTCACTACCAATCTCCACTGAGAACTAGATCTTCAAACACTCAACAATATCACGTTCCTTCAAAATTGCCGTATCAAAGCAACACTAATACGTACCAACAGAAACAAAGAAAACCTTTTCACTATTATTATAAGCCTATACCCCAATCTCCAAAGTATCACAACCCTTCTGGTTTTAATTTTTCACCAAAACCACAAAGATCACGATATACTAATGACCACAATGAATACTCCAACTATTCAAAGTCTCCTACTATTCGTAGTCACCTTAACAAATATCAATTATTGTCAGTTGATTCCAACTTTGATAACTAAGATCATTTTTTTTAGAAATGCGTACCCACCAACCCTCACTGGCTCAGACACCGCACCGATCACGTTCCCAAAAAAGAATTTTAAGCCTAGAGGAAGACGAAGCGGAAGACGGGGGAAAAAAGAGAGAGACTAGAAAGACCGTAATACCTACAAACAACGTCTGTAGCGGCATTTTTAATCTCTCTCATAAAATTTTATCAGCTGCCCAATTGTCACTTCTCAATAAAGGTTTAAAATTTGCCCCTACATCCTCTTTGTCAGGGTCCCGCGGGCGGCTGCGAAGGGAGGTTGCAGTCCGCTCACGGCACTCACCCTCCAGCCGTCCGCAGTCCCCTTCCTGGCGTGCGCTCGGCGGGCGGCATCCTCCCAGCCACGGATGCTGCCCGCGTCTTCCTGTGTGTCCCCCAGCGGCAGCATGCATGACGCTGCACGCTGGGAGACCGCCCATTTTAACAAACGCCGGGGTTAGTCACCTGACCCGGCGTTAAAGGCACGGTGCCTCAATCACAGTGGGAGGTTTAGAGATCTCCCACGTGTGATTGTTAATTCTGATTGGAAATTATCCAATCAGAATTAACCTATGGATTTAAATACTTACCTTTCCTGTTCCTCTCCGCCCTGTTGTGGTCTTTACTTGCTAGTATTACTACTGAACTTGTGTTTCTGGTTACGTACTCTCTGGCTTGTTTATCCGACTTTGTGACTTTCTCCTACCCTTTGACCTCGGCTTGTCAATCGTTATTCTGTCTTCTGGTTCCCCTTTACTCGGCTTGTTTCCTGACTATTCTTTGTGTGCTTAGCCCGGCCACTCTAAGGTCCGGTACTGCACTTTGTGTGTGTGTGTGTGTGTGTGTGTGTTGGCGTGTTTGGTTCCCTGAATTGTGACACTCTTTTTAACTCATTTCAGGTGTTTTTAGATGTAAACAAATTTGTTCGAAAGGCGACACTAAAGATTTTTTATTGGTAAAAATGATGAGATTCCAGCTTCAACACCACCACCTGTGATAGACAAAGGTTATTTTATTAATACACATCTTAAAGAAAAGTCCAAGTTTTATCCTCCTCCTTATTGTAAATCAGCTCCTCTCACTCTATTTGAAAAACTCGTCCAAAAGGACTTTGAAAAAATCAAACATAGTAAATATGATCCTAATAATATTACAATGAGAGAAAGAAGGGTGATCAAAGAACTTCAGATGGATAAAGAAATTGTGATAAAACCAGCAGATAAAGGTGGAGGAGTAGTCATCCAATCCAGTAAGATGTATATAGAAGAGGCTTTAAGGCAACTAAATGATATAAAAGTATATGGAAAAAATCTCATCAGATCCAACAAAAAATATACAGGTCATTTTATCCAATTTTTTAACTAAAGGTTTTAACTTAAATATTTTAAACAAACATGAGTTCAAGTTTTTAAATAATTTCCTATCATTCCTGTAATTTATTTTCTCCCAAAAATCCATAAAGATGAACACCAACCTCCAGGTAGACCCATTGTTTCTGGGATAGGATCTCTTTTATGTAACCTCTCACAATATATTGATACTATTCAAATTGATTTTATAATAGAAGGTATCAATATAATTCTTAAAAATAATTATTTTTGGTTTTTAGATTTGTTTTATTTACAAGAGAGAGGTACTGCTATGGGGACTAGGTTTGCCCCCAGTTACGCTAATTTGTTAATGGCTGTTTGGGAAACCCATGCGATTTGGGGCGATCATGCATGGCGGGCAAACCTAGTCACATATTTTAGATATATAGACGACCTTTTTTTTTTTTTTTATTTGGGAGGGCACCGAACAAAATCTTATTGCTTTTATTGACAATTTGAATAACACCAGTGGTATTATTTTAACTCATGAATTCAGTAGGGAAACCATCAATTTTTTAGACCTTAATATTTTTATAAAGGATGGACAACTTCAAACTAAAACTTTCTTCAAGAAGTGAAAATTTGGTGAAACGTAATTATTTTAACATGACATACAAAGTGTTTTTTTCTTTTTTTCTCTGTCTGAGCAGCCATGTTGGGTCTGACTCTACTGTTCTCTGACCATTGCTGCTGCGATTGCTCTGTGTAACACTGCAGCAGCAAACAAACTAGGTTGACCAGCAGTTATTTAGAGAACAGTAGAGTCTGACCCAACATGGCTGCTCGCTTTCCTGTATGTTACATGCTAGTAGTGAAGCAATATAAGGAAAATACACCATTTGTGTTCTACCATATGTAGCAATGATTCTTGACCGCTGTGTTAAGCCCTTGAAATGATTCTCTGTGTCATTTTAGTGGGTCCAAATAGGTAGACAACTAATTATGAGGGCCACAAGGGCATGCCCATACATGAACTGTACAAGCACTGTGTTTCCCAGTGCAGCATATATGATCAAGGATATAATTTTTCAATTGTAGGGTAATATCTTCTTGGTCCAAGAATAAATCTGACTGCCATTCTGTAGTCAAATTTTTTTTTTTCCTTGTTTGTTGCAATATTGGGAGTGTTTCAACCTGTTTTTTTGCTTTCTTTTGGCTCAACAGAAATAACAGATGTGAGGAAGGCTGAACTTGATGATACATGTCTCTTTTCAGCCTGTGTAACTATATAAACAGAGAGCGTTCTGCTTCAATTTATCTAACATTTATTTTAATGTTAATAGTATTACACTTGAAGAATGGGTCACTCTGTCACATTCATAATTTGGGTCCCAAGAACAAAAGAACCACTGGCACGTGGCCTGATTTGACCATTTAGTTGAAGGGCACTTTAAAATTCATTCATCTTGATATTGACCCATTCAAGGATTCTTGTGTATGTCAACTTGGTAAATATATATATATTTTTTTTTCTAGCAAATAAAGGTACTTATAATTTTTAAGTGGTAAATGTATTTGTTTTGAATCACTCAAAGAGCAACAGGTTAATGATGTGGCAAAACCACAAAAAAATACATTTAAATTTCTCCAAAAAAAAATGTTCGTTCTTACAGATGCCACAAACCCGGACAGCATTAAGAAAGCTGTGAAGAATGTGGAGGAGCATCTGGAGGGCGCTGGGTTGAATCTTTTGCTGAACAATGCTGGCATCATGTCGCACGTCAACCTTGATAATGTGGACTCTGAGGACATGATAAATGTATTCAAAACTAATGTAGTCGGACCCATGCAAGTGAGCCAGGTAGGGGACACTCTGTTAAATTTTTTACGTACTCCTTACTATTTAACTGCGTATTTCTAAAATCTGAAATGTGCCACTGTGATCAAACGCCTCGAATTTTGCTTGGCAAACTCTTCTGAAGAAATCAATACCCCCGATGCTTGTGGCAATAATGTGTGAGGTTACAGTGCCATACAAGAGGCATGACTAAGTTTTTACAATAAGAAAAAAAAAATAGATGACTTTAATGGCTATATTCTGCAGTTGGGGGCATTGTAGACGTTTAACTGTTCAAATCACCTTATAGATGCATACTATTTGTGAAAGTAGACCCCACAAGGTATGTGATATATTTTTTTTTCGAGCCTTATTACACAGCCATTTTAGTACCAATTTCTTTCAAAGTTTATAGTATTTTATTTTTAAATTTTTTTATGTGCAAATTGCACTTTAGCAGTTTATTTTGTAAACCGTATATGTGCTACTGTAATAAAAATCACTAAACTGTGCTCAGCTACATATCCTAAGTACAGAATGACCCCCTTGTCGTATATCCTTTTTCAAGGTTTTGTGAAAATACACAGCTGATTTTATAACGTGCCCATGGCTGTTTTTTTTTTGTTTTTGTTTTTTTATGACAAATTAAAGAGGAGTCTATTATGCATTTGCAGCCATTTTAGTATCTCACATATTTTAATTATTCCATAAATGCATACTGTGACAGACCCCTCTGTCTTGAAACTATGCTTCTATTCCTTTGCCTTCGTCTGTCTTTCGGTTAATTGCCTGTCCGTACCCTCCGTTCACTTATTTCACAAACTACCAAACGATCAATCACTTAGGAGCTGGAGTGTGCCATCAATTGACCTCCCAGAAACTGCGGTTAACCGCAGCTTAATTTGTGAACGTTGGGAGGTTGCTGTTCGTGTAACTTCCACGTGGCGGTGGCCATTTTAAAGTCCCGGCGCCCAAACTACGGAACTGAAAACGAACACCGCTGAAGCCACCGACCTCCCTTCTCTGCCATCCAGCACACGAATGTCGGTCCGTTTGGTACTTTCCGTCACGAATAGACGCACCCCAGATAGCCATCCCATGGAGCCCATTCGTATACCGAAAGGCAATGTGAAAGACTTCAGCTCCATGGCGATTGAAATATTCATGGAAATAATTGGATTACTTCCCAATTATCTCCAGGATAGAGAGGAGGGTTTATCTACACCAAAGGGGGGCTGTTTATGCTGGTGCCACTGTGATTGGCTACTGTATCCATATTGTCCCAGTCTTCCATCTGGTCCCCTTGGGGAGTGTCCACCAGGTGGGAGACCTGCATAAATACCAGGCAGGTAGCCCTCAATAAACTAGATCTCTGCTTAACCCTCAATACGGAGCTTGGTCTTGTACTTGGGGGTATTGGATTCGTAGGATTTACTTGTTCGACTGTTTGGTTCGTGAAGGATTTTGTATGTTTCCTGTTCGGCTAATTGGAACTGCTGTTAGCTTCTTCTTCATTCAGAAAGGGAACGTCCTCAGCGGTATTAACCTCTCGTATACTGGGGTGTACCGTAACACATACCATTTGCAAAAGTGGAAACTCACATTATATTTTTTTTTTTTTTAGCTTAATTGAGATATTTAAAAAAAATAATTACGTTTTGTGGTTATTTATTTTAAAATTTTTACATTTGCAATCTATTTTTTATATATATATATATATATATATATATATATATATATATTTTATTTTATTTCTTTCCTGTCCAAAAGATTAACAAACGTATTTGCATTGCCACAATGACACATGCAAGCTTTGCAGCATAAACATTATCATGGATATATATATGGATATATATATATATTATTATTTTTTTTTTTTTTTTTCATTATTTAAAAAGCATGCTTTAGTAGAACACACCAGTTGGTAGGTAATCAGAAATAGTTGGTATAAATCGCAGTGTCAACAAACAGTATATCTAGCCACAAGATAACCATTTATAACATGTTTGATCTATATATGAAGAAGTAATTATGAAAAACCGCCAGTATAAGGGCTAATAGTTATTGACAAGAGGGAGTTATAAAATGTCAATATAAAGTGGTAACTTTATATTGATGGCATTGCATCCTCACTCTTAATATTTTCATTGGCATTTGACGCAATAAACAATCTTAATCCTTAATTCTAAACCAAACCCTATATCTAATAATAAACCCAACCTTAATCTTAACCAATACCCTAAATCTTTGCCTAATCATAATTTTAACCTTAATCTTGCTTTGAACCCTTCAAATTGTTTGAAGTATTTCATCTGCTGATGTCAGCAGAGGAATTCCCTTGCTGGCCTAGTCCTAATCTGAAACCTAATCCTAAATTTAATTCTAAACCCATCTTGAAGATAAACTGAATGCTAAACCTACTATTTATTCTAAACGTAATCTTAATCCCTAAAGGATCACTATAGGGTCAGGAATATAAACGTATTCCTGACCCTATAGTGAAAACACACCATTTATGTGGCTTGCCCCCTTAACTCCCTCAGAATGTGTTAAAAAAATGTTTATGAAAAAATGGGTTAACCCTAGCTGGACCAGGCACCCAGACCACCTTATTAAGCTGAAGTGGTCTGGGTGCCTAGAGTGGTCCTTTAACCCCTAAAGTTAGGTCAATACCAGGGACCTCTTGGCACCATAAACAACGTAATTTAAAGTTGAAGTTATTATGGTGCCCTGAGTGTTCCTTTAAGAAGAATAACTTGAAAATCTGCAAATAACCCAAAATCTTTATAAATACTCACATCAGTGACCATTATAAGAGGCTCAACTGACATCATAGTCTAGTGCAGTGATGGCGAACCTTTTTGAGCCCGAGTGCCCAAACCGCAATACATGCCAACTTTTTTTCCCTCAAAGTGCCAACATGGCAATTAAACCTGAATACTGAGGTTTACGTTTAGAAAAAACTACTCGTACAGTTAACAACTTTTGTTTTAAAAGAAGAACACAACAGAGAGTTAAATTATACAAATTTTAAATAATGATATAAATTAAGCTTATATTAGTATCTCCAACAAATGCAATACATACACACAGACTGCTGAACACATTCACACACCAACTGCTTAATACATACACACACCGAGACACAGACAGACTGCTAAATACACACACAGTCCGTTAAATACACGCACACTCCTGAGTACGCAGTCTGCTGAATACACGCACGCAGTCTGCTGAATACACACACACACTGCTGAATACATAAAGACTGCTGAACACACACACATATACTGCATTGAGGGGTGCAGTGTATGTGTCTGTGTGTGTGGGGGGTGGGGTGCTGT
>OW240923.1:59459931-59490719 GCA_933207985.1 Pelobates cultripes
GACTTATGCAATCCTACCTCAAAGATTCTATGTCACTTTTAAATTTTTTACATAATTTTACTTGGAAGTCTAATTTCATTTTAGTTACTTGTGACGTACAATCTCTTTATACCATCATCCCCCACGATATAGGATGCCAAGCTGTAAAAAAGATTTTAACCCGTGAAGTGAAAATTCCGGCTATTCAAATTGATTTTATAATAGAAGGTATCAATATAATTCTTAAAAATAATTATTTTTGGTTTTTAGATTTGTTTTATTTACAAGAGAGAGGTACTGCTATGGGGACTAGGTTTGCCCCCAGTTACGCTAATTTGTTAATGGCTGTTTGGGAAACCCATGCGATTTGGGGCGATCATGCATGGCGGGCAAACCTAGTCACATATTTTAGATATATAGACGACCTTTTTTTTTTTTTTTATTTGGGAGGGCACCGAACAAAATCTTATTGCTTTTATTGACAATTTGAATAACACCAGTGGTATTATTTTAACTCATGAATTCAGTAGGGAAACCATCAATTTTTTAGACCTTAATATTTTTATAAAGGATGGACAACTTCAAACTAAAACTTTCTTCAAGAAGTGAAAATTTGGTGAAACGTAATTATTTTAACATGACATACAAAGTGTTTTTTTCTTTTTTTCTCTGTCTGAGCAGCCATGTTGGGTCTGACTCTACTGTTCTCTGACCATTGCTGCTGCGATTGCTCTGTGTAACACTGCAGCAGCAAACAAACTAGGTTGACCAGCAGTTATTTAGAGAACAGTAGAGTCTGACCCAACATGGCTGCTCGCTTTCCTGTATGTTACATGCTAGTAGTGAAGCAATATAAGGAAAATACACCATTTGTGTTCTACCATATGTAGCAATGATTCTTGACCGCTGTGTTAAGCCCTTGAAATGATTCTCTGTGTCATTTTAGTGGGTCCAAATAGGTAGATAACTAATTATGAGGGACACAAGGGCATGCCCATACATGAACTGTACAAGCACTGTGTTTCCCAGTGCAACATATATGATCAAGGATATAATTTTTCAATTGTAGGGTAATACCTTCTTGGTCCAAGGATAAATCTGACTGCCATTCTGTGGTCAAATTTTTTTTTTTCCTTGTTTGTTGCAATATTGGGAGTGTTTCAACCTGTTTTTTTGCTTTCTTTTGGCTCAACAGAAATAACAGATGTGAGGAAGGCTGAACTTGATGATACATGTCTCTTTTCAGCCTGTGTAACTATATAAACAGAGAGCGTTCTGCTTCAATTTATCTAACATTTATTTTAATGTTAATAGTATTACACTTGAAGAATGGGTCACTCTGTCACATTCATAATTTGGGTCCCAAGAACAATAGAACCACTGGCACGTGGCCTGATTTGACCATTTAGTTGAAGGGCACTTTAAAATTAATTCATCTTGATATTGACCCATTCAAGGATTCTTGTGTATGTCAACTTGGTAAATATATATTTTTTTTTTTCTAGCAAATAAAGGTACTTATAATTTTTAAGTGGTAAATGTATTTATTTTGAATCACTCAAAGAGCAACAGGTTAATGATGTGGCAAAACCACCAAAAAATACATTTAAATTTCTCCAAAAAAAATGTTCGTTCTTACAGATGCCACAAACCCGGACAGCATTAAGAAAGCTGTGAAGAATGTGGAGGAGCATCTGGAGGGCGCTGGGTTGAATCTTTTGCTGAACAATGCTGGCATCATGTCGCACGTCAACCTTGATAATGTGGACTCTGAGGACATGATAAATGTATTCAAAACTAATGTAGTCGGACCCATGCAAGTGAGCCAGGTAGGGGACACTCTGTTAAATTTTTTACGTACTCCTTACTATTTAACTGCGTATTTCTAAAATCTGAAATGTGCCACTGTGATCAAACGCCTCGAATTTTGCTTAGCAAACTCTTCTGAAGAAATCAATACCCCCGATGCTTGTGGCAATAATGTGTGAGGTTACAGTGCCATACAAGAGGCATGACTAAGTTTTTACAATAAGAAAAAAAAATAGATGAATTTAATGGCTATATTCTGCAGTTGGGGGCATTGTAGACGTTTAACTGTTCAAATCACCTTATAGATGCATACTATTTGTGAAAGTAGACCCCACAAGGTATGTGATATATTTTTTTTTCGAGCCTTATTACACAGCCATTTTAGTACCAATTTCTTTCAAAGTTTATAGTATTTTATTTTTAAATTTTTTTACGTGCAAATTGCACTTTAGCAGTTTATTTTGTAAACCGTATATGTGCTACTGTAATAAAAATCACTAAACTGTGCTCAGCTACATATCCTAAGTACAGAATGACCCCCTTGTCGTATATCCTTTTTCAAGGTTTTGTGAAAATACACCGCTGATTTTATAACGTGCCCATGGCTGTTTTGTTTTTGTTTTTTTATGACAAATTAAAGAGGAGTCTATTATGCATTTGGAGCCATTTTAGTATCTCACATATTTTAATTATTCCATAAAACTGTGACAGACCCCTCTGTCTTGAAACTATGCTTCTATTCCTTTGCCTTTGTCTGTCTTTCGGTTAATTGCCTGTCCGTGCCCTCCGTTCACTTATTTCACAAACTACCAAACGATCAATCACCTGGGAGCTGGAGTGTGCCATCAATTGACCTCCCAGAAACTGCGGTTAACCGCAGCTTAATTTGTGAACGTTGGGAGGTTGCTGTTCGTGTAACTTCCATGTGGCGGCGGCCATTTCAAAGTCCCGGCGCCCAAACTACGGAACTGAAAACGAACACCGCTGAAGCCACCGACCTCCCTTCTCTGCCATCCAGCACACGAATGTCGGTCCGTTTGGTACTTTCCGTCACGAATAGACGCACCCCAGATAGCCATCCCATGGAGCACATTCGTATACCGAAAGGCAATGTGAAAGACTTCAGCTCCATGGCGATTGAAATATTCATGGAAATAATTGGATTACTTCCCAATTATCTCCAGGATAGAGAGGAGGGTTTATCTACACCAAAGGGGGGCTGTTTATGCTGGTGCCACTGTGATTGGCTATTGTATCCATATTGTCCCAGTCTTCCATCTGGTCCCCTTGGGGAGTGTCCACCAGGTGGGACACCTGCATAAATACCAGGCAGGTAGCCCTCAATAAACTCGATCTCTGCTTAACCCTCAATACGGAGCTTGGTCTCGTACTTGGGGGGTATTGGATTCGTAGGATTTACTTGTTCGAATGTTTGGTTCGTGAAGGATTTTGTATGTTTCCTGTTCGGCTAATTGGAACTGCTGTTAGCTGCTTCTTCATTCGGAAAGGGAACGTCCTCAGCGGTATTAACCTCTCGTATACTGGGGTGTACCGTAACACATACCATTTGCAAAAGTGGAAACCATGAGGACACTCACATTATATTTTTTTTAGCTTAATTTAGATATTTAAAAAAAATAATTAAGTTTTGTGGTTATTTTAAAATTTTTACATTTGCAATCTATTTTTTTTTTTTTTTAATATATATTTATTTATTTTATTTCTTTCCTGTCCAAAAGATTAACAAACGTATTTGCATTGCCACAATGACACATGCAAGCTTTGCAGCATAAACATTATCGTGTGTGTGTGTGTGTGTGTGTGTGTGTGTGTGTGTGTGTGTGTGTGTGTGTGTGTGTGTATATATATATATATATATATATATATAATTTTTTTTTTTTTTTTCATTTATTTAAAAAGCATGCTTTAGTAGAACACACCAGTTGGTAGGTAATCAGAAATAGTTGGTATAAATCGCAGTGTCAACAAACATTATATCTAGCCACAAGATAACCATTTATAACATGTTTGATCTATATATGAAGAAGTAATTATGAAAAACCGCCAGTATAAGGGTTAATAGTTATTGACAAGAGGGAGTTATAAAATGTCAATATAAAGTGGTAACTTTATATTGATGGCATTGCATCCTCACTCTAAATATTTTCATAGGCATTTGACTCAATAAACAATCTTAATCCTTAATTCTAAACCAAACCCTATATCTAATAATAAACCCAACCTTAATCTTAACCAATACCCTAAATCTTTGCCTAATCATAATTTTAACCTTAATCTTGCTTTGAACCCTTCAAATTGTTTGAAGTATTTCATCTGCTGATGTCAGCAGAGGAATTCCCTTGCTGGCCTAGTCCTAATCTGAAACCTAATCCTAAACTTAATTCTAAACCCATCTTGAAGATAAACTGAATGCTAAACCTACTATTTATTCTAAACGTAATCTTAATCCCTAAAGGATCACTATAGGGTCAGGAATATAAACGTATTCCTGACCCTATAGTGAAAACACACCATTTATGTGGCTTGCCCCCTTAACTCCCTCAGAATGTGTTAAAAAAATGTTTATGAAAAAATGGGTTAACCCTAGCTGGACCAGGCACCCAGACCACCTTATTAAGCTGAAGTGGTCTGGGTGCCTAGAGTGGTCCTTTAACCCCTACAGTTAGGTCAATACCAGGGACCTCTTGGCACCATAAACAACGTAATTTCAAGTTGAAGTTATTATGGTGCCCTGAGTGTTCCTTTAAGAAGAATAACTTGAAAATCTGCAAATAACCCAAAATCTTTATAAATACTCACATCAGTGACCATTATAAGAGGCTCAACTGACATCATAGTCTAGTGTGTATCCTTGGTGTCTATAGTAGGTGCTTGTCTATCAGTATGGTGCATGATGTCGCCTATATTTGAACCCTTTTATACATTTAGAATTACTGTATTTGATCTCTGAAAACATGTAGTTCAACCAGTTTAACACATTTAACCTTGAGATAAAACTTTTTACAATTCTTTTCAAAGGCATTTTATCCTTTGCTGAAAGAATCAGCAGATGCTCGTTCCCAGGAGCCATTGAGTTGCAAGAAAGCAGCAGTGGTGAACATTTCTTCTGTGCTGGGATCAATTGAAAGAACTTCTGTTACATATGACCCAGCCAAGCAAGTAGTCTCTTACAGAATCAGTAAGGTATAAAAGGAAAAGTGTATGTTTGTAAAAATGTTAAAAGATGGGAAATGTGGTTAAAAATGTTATTCAATGCTTAGTGTAAAAAATAAAAAAAGTCACAGGGCACTGGGAGTAAGGTACTCGCTGTAAATACTCAGTGGAATGCCCAACATCCTGCACACGCCTTCGGGGAGGGTTTTTGGACATGTGCAAGGCAGGGAAGTCACCACTGTTAAAATAACCTCCAGATTTCTCCTGGGAGAGTCACTTCTCCCCTCCCCCTAAATCAACCCTGATTGCCCCATATCTCTCTGCTCAGATGTTTTGTGAACTTTTAAAGTTACCAATCATTATTGTCTACAGTTTCTGCATATCCATGTATCGACCCCTGCCTGTCTTTGACTTTGAACCTATGCTGTCTGGACTGACCTCTTGCATTAGGAATAACTCCTTGCAAGTTCATGCATATTGAGCCCATTCACCACAAACTGATAAATTCTAGATATGTCTAGTGGAATTAAATGAAAGCCATTTACCCAGGAATACTTCACCCTGATCTGTATTCTTCTACTTAAGAAAAGGACCTTTTTGGCACTAGAACCACTGCATTAAACATGTTCCTTTAAGGAATGAGAAAGGGAAAGGGCTATGCATTACTACTCTAAGAGTTTAATTCATTATTCTAATTGTGACAGC
Source organism: Pelobates cultripes (assembly GCA_933207985.1). Lineage (NCBI taxonomy): Eukaryota > Metazoa > Chordata > Amphibia > Anura > Pelobatidae > Pelobates > Pelobates cultripes. The sequence continues at coordinate 59,465,599 of OW240923.1, forward strand.
TTAGAAAAGGATGGTCATTCAGTTACGAAGAATTTAAAATAGTAATTACACTGTAACATCTTCCGCTAGATTTTATGGCCCTATTTTAATCTTCAATGGTATTAATTTTTTGTGGAAGGACTGTTAACTTCCATTTTATATAATTGTAGGCTGCGTTGAACATGTTGACAAAATGTCAAGCGGAAGGTTACAGAACTGATGGTATTCTGTGCACAGCAGTTCATCCAGGATGGGTTAAAACTGACATGGGAACAGAAGGAGTGAGTTGGTCATTTTTACAAATTTTGCACACAAATTATGTATATTTGTTTTTATTTTATTTTTTTTATTTTTTTTTTCTTCAGTAAAGCTATATTATACCTTTTTTGAGATTACCATACTTAAATACATAGAGTTTAACTCCTTAAGGACACATGACATGTGTGACATGTCATGATTCCCTTTTATTCCAGAAGTTTGGTCATTAAGGGGTTAAAGATCATTATCTTTGTATATATGACTTTGTACACTGTTAAGCCACAACATTAAAACCAATGACAGATGTAGTTAATAACATTGATTATATTGTTACAATAGCACCTGTCAAGCTATGGGATATATTGGGGAGCAAGTAAACAGCCAGTTCTCGAATTTCATGTGTTGGAAGCAGGAAAAATTGACAAGTGAAAAGATATGAGTGACTTTGACAAGGGCCAAATAGTGATGAACGACTGGGCCACATCATCTCTAAAACATAAAGTCTTGTTGGGTGTATGCAGTGATTAGTACCTAGCAAAGGTGGTGCAAGGAAGGAAAACTGATTAGCATGGTTTCAGGATCATGGGCACCCAAAGCTCAATGTTGCCAGTGAGAAGCAAAGGCTAGCCAGTCTGATTTGATCACACACAAGAGCTTCTGTAGATAAAATTCCAGAAAAACTTGCTGGTCATGATAGAAAGGTGTTAGAACACACAGTGCATTACAGTTTGTGTATGGGGCAGTGTAGCCGCAAACCGCTCAGTGTGAAAATGATGACCTCTTTCCACCGCCGAAAGCACCTTCAGGGGAGACGTGAGCATCAAAAGTAGACCACGGAGTAATGGAAGAAGGCTGTGTGGTATGATTAATCACATTTTCTTTTAGATCAGGTGGATGGCCATATGCGTGTTCAGTGTTTTTCCTGGGGAAGATATGGCAGCAAAATGAGAAGATGGCAGGCCGACGGAGGCAGTGTTCCACTGGGAAACCTTGGGCAACTACAAAATGGTGGAACACTAGGTTCCAAAAAGTGGTTAATGTTATATACAGCATAAAAAAAGTATCAATTAGTGTACCGCAGAAGCTAAGGGAGGGCTAAGGCTAAAATCAGGAAATGTGTATCTAATCAGGCTTTATTGAGTTGTGCCTCAGAAATACTAACTGAAATAGATAAAATAAGGGATAGCAGATAAGGGGGAATGGATCTCAGAGTACAGTGGTAATGGTGGAAACTGGTTCTAATATTGCAGGAAGCAATCATATGGCCAAAGGTAACAAGGTACTAGTGCTGTATGTTTCTCCATTTGTACACCCTTGTTACAAGGTAAATTTGTAGGTACATTTGTTAGATTTTAACCTGTAAACGTCTACAGTAAATTAAGATAAATGCAGTGATTGTATATTTTGCATTGTTTATGACCCAAAGGAAACTATAAATAGGGTCAGCTAGCCAATACCTTTCCTGTTTTAGGGACAACAGCCTACTATCAGTACGGGGCAGAAAATGAATACCGGCCATAAAGCATATCTCAGTTCCTGTGCTAAGTCAACAACTTAGATCTTATCCCTTATCTGCTATCTCCTATTTTGTCTATTTCAGTTAGTGTATCTGAGGCACAACTCAATAAAGCCTAATTAGATACACATTTACTGATTTTAGTCTGAGCCCTCCCTTAGCTTCCCCGGCACACTATTTGATACTTTATATCCTGCTGTATACAACATTTACCAGTTTTCGGAACCTAGTGTTCCACCATTAGTTGTCTAATCTTTATGGTTCATACCCAGGAAAGACTGGTACTATCCTCTCAGATTCTTTTTCACCGGACCTGGTGGCCGAGTGAAAAAGCTGTTTAGATTATTGTGAACCTTGGGTCCTGGTATTCATGTGGATGTACACATATACCACCTACCTAGAGATTGTTGCAGACCACATAACCCATTCATTGCAATGATGTTCTCTGATGTCTGTGGCCCCTTTCAGCAAGAAAATGCACCCTGCCGCACTTTAAGAAATGTTCAAAAATGCTTTGAGGAACATGGAAAAAAGATGTTGCCCTGCCTCCAAATTTCCCAGATCTCAATCTAATTGCGCACCTGTGGGATGTGCTGGAACAACAAATCCAATCCATGATCCAGTTTTGTTTTTTAATTTTTCCTCTTTATTCATTTTATATTTTTCTTTGATAGGAGTCCCAAAACAATATATGGTATTTGGGCTTCCAAATTTTTGAACACAAGAATGCATACAATAATGAGATAAGCCTTGTTCCTTCTTTTACCCATCCAACTGGCCCTTTGTGATGTAAAAATCTCTTGTTTCTATTTGTAATGTAGATGTAGAATTTTTACCTCACTAAGAACTATTCTTTTGGAGAGCAGTATATCCGATAAGGTTTGTTTGAAACCTTTTCCTCCAGTTGTCAAGTAACCAGATGCATCCTGCTATCACTAGGGATTTGGTAATGTCTCCGCTGGTTAAGAAGGTAATCCACAGTCAAGCGCTGAAAAGTAAGGCAATATCCCAAATCTCCCAGTAACCGGACGAAACACAGTTCTGAGAGTCAACTGAGGCTTTATTCACAGGCTCCACAATTTATACAATTCCCCATGCTAGGGGTTTCCTGAGTCCTATCCCAGGGGTATTCCAGGAGTGGACTAAGTGGGGAACTTAAAGTACAGAGCATTTCTCCCATCAGGCACTGCTGCACGAGAGGGATCCTCCCACTGGAATGTACCGTTAAGTGGATTATCCCTCCGTGCAGCAGAACCGGCAATTTACATTAAAACACACAACTTTTTGAATATTAGGTTGATTTGCACGAATGGACGTTCGGTAGATAGCTGGGGTTTGAGCGCATCATTCGTGAGATTACCGCTCAGATCCCAGCTAAAACAACCGAATGCCGCACGAAAAACATTCACCAAAACATGCATTCAAAAGACCTATTGGCATATGGGGAATAAAATACCGAACGGCCTGGAAGTCCAGCGGTGTTCGCGCCGTCAAGTAGCCGTTTTTAGTACCACGCGCTCGACGACCAAACACCGCTGGGGGAACAAAGGATCCAAGATGGCCGACCGCCGCGTGGTCGGTAGTCGAACGACGGCCACCTAGGAGAGCCTCTAATTACCGATTGCAACATTGTTGCAATCGGTTAACAAGCGCCACACGTCTTTTAATGTGTGGGCTATTACAGGGTGGTTTATTCGGTTCACGAACGGCCCGCAAAGGTGCCGTTCGTGAAATGAAATGAAATACAGCTATCTGCTTTCGGCAGATAGCCAGTACAGGCAATACAATGTTATACAGTCAGCATACATTACACCCAGGGACATACATATCACCACAGCCATACAGGCAGCCCTTAAAGCCACAGTCTCTGTATAATGTCCAAGTGGCTAGGTTTGCCATAGGTAACACTTAGATACTTCGTGAAATTGGTCAGTGGCCTCATCCATAATGACTGGACTGCAGACCTGTTATTGACATTCAAACTATTCAATTATACTGCTAAAGAACTAACTAATCACAATAGGTTCCTTAGTATCAACAGTCACCAGGGGTGATAAGAGTGTCTTCATTTCCTATGATTCGCTGTCCTGATTGAACTATTTTAGGTACATTTGTTAGATTTTAACCTGTAAATTAAGATAAATGCAGTGATTGTATATTTTGCATGGTTTATCGTTGATTGTATGTAAGGTATAGTTTTCTAAAATTTTAAATATTTAATTTTTTTATTTTTGTTTTACAGGCATTGCTCACCACGGAACAAAGTGCAAATGGAATTTTGAAAGTCCTTGGCTCTCTCACTGAGAAAGAAAATGGGATTCTAATGGCATGGGATGGAAAGGTCATCCCTTGGTGAACAGAGCCATTATTAAAATATTCAGCTTTGTTGTATCTACCTCTGCTCTATATATCACAGAAATTCCACAACATTTTATTGCTGAATAGCAATGAAGATAAGGATACTGTGGTGGTGGGTGGTGTGTTAGTAAAGATTCTAGTAATATATTTACTCTACCTCTTTTAACATAATGATTTACTAACCTGTTTGGGCCTAGTAAAATTTTACTCTGTTGCTTACTGGTCCTCCTGCAGTTCATTTTTTACTATATGTGAAATCCAATGTAAAAAATGATCTTCTATTTATTCCTAGTGGGATACAGGACTGGTATACCAGTTTTATCTATCTTTATAGTTTTTAAATTTCTCTCTGTCTATGACAAGGACATATTTTAACATAAAAATCATGCAAATTAGTTAACTCTGCAGTGCTGTATGCATGATACATGATACATGAATTCAGCACTATTGGGAAAAACAATTTCGGAGTTGGTTTGTTGAAATCACGAACATCTGAGGCATTATGGGGATGCAAAGTTGTCCAGAACTTGAAACTTATGTGACATTAAAGGTACACTGTAGGCACTGCATCTGCTTTATCTTATTAAACTGGTTATAGTTTCTGGAGGTTCCCTGGTACCATCATTTCATTTATCAATAACTTTTTTTTTTTTTTTATATTTTTATGGTTTAAGCAGGGGTTCCAAATTCATTTTTCCAGTGGAACCCTTTGACATAGTGTATCAACATAGTGTGTCAAGGTGTGTGTATGTGCCAGTGTGTATATATCTGTGTCAATGTTTGTGTGTATGTATGTATCTGACACACAGACACACACACACACACACATACATTATGTATGTATCTGTCTGTGTGTCTGTGTTTGTATGTGCCAGTGTGTGAATCTGACACACACATACACACTGGCACAAAGATACACACACTGACACAGATATATACACCTTGACAAACAGCATGTATCTGTGTGTATGTATGTATCTTTGTGTCAAGATGTGTTTTGTATGTGTGTGTGTTTATATGTATCTGACACTCAGCTACACATACACACACTGATGCACTCAGTGACAAATACACACAGTGACATACACACACTTGCACCCACAGATACACAAAGTGGCACATACACACACTGACACACACAGTGTCCGATACACACACTGACACTCAGATACAGACACTGACATACACACAGGCACATACACACACATACACAAACCTTGACACACATATACACACACTGACACACATACTCTTTGACAGACACACACACACTCTTTGACAGACACACACACATATACACTCACTGACAAGCACATATACTCTTTTACAGACACACACACATACATACTCATACACTCACTGACAAGCACATATACACTCTCACTGACAAAAACACATACTCTCTAACGCACACACAAACTCCCTTACAGGCACACATACAATTTATTTTTTTTAATTTTACTCCACCCGGCCTCCCTACCTTTGGGAGTGCTGGCATGGAGTCTCTATGTCCCTGTGGTCCAGTGGGGCTGCTGGGCTGAATGTACGGTCCCTGGGGCTGCTGAGCGTCTGGCGTGTGGTCCAATGGAACAGTGATCTCCCTGCTCAGCTCCCTCGCGTGCCTCTTAGTGGAGCCGGAGTGACGTCCTATTCCGGCTCCAGCATCACTGATATGCTTGCAAGGGAACTGAGCAGGGAGATCACTGCGGCCAGCAGCCAGTTTGTTTTCAGAAATTTTGGCGGAACCCCATTGTGAAACGCTCTTTAAAAGGAACACTATAGGGTCAGGAACACAAATGTGTTCCTGAACCTATAGTGTTAAAACCACCATCTAGCCCCCTTGCCTCCCTAAATATAGTAACATCTTACTTGTATTCAAGTCTGGAGCTGCTGGCTCTGCCTCTGACATCATCAGAGGTGGTGGTGTGAGCCATTCACAATGCTTCCCCATAGAACTGGCTGAGACTGTCAAGGAGGCAGATCAGGGACAGAAACCGCACAAGTCAAACACAACCCTGGCCAATAGGCATCTCCTCATAGAGATTAATTGAAACAATGCATGTCTATGAGGAAAGTTGTGTCTGCATGCAGAGGGTGCAGATACTGAATGTTGTGATTCATACTATGCAGGACTGCCCCAGGAACAACATCTAGCAGCCATCTGAGAAGTGGCCAGTGAAGTTATCACTAAGCTGTAATGTAAAAACTGCATTTTCTCTGAAAAGACCGTGTTTACAGCAAAAAGCCTGAAAGGAATGATTCTACTCACCAGATCAAATACAATAAATTGAAGTTGTTCTGGTGATTATAGTGTCCCTTTAATGCTAAATGAGGGTCCACTGCAGCCCATCACCTCTGTGCTGCTTTGGCTAATGAGGAAGTATTGGAATGGGCCTACCAGAACTCCAAATGACGGTATGACAACAAGGAAGTGTGTGATCTCTGCCTTAGCCACCACTCCGGAAGTGGCTGGAATGTGGGTAGTCAGGGACCCTTATTTAGTGTTAAACAGCTCTAAAGTGGTTTAAGGCTGAATGGAAGGACAGTGCCGGGGACTCCAGGTACTACAACCAATTCAAGAGTTCAAATGGTTAGAGTGACTACAGTGTACCTTGTTCACCTTTTACAGAGTGAAACATTTAGGAACTGACACTTCTCTGGAAGTGACTGTTCCTCTTTAGCTTGTTGCAATATAATACATTTGTTTTGTCATCTCTAGCTCTACAGGTTTTCATTACGTGTAATTAGTCAAATAATGGAATAGTAATTGACAATTGATTAAAAGCTAATTTTAGTACTTTTCATTTACTGGAGTCCTTCCTGATTTATATTGAAGGTTTGCAACATACATGCATATATTCATTTTTCCAGCCATTTAACATGACATCGGTGATATAGTTTAACGCTAGTAAAATTGTAATTTTTTTTTTCAGAGATTAGTAAAACTAGCCATGTATATAATGTTGCAGTTGCACTATTTACTAGCAAACATATTTGAAAGCCAGACAATCATAAAAATGGTTTTTTTGTTTTTTGTTTTTTTTTTACTTTTCACTACTCAGTCTGACTTTCTGCTGACATTTTTTGTTACAATGTCTGTAGTGAGCATACATCTGTTTCCATACTTTAGAAATATCATTGTGTTTAATATCATTGTGTTCTAATGGAGAGAATGGGAGGTGATCAAACATGCATAGCTTTTATTTTCTTTGTGGGTGTTAACATGTCAGTATGGGACACACTGAGCCACGGCCATCTTTGAAGTCAACCTGTATAGGAAAAATAGACTTCTTAAATCGCTTCCATTTACATTGAATACATCATATATCACAAATATCCTGAAAAATTCAATGTAAAATATAGAGATTTACTCATCTCTGCTTCGTTCCAGTGTCTTCAAGCTTTGTAAGTGTTATTCCTTATGTAGCACCAACCTCAAGGCCATCCTCTAGTCTTCTTTCTTTTTCCCTGCTGAGCAAAGGTTCCCTAAAGGAAAACCTACTTAGTGCCGCCGGCAAGCTGGATTTGTTGCCTTCATGCCGGTATCCGAACTGAGTGATGTCTCATCGCCACTTTCCTATATTTAATAGCCTCCATTTCCTGTGCACTGTAGTTGCTATGCTTAAGAGAGCAGAAGAACCTCCTGTGGGGAGGTGTTTTCAGCACTCCTTTGTCATTTAATGCTTCGGCATTGACCGAGAGCTGGGAAAAATAAATTGTAAATAGATCTCACAATCTGTACATTTGCTAGTAAAACTGCTTGCACAGTGTATTGGTGAAATTGTATGCCCTTTCAAAAGAACATACAGTAATTAAAAAGGTACTACAGGTGTTCTTTAACAAAAGAAGCAGCCCCCTGATTTAAAGGAGGCCACTGCAGTTGTCTTTGGATTCTATACCACCAGCCTTTTTTTATGATAAGCAAATCCAGATTTGACATAATCAGTGCCAGGGGCAGGAAAAGACAACTGGTATATGCATCTATAGCTGTGGTAGGAAACCTTTGGCACTCCAGATGTTGTGGTCTACATGTCCCATAATGAGATGTAGACCACAACATAAGAGGTGCCGAAGGTTGGTCTTGAGAATCCACTTCTTCCAAATCCTCAGTAGTAAGAACCAATGACAACAGAAGCCAGGAAGCTTCTCATGGCTTAATGATTGACGGAGCAATAGGATGTGAATTGTTCACCTTGTAAAGCAGACTTCTCCTACTCTACTCTAGGTGAGAGAGAACAGATATAGCTCAGACTGCAGTTCTGGGTCGACACAGCAACTGTAAGAGATCAACCAGACAAGCATCGTGTTTCAGGTTTCATACTGCATTTCTTCAAATACCTTTAGCAATGGACTGTGATCCAAATGGACCGGTGACCAGAAACCAGCCATGAATTGCAGTTTTGACCTTATAGGTTTCATCAGCCTGGTGCCGGTGAGATCAATCATGATAAAACTCCACATGTAGCAAATTAAAAAATATATATATACTGTATATCAAGTTGGACTTTGAGAAATCTTTCTTGGGCAGAGAAACCTCCCGCCCCCCAAAAAAAAATCACACTTCCACAAATGGCCCAGAGTTCCCAGCGTGACATGGAAATTAACAGACATCCTGGTTTAGACGTCTGTAGCGTACCACGGGTAATTCAACCGGTTACCTCCGATAATTCCTTCCTTCAGCCACTCTGGAACCATTAAACTAAGCAGACCTCCATTCCCCCCAGTAACTGGATGACACACAGCTCTGAGAGTACAACTGATCTCTTTAATTGGACATGGTACAGTCAAGTTATATACAGACCCCCTGTAGGGGTCTCCATACTATTAGATACCAGAAAGTTGGAGTGCGCTAGCAACTGCACTGGAGTCAGGATCTTCTCTTTCTCTAAGTACTCTGAAAAAATATACAGTATATAGTGCAGACTATCTGTATATACAGGGTATGCAAAATTAAAAGTATATCTAGGGATCAACTCACATGGACCAGAGCCCTATCACCCCGGGCTCTGGGTTTGAATTGCTCCAAGGGAGAGGGATAAACCCACAGTATAGCAAAACAGGATACTCTTCTGAATCAGATGTAATATCTAGGCAGTATAAACAAATAGAGAGGCAGGAGCCCAAATTGAATAGTATTAAACACAGTATTTATTTAAACAAAAGGTTAAAAACTCTTACTTGAAGTAGTGGGTTTGCCAGCAATAAACCCACAACTAGATAAGCAGGAATTTACACACAGAAAATGATACAGCTTAGACACTTCCTGGTACCGGTCACGTGACCGCTGGGACTGCCTCTCTCTGATGTCACATGTGACGCATTTTGCCCGCCTCCTGGGCTTCGTCTGACGACCGGAACCAGGAAGTTGAGCAATTCAAACCCAGAACCAGGGGTGATAGGGCTCTGGTAAATGTGAATTGATCCCTAGATATACTTTTAATTTTGCATACCCTGTATATACAGATAGTCTGTACTATATACTGTATATTTTTTCAGAGTACTCAGAGAAGATCCTGACTCCAGAGCAGTTGCTAGCGCACTCCAACTTTCTGGTATCTATTGCTAATTTGTGTCACTTAAGGGTAATGCAGCAGCACTGCTGATATTCTTAAGCGCTTTGACTCCATCTGGTCTCCATACTATTACACACAAACTCCTCCCCTGTGTTTGGGAGATAATGGAGTCAGGAACTGTAAAAGCTCAATCATCTCTCGGGTACAGGAAAGCATACAATTGTAAAACACCTCAAAAGTAAATTTTTCCATTTCAATTAAATTTTTTTTTTGTAAATTGCATAGTAATGTGAAAGGGGTCAGATGGTTTACCATATGTATTGATCCTTTGATTAATCAAAGGCTCTGCAAGGTGTGAAATGCTACCCTTGAAACGCCTGTATGTCTAGTTTGTCTCTTTAGGAAGTACTTTGATATGTAGATAGACTTGCTGGCTTCCACAGCAGGTGGTCACTCACAGTGCAGCATTTCTTGATTAACACACAGAATACATTTGACCAGGGCCGGACTGGGAGAAAAATTCGGCCCGGGCATTTTTTTAACACAGCGGCCCACTAAGAAGGGGGCGGGGCAGAGGAGGTGTGTTTTGTCATCACCAATGACAAACACGCCTCCTCTCAAAGTGAGCATGTTGGTTCAATGCTCTTCCAGGGCAGACCATGCGCAGAGCTCTGCTGAAGAGCTCTAGCATGATAAAAAAGCCCTGTATTTGTTCTGCACAGTGCAAGCAAATTTAATAACATGCTTGCACTGTGTTTCCTTGCAAATTGTCTCTGGTGTCTCTATAAAGATACCAAGAGACAAAAATGCCAGGAAAGAGTATTGTGCATGTGTTTGGAGCCTGCTTGTGGTATTGCGTGTGTGTAGAGTGAGCTGATTGTGGTGTGGTATTGTGTAATAAGGTTGGTTTTAGACATGTTGTGTTTGTGGTGTAATGTGATGCATATGTGGCATGGGGCTGTAGAGAATGTGTATAGGGGATAAAGCAAGTGTGTGCATACAGGCTATAGTGTGTGTGTGTATATAGGTGATGTAGTGTATGTTTAGGGGTGTAGTATGTGTTTGCTTACAAGGAATCTAGTGTGTGTATAGGGGATCCAGAGTGTGTATGTTAAGAGTGTAGTGTGTGTGTGTGTGTGTATATATATATATATATATATATATATAGTTGGAAGTATTGTGTATGTGTGTGGTGCAGTGTGTTGAGGGGGTTCTGTGTGTATGTGAGGGGTGCAGTATGTGTGTCTGAGGGTTGCGGTGTGTGATGTGTGTGAGAGTGCGGTGTGTGAGAGTGCTCTGTGTGATGTGTGTGTCTGATGAGTGTGAGAGTGCTGTGTGTGATGTGGTGATGTGTGTGAGAGTGCTGTGTATGATGTGTGTGAGAGTGCAGTGTGTGTGAGAGTGCTGTGAGAGAGAGTGCTGTGAGAGAGAGTGCAGTGTGTGTGAGTGTGCTGTGTGAGAGTGTGCTGAGTGTGAGAGTGCTGTGTGAGTGCTGTATAAATGTTAGAATGGATTGTGTGTGTGGGGGGGGAGGGGGGCTAAATAAATAAAGTAGGCATTATGTCCCCCCCTCCATTCATACCTTTAACATGGGAAGGGGGGACCGGCACGCTGTTCCATGGGATTCGGAGGCGGGGATCCCTGGTGGTCCTCGTGGTGAGATTCGGTCGTTGTCATGGCAACGCGCCGGATCTCGCGAGAGGAACCCGGCGGAGCTCTAAGTTAGAGCTCCGCCGGGTCCTCCGTCCTGGCGGCTGTCTCCCTCCCTCTCCTCCCCACCCCCCCCGCCGGCGGCCGCACTATACAGCATGTGGGCCAGTGAGGGAGATCTTTGATCTCCCTCACCGGCCCTTCATGAAAAACAGCGGGGCCGGCACTCGGATAGTGCCGGCCCTGCATAGACCGGCAGGGGAGATCCTGGGACCTCCCCTGCCGGCCTCGGCCCATGGACATCGCGGCCCACCGGGCATTTGCCCGGTGTGCCCGATGGCCAGTCCGGGCCTGCATTTGACACCTAACTATAATTTACAGTCTATAGAGCTGCTGACCCCCCCTTTTGTTGACCCACAGCTGCATATAAATACACACACTGCTCTATGTAGAATTCAGACACACAACACAGCGACATCTAGACACAGAAAACAGTCACAAAAATGGCGCTGCAAGCTTGTGGTCCGCGTCAAACAAATCAGGCCTCCCATCAAATATCTCCCCCTATAGAAATAGACAAATCTGTGGCCAGACCCACGACGGGCCTGCAACAAGTCTGTTGGACCTCCCCCTGAGTCCACATCCTTGGGGGTCAGACTGGACAAGTGGGTGGGCACATGTGAGTATGACACTCAGTGATGGCGTTCAGTCACAACTTCATATTGTAAAACACCATATTTTTACCTTCTTTATAAAATGCACACATTTTTGTGGTTAATCCTACAGGGATGTACATTATATCTTGGGTTGATTTAATTACATAAAATGTATCTCACTATATTATTGAATTTTATAGCCATATGTAAGAGAATTACCATCAACCCATTCACGTACGCAATGAAGTAAACACATTTGCCAGGATCTGCATCCATACCCTGCAATTTTGTATGCACAGTTGTAATCATTTCAAATGTGCTCATTCTAAACAAATGTTGTTTGCAAATGCTGTGCTGATAGCATAGCTAGCGCTACCATTCAAGTGATGGCTCTGCTGAGTTTCCATTGCAGCCCCCTGCAGCTACATGGGCCTTCCTGATTTATATTGAATGTTTGCAATATACATGCATGTATTCATTTTTGGACTGCATATATTGCAGGCTGCACCTCTTGCTCAGAGCAGCTCTCTGCTCCATTCCAGGCAAAGAATGGAAGGTGGCATTTTGAGAGGTCTGCTTCTATCTAGAGGGGCAGTTCTTACTGGCACCCACCAGACCACAAGGGAATGAAGATTAGAGCCCCACTAATTGCAAAAAGGTGAGCAGGAGGTGGTTCAATTAAAACAATAATAGAAAAACAAAACTAGCAGCAATGTGGAGGGAGGCTGGACATGGAAACACATTGTGTGTCTCTGTACATCTGTGTATGTGTATGTACCATACAGTATATATGGACATGTATCAAAGTGTTTCAGTGTTTGTGTGTGTGTGCGCATGTATTTGTTTCCAAAGTGGCAATATGGCTACAATTTGAGTGTGATATGGTGTGGGGATTATCATGGTAATGTGGCAACACATAAAACATAACCGTTTACAAGGGGATTTATGTGTGTCTCCCTCTATCTATATCTATATATATAAAAAGGTAATTTAGGCACTCACCCTTGAAGTCTTTTCAATACAGCTGCCTTTGGTGCTTACAACGTCCAAAATATATATAGGTAAATCGGTGAAATGGAGCACTCAGAAGGACTTCAACACGGTGTATTTATTGTAATGAAAAAATTACATCATAGTGCAAATAATCCTGATCGATGTTTCGACCCCTAAGGGTCTTGTCTGGTTGATCTTGAAAAAGATTTCACAGATTTACATATATATATATAAAAAATAAAGAATTAGGATGCACTCACAGGACTTAATAAAGGTGACAAAAAGTGTCTTTTAATTATTCCATGTGAAAAGTACAAATGAAGCAATCGACGTTTCGACCCTGTCGGGTCTTTTTCAAGATCAACTCATACAAATCAAAACAATGTTTATATATACAATATATCATAGAACACTTACCAAATGAGTGTATGGTGTGTAAGTGCTCGGCCCGTTACTACCCGGAAGTGAATGGAAGCCGGCCGTGACGTCACCCAATTCAGACGCACGCCGGAGGAAAGTAGTTACCATGGTGATCGTGATAACAGTGAATCATACGGGTGCAAGTAAAATAACAAGGAGGATTGTTGAAATATACTTCCAAATGGTATTAAAGAAATATGAAATGAAAAGTGCTAAAGGTGATCAAGACTGATAGTGAATAATGTGCCTCAAAAAACAAAAAAATGTGAAAAAGAAAAAGTAATAAATAAAGAATAAAAAAGAACGATGTTATTATTAATACTAACAAGGTCACATACTATATCTAAAAAAACACCATGGACTATGAATATCGCTACCAAAAGGGAGGAGAATAAAGCTAACTATAAAGTCACGAGACCAGCACAGGTACCTATACATAAGAGAGCCATGTGGATAATAAAGCCATATATATACTACAAGGATAATAAAGGAAAACCAAAAAGAAGACATTTGACTAAGCTAAGTCAGATATAGATATGGCTACAAGACAAATATATCAAAGGATATTGAATGCAACATGCAGTAAACCTATCTTGTATAAATAGTAGCCACTGGCAAAACTGAAACAAACAAATCAAGTATATGTAAAAAAAGAACTAAAGCACATTCCAATAATAGGAAGACACATCATAAGAGTACACATATGATGGTATATAAACAAATTACAAAAACATGGAATATACAATATTTTCATTTAAACCTTTTGGGGTTACTGTGTCTAAATGATGTATCCAGTAAGCCTCCCGCTGCAAAAGAATTTTGGAACGATCGCCTCCTCTTTCCCCTTAGGGTCTTGTCTGGTTGATCTTGAAAAAGATTTCACAGATTTACATATATATATATATATATATATATGTGTGTATGTGTGCAAAGATGCTCCCATTATGCTGAACGCTCCTGCAGGAAGTCTTGCGCCCAGGCAGATATTATAGATTCATATTGTGTTCATACAACGCATCCTTTGCCCTCGCAATCCCAGGCTTCTCTTTGACACCTTAAACTCTCTTCTTCGCCCTGCTGTGGCCACCCCCCAAACCAGTGGCATACACATGACCCATGGGCCCCCCCCCCGCCCCCCCCGCGCTTACTCGGCGCGGGTCGGGGCCGCAACACACGGCGGCGGGCACCTGGTTGTAGGGGTTGCAGGGCTGCGACCCTGCGACCGCGGTATGCACACACACTTAAAGGACCACTACAGACACCCAGATCACATCAGCTCAATAAAGTGTTTCACTGAGGGCTAATCCAGCCTCTGGTGGCTGTCTCATCTGAAAATCACAGTGAGAAGACACTGAATGTCCATAGGAAAGCATTGAGTAATGCTTTCCTATGGGCGGTTTAAATGCGCGCCTCGGGGGGCCCTGAGGTGGCCAGCTCCTGGGGCCCCCAGGAGAAGAGGCTGGCCCAGTGTGTACATACCGGGTCGCAGGGCGGCCGGGCCCCCTGGTGGGCCGGGCCCGGTTACGCCACTCCCCCAAACTAACCTTACAGCCGATAGCTTTGCATGCTACTTTACTGACAAGATTGAACAGCTAAGGAAAGAATGCTGTGATCCACCTTGTCGTTCTCTTTCTCAACCACATGTAGATCATGCCTTTCCTACCCTTTAGACTTTGTCCCCAGCTACTGAACAAGAGGTGGCTGTGCTTCTCCTTTCCTCTCGCCCCACCACTTGCCCGCTCAATCCTGTCCCATCTCACCTTATCAGATCTTAAACTGCTCTTTCACTTCTGGCGTTGTCCCTGCTAACCTTAAACATGCCACTGTAGTACCTATCCAGAAAAAAACATCTCTTGACCCGTCCTCCCCCTCTATCGTCCCATAACCCTGCTTCCTTTTTACTCAAAGCTTCTGGAAAGACTTGTCTTTACCTGTATGTCTCACTTTCTCAATACCAACTCTCTCCTTGACCCTCTTCAATCTGGCTTCCATTCTCTCCACTCTACTGCGACTGCTCTTATGAAAGTTACTAACAACCTAACTGCAGCTAAATCAAAAGACCACTACTCCATACTAATTCTTGACCTCTCTGCTGCCTTTGACACCGTTGACCATGCTCTCCTTCTTCAAACTCTTCAATCACTCAGTCTCTGGGACTCTGTCCTCTCGTGGTTTTCCTCTTATCTCTCCCAACGCTTATTTTGTGTCTTCTTTTTTAATAATACCTCCTCCCCTCGTCCTGTGTTGATTGGAGTCCTCCAAGGCTCTGTCCTTGGTCCCCTTCTATTTTATCTTCATACTGCCTTTCTTGGCAAACCTATTACCTCATTTGGATTCCACTACCACCTGTATGCTGATGACACCCATATATATGGACCTCTCCCCTGCCGTTCTGCAACGTGTCACTGCTTGCCTTTCTTCCATCTCTAACTGGATATCATCCCACTTTCTGAAACTCAATCTCTCTACAACTGAGCTCCTTGTCTTTTCTCCTCCTAATACTGATCCTCCTCTATCGCTCTCCCTTCAAGTTAGTGGTATCCACATTAGTCCAACCTTGCAAGCGCGGTGTCTTGGCGTCATACTTGATTCTGGCCTCACCTTTGAGCCTCACATCCAGTATGTTGCCAAATCCTGTAGATTCCATCTTAAAAACATAGCCTGCAGCCGCCCCTTTTTCCTGCAAAATGCTACCAAGGAGCTTGTCCATGCTCTAGTAATTTACTGCATGGATTATTGTAACCCTCTCCTAATTGGTCTTCCCAAAAGCCATATTGCCCGCTACAGTCTGTAATGAATGCTGCCGCCAGACTGATTTTCCTCTCTAGTCGGTCCTCTCACACCTCACCCCACTGTCAGTCCTTACATTGGCTACCTGTATTCTATAGGAGTCAATTAAAAGTGCTAACCCATACCTATAAAGCATTGAACTATTCTAGCCCCTATTATATCTATTCACGGATCCATAGGTATGCTCCTTCTTGGTCTCTCCGCTCTGCCCATGACCTTTTCTTGTCCACTGCTCGCACCCGTATGGCCAACTCACGCTTGCAGGACTTATCGTGGGTGGCTCCCTTCCTATGGAATAGCCTGCCTACTGCCATCAGACTCTTCCCTAGTCTTCAATCGTTTATGAAGTGCCTTAAAACCCTGCGACCGCGGTATGCACACACACTTAAAGGACCACTACAGACACCCAGATCACATCAGCTCAATGAAGTGGTCTGGGTGCCAGGTCCCTCTAGTTTTAACCCTGCAGCTGAAAACATAGCCGTTTCAGAGAAACGGCTATGTTTCACTGAGGATTAATCCAGCCTCTGGTGGCTGTCTCATCTGAAAATTACAGTGAGAAGACACTGAACGTCCATAGGAAAGCATTGAGTTATGCTTTCCTATGGGCAGTTTAAATGCTTTAGGAATGCTTATAGCCTCCCAGAGTAACCTTTACCTCACATACCTGTCTCTTGCTCTCTCCTAAGGGGCATTACTTTACTCTCTCCTCCAGCTCTGCTTCACTCCTACCTTATTTGATTGCTATTTCCTGTCCTAATGTATTTTATACCCCACCTCCTGTCCTAATGTATTTTATACCCCACCTCCTATAGACTGTAAGCTCGTTTGAGCAGGGTCCTCTTCAACCTATCGTTCCTGTAAGTTTTCTTGTAAATGTCCTATTTATAATTAATTCCCCCCACTCATAATATTGTAAAGCACTACAGAATCTGTTGGCGCTATATAAATGGCAATAATAATATTATCATATATATGGTTGTTATCGTTCCTGCATTCGCATTTGTGATGTATGTGCCACGGTGCTCCTTCAGCCAAGCTTACATAAATAACCATGAAGAAAGGCACATGCTGGACTTCTGTCAGGAAAACTTGTCCTTATAGTATCAGGACTTTCATCAGGATAACCCCACCAAACCAAATACAAATAATTGGCAAATTAGTGCAGGAAATTACTAAGAGGGAAGCTCCCTCCCCCTAAAAAAAGAAAAGAAAAAAAAATCACCCTAGAAAAAGGTAATACCTGTGGTATGTGATCCAGACTAAACAGTGCGAACTGTATATCAGTGAACCCAAAACATCCACCCAAATACCACCAGGCTACCACTAGACTGAGAACTCCATAATTGTACAAGCTCACACACATATAATGCATATGTCACAGTGTCAATTATGTGAAAAAAGTGATCACTATATATATATATATATATATATATATATATATATATATATATATTACTAAACACCAAAGGTGTAAACATAGTGATATCGAAAAACATATATATATATATATATATATATATATACAAAAAATCTAAATTCAATACACACATTACTAACAGCACAGGTAATAGATATATTTTCCCTTTGTCCCAGTATATTACAAAATAAAGGAATCATTGCTTCTAGAAAATGTTTTACACAATGTCTTAACTTGTAAACATATATAAATCTATTTATCAAAAAAAGAGTATAAGTATATAGAATGAGGAGGCACAATGCTTACCTCACTTTAAAATCCAGGCATTTTAAGAAAAAACATCCAACAAAGCCAGCAAATCCTACACCGGTCTTTCTGGCTCCCCTACCCACAGAAAATGGGCTTTAAATAATCCATGAACATTTAAAGTTGTAGTATGTGAAATAACTAAGCAGCCGATGACAACTGAGAAATGAATGAGAAGCTAGGCAAAGGAAAGTGTAAAAAATGAAAAAGGGGGCTACATAACCACTGTATGTGCGGAATATCTCATTTAAAATGCGGAAAACTCTAGATCTAAGCTAAACTATAGACAAATACAATCTCCTGGTAAACCCATATGTTACACAACACAAATTAAAAAAATGTGTAAAAAAATATAATAATTACCTACACCTAGATTGCTGGCTATAATGACATTGGGAAACAAACTATATAAAGTATGAAGCATTTTTTTTTAAATATTGAGATAGGGAGCTCCATCATAATGCTTAATTTGTACTTAAAAACAGCAAAGCAGGGGGCGGACCGCCAGGCTGAATGGACGCAAAATGGAGTAGCTCCTGTAAAAACCTCCAGTTTTAGCCCCCCAAAAAACAGCATCACGCATACCTGACAACTGGATGCCGAGCACCGGTGCAAGAGGCCACCCTGGTCCCAAGGAGAGGCTTGCTGAGCAGTTTTAGTCCCTCGGAGGGGCGATCCAAGTCACACGTTGCGGACCGCTCGGGCGGTGAGCGAGGTGGACGGCCGCTGCCTGGCTATCCTGCCCACCAGTAGTAAGGCAGCAATCCGGGGTTAGGCGGGTCCGGCTCCGTTCCCCCCCCTTTGGACCGGTGGGGATGATCCCGGTCCCCACCCTGAGACCCATCGGACCACAACAAGGCCGGCGCTTGAAGCTGAGGCAGAGAAAGCCGTTTCCAAAATGGCGGAGACCACATGGCAAGTGACCCTGATAACAGCCGAGCGCACTCACCTCTCCTGCAGCCACAAACAGATCGCCGAACCAGTCAGAGTGAGAACCGACAGAGTAGGTGCTAAGATCCCATGAGCAGAGCAGCAGAACAACAACAAAAAAAAAGAACTGTCACTGCATACTGGTTTACCCTACCATACTAAGCAGCGCACCGAGAGGGAGTCGAAATGCACGGACTGATCATTCACAGCAGACGGGATGCCTGTGATCTCTCACCAGCCCAAGACAAACACTTGACAGACCAGCTAACAAGAGAATATCAGGAGTGCAGCAGGCACCTAAGCTTCTCCCACCAAAGAAACTATCCTCACTGAATAAAGACTGGTCTCCTGACAGACAAACACAGACCCTTCACCTGACCGAAGTGGAAACCTCCTGGGGTGGACATTTTACAGTCTAATCATAGGGTTAAGGCTGCTTTAGAGTTTAATATAGCCACTCATGCTCTAGCCCAGCATAACCTGCAACCACTCTCACAAAGCTCAGGCAGCTAAGAAAGATGTCTACTCACTATTGTAATCAGCCTAATAAGAGCTCAATAACCAACACGCAAAACTTTATCATTAGCAGTTATCAACCACTTGAATGGTAATGTTGTATTAAGCAGGGAAAAATATGCATACTCATTTACTGCAGCCACTAGAATGTAACTGAGGTTAGCTTAAACAGTCAGTAAACTCGCTAACGAAGCAACGACAATCTACTTATGTGTGTAAGCATAGTCTAATTAATATATATGAATGTTACTCTAGTACTCTAAGCGTGATATTTTATAAAATTAAATGTGCTGACGACTCCGTCATGATATTGTATACCAATGTAAAGCTTGTACTCGCTGTCGTGGCGCTACAGGCCTGTTTGTAAAAGTATGCACAAGAAAAATAAAGAATTGAAAAAAAACAAACAAAAAAAAAAACAGCAAAGCAAAGAGGAAATATGCAGCGAGATATAAGCTATGTTGTCTTAAATAGGGTGATCACATGCAAGGATGGGCTGATAAACACATCAACTGAAACATTATATCAATTATTTTCATTCAGCTAGATACATGTAGTAGAAATGCTTAAGGGTAAAAAGCAGTACAAAGTGTTACGTTCATTTAAGCCTAGAGGAGTTACAATTTTAAACATGGAAATCCAATACGCTTTACATCTCAAAAGTTTTCTGTCTCTTTCTCCCCCTCTGTTCAATTTAGGAACATGGTCGATCCACATGAATTTTATTGTGGACAGTTGGTGTCCAGGTGATGGGAAAATGTCTAGTGAACGGAGGTGCTTTACTTGGATTGTTCAGCTTGTCTTATGGATGCCCTGTGATTGGTAAATCTCGCCCTCAGAGTATTCCTTGTCTTGCCAATATATGCCAACCCGTAATGGCACATAATTTTATACACAACGAATCCGGTGGTACACGTTACCCAAGTCGGATTGTCATTGCCATCTTTAATTTTGATTAAACCCTGGGAAGCATTTACTTGGGCCCCCTGACTACATATAGATACACACAAATACACTACCTGCCACACATGCAGATACACACTGACTGTATATAGATACACACAAGAACATACAGATACACACAGACTACATATAGATACACTGACACACACATAGACACACACACAGATATAAACACTGACATACATGCAGATACAAAGGTACACCCATTGACTACATATAGATACACACTCACACTGACACACATACAGACACACAGATACACAACCTAAAACACATGCAGATATACAGATACAAACACTAACACATACAGATACACACACAAACGGATAACATACAAATACAGAGACACATTCTGACAGACGTACTGACACAGACAGCCATACTGAAACACACATACACAAAGACATACTGAACCACACAGACACTGACATACAGATACACTGACAGACATACTGGCACATATACACACAGACATTGACAGACATATTGACAAACACAGACATACAGAACCACATGGACACTGACAGACTAACACAGACTAACACAGACATACAGACATTCTGGCATAAACACATACAAACATTTTGACACGCACAGACCGCCATACTGAAACACACATACACAAATACATACTGAACCACACAGACACTGACAGACACACACACACACACACACAGATTTTCTGGCACACTGATAGACATACTGGCACACATACACACAGACAGACAGACAGACTGAAACACACATACACACACAGACACTGACAAACACACATACAGACATTTTGACACACACAGACAGCCATACTGAAACACACATACACACATACATACATACATACTGAACCACACAGACATTGACAGACTCAAACACACACACAGACATACTGACACACATACACACATACACTGACAGACATGCACACACACAGACATACTGACACACTGACAGACATACACACATATACAGACATACTGAAACACACAGATACTGACAGACTCTCACACACACAGACATACAGATACACTGACAGACATACTGGCACACTAACAGACATACACACATACTGACACACTCATGCAAAATTTGATAACCACCCTCCTTTCTTACCTTTTTCTGGAGGGTGGCTTCCCTGGGGTTCAGTGGGCTGGCTGGGGTGACTGGGAGTTAAGCTCTCCCGGCCTGGCCCCCTCCGGAACAGCTGGTCCTCCTTCCTCCCGCGCGGCTCCTGTTTCTGTGGGAGAAAGTGACGCACGGCTGTCACTTCCTCCCAGTGCTGCCGAAAAGCAAGGGCCTGGTCGCGCTGTTAAAGCGCCACAGCGCTCGACCGGGCCCCTGCTGACACAGGCCCACTGGGTGGCCCTAAGTGCATGGGCCACCCGATGGGCCCCCATAGTTTGCAGGCAGAGGGCAAACAGGGCAGTTAGCTCGGGCCCCCCAGCAGGGACAGGGCCCGGGGCAGCTGCCCTGTTTGCCCCCCGTTAAAGACGGCCCTGCGGATTGTGTATTCCTTGCCCATATGTGGATGGTAACAGTTTTTGCTAAGGAGCATCTGGTTGCAAGTGGTACATCCCAAGCACCGGTAACATTGTTTCTGGAGTCATTGTTCCTAGATAAACGGGTAAATTGGTCTGTATGAACAAGTAGGTCACGTAAATTGGTTCCTCTTTTATAGCTGAAAAGTGGTGGTTGGTGTAGGATAGCTGGTAATGAGTGGTCTTTCTGTAATAGTCGCCAATTATTGCGGATCACTTTTGCAATTTGGTACAATTTGGAGTCATATGTCTGAAGAAAAAACATTCTGTTAATCTCACCATGAACATTAGGGTCCCCTCCCTCAAATCTTTAGCAAGCTTTCACCAGGGCTTGTGTCGCTAATTCATATGCATAGCCATGTTCAGTAAATGTTCTGATCATTTCTGTTATTTGGACTTCCCGTCTTATTGAGTCTCGATTATTTCTCATAACTCGAAGGAATTGGGACACCAGTAGTGACTGTTTTAATTTTCTGGGGTGACTGCTGGTGGCAAACAGTAGAGTTTTTCTATCTGTGGCATAAATAGGCTGTATGTGAATTTGTTGTCTTTAACTCCAATCAGTAGATCAAGGAACTCAATTTGATTGAAATCAAACGTGTAGGTAAAGCATGTGGGTGATTGTAGTGTGTTAAGTTCATTAATCATCTGTCTAAGGGCCTGTTCACCACCAGTTCATACCAACCGCACATCGTCTATGAAGCGCATATAAGTGGCTATATTGGCAATATGTATCCAGGATGTTTACAACTTCATATGTATACATAAAAGCATTGGCATACATTGGTGCCATAGCTGAGCATTTTGAAGTCCCGGTCAATTGTAGATAAAATCTTGTTTTGTCGAACGCATCCAGCGGTGTTTGGTCGTCGAGTGCATGGAACTCAAATCAGACACATAAGTTTCTACTTGATGAAGCCTATTGTGGCGAAACGCGTATAGGAACTTTTTATATAATCTAAGTGTTAATAAAGGAATATTTGGCTATTATACATTTGGTTGCCACATTCCTCTTTCCACCTTAGAATTATATTACTTTCTTTTAGATTAATTTTATTATTTTACTATTTGCAAGTTTATTTTATTCAGACCTGACTACTACTACCTTTTTGTCCATATTGGAGTACCAAGAATCCTAAGGTGGGGATTATACCACCCATACGCCATCCACCGAGCAGTACGTCTGCTCTATATACCGTGAGTATATTTTATTCTGTTTCTACATTTTATCAACTATACAGTGAGCACTATATATTTTATCCTTTTACCTCGAGCTGGACTACTCCACTAAAGTACTCTGCTAAAGAACAAAAGAGGAGCACCGTATATCTTTGAGTGGGGATTATTCCACTACTTGCCATTTACACCAGAGCTGGATTTAAGCTCTGAATATTGTGAGTAGTTCTACTATTATATATACAATATTATTTACCGTTCATACTATACCATTGGAGTTTCCCTTGTCTTCTGTTTTCTTCACATATCCACTTTGAAGCTGCGGATATACATCTGGGACTTCACATACCATTTTATGTAGCACTAGGACTACCTCCTGCATATGTGGATTATTTATATTCGGACTTTCTAGGTATCGCTGCTCATACTCTCTGATATATATTTGTATATATTCATTCTACTTGTCTTAGGCGCACCCTTATTTTCTTTTCTCTCCATTGTATTCCAAGGGGCTTAGAGGGGATTCCCCTTTTCCGTAGGTGTGCTGCTTTGCTGTCATATTCTGTTTTCCTATCAGCACTGAACCTCCTTCCTAATCTTGTTGGTCACCCAGATCAGGGCTATCAGGGGATGTAACATTTGTGGGGATAATGTGTGTTTTTGGGGTTCTTTTGGGGTTTTGTAAAATGTGTGTTTTTTCCTGCCTGGAGATAATTGAGTTAATACAGTATCTGACTCAATTATCTGCCAGGCAGAGGGGAGGAATTGTACACTATGTATGGGAGTGTCATGCATTGCACTATGAATATTGTCACTCAGTTCTCCACAAGGTCCATGTGGGCGTACCCCCTGCATAGGGATTCTTATAAATGGCCAGCTGTGGCTCCATTAAAACCAGTTATACCCCCAGAACTGAGTGTCGTCCAGTTGCTGGGGAGGTGTTGGCAGATTCTTGGAGTATTTTCCTGTATTTGTCTGCTTCCTTGGAATATTCTACTTGTTAAGGTTGCCCCAGGCTAGCTGAGGGTTCGACCATAGACGGATGCTCCTAGCACTCACCAAGGACCATAAGCACCACACCCGACACCATAAGCACTGCATACCCCATGAACCGCCGCAGCTTTGTTGGGGTCCCGCTGTCTCCTACCCACCCTGGACCTACGATGAGGCTCCAGGCTCCAGTGGGTGAACCTCTCTTCCTTCAGAGAGCGAAGCAGGAACAGGCACAAACACTTACAAGAGCTTAGTGAAGCTAAGGGAGTATGAAGAGAATAGCAATCCCTGTAGTCATTATAGCTTTCCCCCCCAAAAGGCGAGTCGAGGCTGCGAGTTGAGGGTCAAGTAGAACTGGTTTAATGAGCACATAGGCATTTCTTATATACACATTTTCAGGCCAGAGGCACACCCCCATGGACCTGATGGAACACAGGAACAAAAAGAGCATAAACCAATCAAAACAAAGTGCATTTTTCTACACCCTCTCCTCTATCCTGGAGATAATTGGCTTAAGTGGCTGTGGTAACTTAATTATCTCCAGGTACAGGAAATATCTCTAAGTCAAAAACAGTAACAAAAACCTCATAAAAATACATAACTCATATAATACAATGTTTAACCTGTGAAGAAAATAGACTAACTTTCGGCATTTTCTTCTTTTATTCGTTTATTTTTGTTTTTTTGGTTCGGTAGCTTAAACTACCAAACACCGACCACTCTCCTGGCTCATTAACTTCAAAGTGAACCATCCATTAAGCGCTCTCTGGGCGGCCATCTTGTTTGCACGAAAGGAGGCAGCGGGACTTGGTCGTCGAGTGTCTGGAACTAAAATCAGACACTCAACTTCCCGAACACTGCTGAAAATATACGAACGCCTGCTTCCTTTTGTTGCTGAACAGCTAGGAGAGTGCCGTTCAGTAGTTTGGTTCCCACGAACATGGGGAACAATCGCTCCTATGAGCCAGGAGGCTCCGTTCGTGTGTTTATTCCCTTTTTTGACTTTTTCGAAATTGACCGGCCGCACACACTGAACTCATGGAACTATTTTGGACAGGAGCCTTGAGTGAGGTTGGTAAACTAAGACTTCCATATTATTTGAGAACCTCTGAACCGACCTGGGTGAAATTTGAATATGTTGGTCTCCCA
>OW240923.1:59497047-59519264 GCA_933207985.1 Pelobates cultripes
TTGGTGTCTTTCAGGGAAGACTGGTATGTCAAAGGACTATCGCAACCAACTAGAGACCTATTATGGGACTCATGGACACCAAGTATTGCCCGAAATAACTTACCCGCATGGAACACCTGGAGTTCGCTGGTGTATGGGAAGGGACTGTTCCCTTTATTACCCCTATCTCCTCAATGCTGAATCTTTATCATACCTTTTCACCTTGTGTTGATCGGAACGATCGGACCATTCCATTAACGGGTTACGTTCCGCGATTTCGACGACGTATAGTACGATTCACGACACTCAGGTCGATCAGGAGCCTTTGACATGCCGCTTTCTGCGGGGTATCAAACTGCCCAGAACCATGCGTCAAAGTATCACTGTTGGACTTTGATTTGGTTCTTTTGGAACCAGGCAGATAACACGGACCTATCCCTCCGTCAGCCATAGTCACGTTACTTTTAGGTCTTTTCGTCGGGTATCGGATGTACTGAAGTTCGACGTAGACGGCCTTTTCGGTATCACTGGAAGGAATGATTTCTACGGTGTCTCGTAGAACTAAATCTTATCCGCGTCTGTATCTTACCCTGTTCCCGGCGGTTTCCCAGTCTCTGTGCAGTTAAAGCGGTACTTTGTTACATGGAGATCACGACAACACTTAGATTGTCACATTCAGGACATCTGCTGGTCTTATACCAATCATACAAGCCAGTTACCATGAACATTCTGTCTAGATGGGTTCATTGGTTGTTATCGCTAGCGGGTATGGAGACGTGTTTTGGGTACTCATTCGGTACGAGGCACGGCTGCTTCTCAGGCCTTCAGGGGGGCCTCTATATTTTACAGCGACGAATTGGACACGGATAGACTACTTCCGTATATTTTCGTCAACCACACACGCATCCCTCTCGCTCATTCCACAGCTTTAAAAAAGCAAAATATGAAGCCTCCTGTGATGTGATAAAATTGTAGATTATGCTAACGTAGTGTACCTATAATCTTAAATTTTAATAATGACAGGAGGCGAATCTTTTCCCTTCCCTGTTTCCCTCCCTATACTCTGGAAAATTCTAATATTCTGGTTTGTCATTTTCATAGTGTAATTATAAGGTTTTGGTATTACAGTATATTTATGGGATGCTTATCTGGTTGACATGTGTTAGATCCGTGTTGATTATTAAGTATACTATGGTTGTTTAATGCTTCAGTATATTAACTTAATATAAATATAGATACGTATAGTACTGGATTTAATGTGGACAACAGTTGGTTTCCATCACCTTTCACGTATTTCTGTTTTTTTTTCAGCGTAATCATCATAGATGGATTCAACGAGATAAAGCTGGAAGGTTTCAAGTTTCACTTCAAGTTATGTGCTACACGTTACTCAGGACTGTGATTTGAATTCCCTGACGTTATAATAGACTGTTTTTCGCATCAAAAAAAGAGGAAGTCATGTGTCTGTCAGGGCTTTATATATGGATGTGATGCCTGTTACTGATTGGTTTAAAGTTTATTGATTGACTTGTGCTGCTGGAGGCATAAAGTAAAGAATGTTATGCAAAATATTCGCCTCCTGTCATTATTAAAATTAAGATTATAGGTACACTACGTTAGCATAATCTACAATTAAAATGTATTTATTTTTTGCCTCTAGTAGCTGTCACACTGAGAGCCACCTCCGTGGTTGAAAGTGCATAGAGCTTGCCACTTATGCACATCAGGTCCCCTATAGTCCTGTTTGAGGAACATTGGATTGGACCAGTGTTGTCCTATCAGTGACATTAAGTGAGGTAAGGAGGCAAGCAGTGCAGATGGAGTCTTGGTGATTAAAAAACTTAAATAAAAGTAAATCCCCCCCATCCCTTTTATTTATTTGTAAATAATTTTATGGTGAGGGGTATTTGAATCCAAGTAGGGACAGATACACTATAGTATTTGGAATACAGGTTTATATTCTTAACACTATAGTGTTCTTTTAAAAGTATAGATTTTTTTTTTTTTAAGTAAATGGTCCTTTTTTGCCCAAATGCAATCACTGATACACATACATACACACACTCAATGTTCCTCACAATTAGTGACCAATGCACACACACACACACACTGACTCAAGCAGACACACTTTGTCTTTTGCTCCCAGTAGACACAC
Source organism: Pelobates cultripes (assembly GCA_933207985.1). NCBI lineage: Eukaryota > Metazoa > Chordata > Amphibia > Anura > Pelobatidae > Pelobates > Pelobates cultripes. Next base: position 59,499,182 of record OW240923.1, read on the forward strand.
ACCGTACCGAGAAAAAAAACACACACACACACTGTCCCTAGCAGATACACACACACTGTCCCAAGCAGACACACATACCACCTGAAGCAGGCAGACACACTCTTTAAAACACATACTATGAAGTCCCCCTCTTATCTTAATTTCATATTGGCACTTCATGTGTCCCAGGCTTCCTCGGTGCGCCTTGCAGCCTCGCTCTCAGCTCCGCTATCCTCCCGCCCACTTGACCCCGAGTACAGGGCAATGGGCAGGAGCGATTGAGCAATGCGTCCTTGTGCTGCTGGATTTTAAATGGGTGGGTGGTGGCTTTCTGTGGTCGTGGTGTGCGAAAGATTGATGCCACCGGGCGTTAGTCTGCATCTATGTAAATGCTCCCTAGAGCCTGGTGGCCTGGCCTGCGGCACGCAATACAGAATTAGTCCCTCATAAAAGGACCAAGACTAGCATTAGAGCGGCTATTGATAACACACTGAATAGTAAGGTATCTTCCTTTTTTATCCCTAATTTGGCAAACTAAAGAGAATGTTACAGCTCTTCCTACTAGAATAGATACCCCACGTTTTTTGGTAGAGTAGCAAGCATAATAATTGGCAGAGAACCAGGGTGAATTGAACCTTGGTCTGTAACCCCATTTAAAATGCATCTCCTGGAAAAATGACAATATGGGCACCACATTGTTTTGTGTCTCGGAGGGTGATTTAAGCCCGTTTGCATTTAAAGAAAAGATCTTGAGGACCATAGTGATTGGACAGTGTTAATAAAGCAATAAAAGCTCATTGGTGTACTAATGATATAGTGGACCACATGGGTTATTACGTAATGCAGAGAATGGCAGAGAATTGTCAACATAAAGGAATAAAATAAAAGTAACAAAACTCCATTTACCACATATAAGTGCCATAAATTGTCAAGAAAACAGCGGTAAATTAGTTTTAACTCCCAGGGGTAGTGAATATAGCCACAAAAATTAGGAAAACACAATATGAAGATAGTGTGTAGCTCAATAAAAATGCAAAATTAACATTAATCATCATCCGATTGTGGTTTAAAACATAACATGCATTACATTATTGGTGAATACAGTCTTAAACTCAAAGAATCAGTTAGTAAGATTGACCATAACTTCTGCTCAGGTTGTGGAGATTCTGCAGTCAGAGGATATTGTAAGGGACCGTGGGACAGTTAGCCAGTCCTTAGTACGTTTCTTGGATGAAGACTTGCTAGGAGACTTCGAAGGATCATCAGGGTGGATAGAGATGTTCCATACCTGGATCAGTCTTTTACCGTCTTCCAGTATTGTTATGTTTCCTATGGATTTGGAGTGGAACTCAACTGCAGAAATATAGTTAGGAGAACCCTTAGGGTTTTTAGAATAGTAATTAGAATTTAGATGGAACAATTCCTTATTAAGGAGTTTACGAGAAGGAGGATTGCAGAGAACAGTTCTTGTAATTTAAAGGAATACAATATGAAGATAATTTGATGAAAACAGTTCATGAATCTTTACTGAACACAATATGAAGATAGTTTGAAGATAACAGTTCATGTAGATTGATGAGAAGAGTTCCTGTAGCTTTAAGGAATACAATATGTAGAGGTTTTGATGAGAAGAGTTCCCGTAGCTTTAAGGAATACAATATGTAGAGAGTTTGATGTGAGAGTTCCTGTAGCTTTAGGGAATACAATATGTAGATAGTTTGCTGAAAATAGTTCATGTAGCTTCAAGGAATACAATAGGTAGAGAGTTTGATGAGAGAGTTCCTGTAGCTTTAAAGAATACAATATGTAGATAGCTTGTCGGCTAATTGAACTAAGGAGGCACGGAAAATAATTAAGCAGTAAGTATTGAAGTGCCAGTTGGAGGATTAATCCAAATATATAACTTGATGTTACTTGGAAGGGTTCACAAAGCAGTAAGTATTCCAAAGTTAATCCAAGGTCAATAGGAGGAGGATGGAGATCCACGTTATGAACAGTCCAGGTTCGGTACACGTTCAGAAGTTTAGCGAGAGATTGTTTGTTACCGGTCTGAAGTTCAGGAAGCTTCAAACCCACCACTTTGAATCTGGCGCGGTTCCTCTAAGTTGCGTTAGGAAGCCGCGTCAGAGAAGGGGGCATGTCATTGGTCTGTGAACCCGGAAGTGTTGGATTATCGGAGAAGCCGATAATTGAGTTCTGACAAGTATAAAGATAGGCTTGTCAACTCCATTCTATTTAACCAGCATTTTGGCAGAGAATCACCATTTCTACTGGATATTCATGGCTCGAAGAGATGGGTGCAAATGTGCACAGTTTAAGCATAGTAGCTTACATTTGCAAACTTCTCCGGTAAAGGTTTGGTAAGCCTGAATGCTTGCATTATGCGGTCTCACAGTGAAGTAGTACACTTTGGTGATCACTTCTCTAGATGTTTTAGAATACAGATGCTTAAGGCATTGGGAGCCTATGTATTAGAACCAGGAGGATTTCAGGGTCTTCCAAGGATGGTATTAAAGGAACACTCCAGGCACCCAGACCACTTCTGCACATTGGAGTGGTCTGGGTGCCAACTCCCACTACTCTTAAACCTGCAAGTGTAATTATTGCAGTTTTTTATAAACTGCAATAATTACCTTGCAGGGTTAACTCCACCTCTAGTGGCTGTCTTCTAGACAGCCACTAGAGGGCACTTCCTGGTTTCTAGCACAGGAAACCTGTGCTAGAGCGTTGCTGGATATCCTCATGCATTGTGAGGACCTCCAGCGTCGCTCATTTCCCCATAGGAAAACACTGAAAAGCATTTTCAATGCATTCCTATGGGGAGCTCTAATGTGCATGCGCGGCATTGCCGCGCATGCGCATTTGGTCTCCCCGGCCGGTGGTCGGGATCAGTCTCGCCCACCTGTGACGATAATATTTCATATTAATTATGATTAATTGATCACTATTGAGCAACTCAAACATTTATAGATAGTTAAGATGGCACCGGTAAGCATATAAGCACACATAGCACATATTACTAGATGCAGGCTTGAAGGCTTTATGCTGCAGCTATTAAGAGCTGACACAGCACTACACCTGTTTACTAAGCTGACACAGCACTATAAGCTGACACAGCACTTCAGCAGTTTGAGAAACTTATGTTGCCATCAAAAACAGTACAAAGAAAGCTTGTAGATAAGAGATAATTAACCGCACAAGACTTGGCATAAGTTCTGGTGGTCCTGAACAGTCTGGCCAACTGCCAAGTCCATCCAGCTGCTTGTATCAAGGTCTTTTGCTGGGCTGCACTGATAAGGAACTACTAACTGTCCTTGAAGACATGTATATAAGACTAAGGGAATCTTGCGCTCCCTTGGAGAACTACCCACCTGTAATGCGGACGCGTGTTACTGGTTTCTGCTGTTCCCAGAAGAGAGGGTCTCTCCGAGTGACTGCCTGAGTTCCCCCCAGTCATGTGTGGCCAGGAGACAACCAAGCTTCTCTAATGGTGATGTATACTTAAGCTGATATATCTAGACACTAAGCTGTTTAAAGTAAATGCACGCAACTACTTAAATGAGAGTAAAACTTACTTTGCTTAGATCCCTTTGTGGATAATAAACTGTAGTGTGAATTCTTATATTCAACTTGGTCTCTGTGTGATTTCTCTTGACTATAACTCAATGTACTCTATCCAAACTGGGTTGTGTGCCCGCCAATATCACTATAAACCTTATTAGGTATTGATTATTACTTTTTGGATATTGGTGCTTCATGAATTTAATGATTAGGCACAACACCACCGGCCGACGCAATCACAGGGATTGTTTTCACCCCTTCAGCAACAGGGGATTGGGAGGGAGAGGGGACCTGCAGTGCAGAGAAAACAATCTGGAGTTTCCCTTTGAACAATAGAAAAGAAAGAAAATGGGGATAATCTCCTGAGGAGAGATCCCCATTGGGGTAAAAATGGTAAATAGGCTATGACAAGAAAATACAACATATAACAATTAACGAGGAAGAGATACTTTAGTAGATACCATATAGTGACAGTAGGATGACTATATCTAATAGGTAAACCAACAGGCTATATTTATTTGCCTAAAATGCATTACCCAGAAACACTCATATCCGTCAATAAATGGCAGAATAGTACTAATGGTATTAGTCTGTTATGGCATAAAGTCTCTCGAATACAAGCCGTTATTATATTAATCGATTTTCAAATAAGCCGTCAGGATATCTGGTCTGGATCAACCTTAGATTAATGGGCTTCTATTGAACCAAAAAATGGAAAGCAAATTATAAAAGGGGAGAGATTCGCTAAGGTGTTGACTTGTCCAAATGTAAGGTAAGAGGTTGATATTATAGAGGAAAAAAGGAATATGGCTCTAAGGCAAAACCTAAGCAATACAAGCTAATCAGTCACCCAATTCAAGCAGTTGTATATTTTGAATGTAAATATAGTGGTCTACCAAACTTCTGGAATAAAAGGGAATCAGGACATGTCACACATGTCATGTGTCTTTAAGGGGTTAATAGAGTGCCATAAAAACTTATATAAACCGAAAGTATCTAGAGCATTTGTCACAAGGAGCACTGGGTGCTATTAGCTTGATGACTGGCAGATCAGCTGTCCCTAAGGCTCCTAAATCAGCTCCAGATATACCTGCAGCTATAGCTCAGTTGCTTTTGTCTGCACAGGTACACCTCAGTTATAAACTATCAGCAAAACTATGGTGCAGAATGGTTTTTGAAAGTTGCTCCCCTGACGAAGGTGCTTCCATAGCACCGAAATGCGCGGCTGGATTTTTTTTTCTTTTAAACTATTTTTTTATATACCATCTGTGCACATAAAATAATTCAGATGTATATACATTTTTTTGCAATATAGGGAGATATTCCCTGCTTGTTATCTTTTTGCTAAGTTGAATTCTTGTGCTGCAAACATGTTTTACTATGGTATACAGTACAACCAATGTATGTTAGATCAAATATGATCACTGCTGAAATTCATTCTTTGATGAATTATCTTTTCATAATGTAATGAACTATACACAAAGCAACTAGTGAACTACAAATGAGATTTTCCTGCAGGAATTACTGTATACTGGATGAGATTTCCGTAGGAATATTCACTTCTCTTGTGATTGATCTTGCGGTATACAGATTTGTACATATAGGAATGTTGATAGTGTATTTTATCAATATTACCACTTTAGGCACATTTTAAGCACTTGGTCATTTTTTGGCACTTGTCACTTTAAGATTATATATCTTCATTCTCGTGATATAGAAATTGGAGTTGTGTTTAGGTCTATGGCAATGTTCTGCTAATAAATCTTTATATTTTCTTCATGTTGAGTGCGGTATCAATTTTTTGTATTTTGGATAATATTATTAGTACTATTCTGCCATTTATTGATGGATATGAGTGTTTCTGGGTAATACATTTTTGGCAAATAAATATAGCCTGTTGGTTTACCTATTAGATATATAGCCATTCTACCGTCACTACATGGTATCTGCTATAGTATCTCTTCCTCTTTAATTGTTAAATGTGGTATTTTTGTCACAGCCTATTTACCATTTTTTACCCCCCCCCACTCACACTAACCACTCCTAAGCCTTTAAACAATTTTGCAAATATTGAGGTAGCTCCTGAGGTTTAACTGATTCAGTAAGCCATGAATCTGTATATTGATCCGCCTGTTGTGGTCGGCCACTTTTTCTTCCAGAGATTTTAATGTCTTTTCTAGCGAAGAGTAGGTGTCTGCCAACTCCTCTGTTCTTTCCTCCAAATGCACCATTCGGTCGCCAATAGCTTGGATATCAAAGGCAATTTTTATGAGGTCATAAAGGAGAGATGTTTTTAATTAATTTAGCATTGTGTGCATTGAGGCATCAGTTGCAGGGCTCAGAGGTGGAGTTGAGCGTTGCTGGCTTTCTCCAGCGTTGGAGCTAGAGGTGGGAGAGTGAGGCCTATAAGCGCCGTCTTGGTCTTACAGAGTCTGCATGTGCAGTAAGGTAATGTGTTGATGTTGTGTCTTTTTACTAGACTTGGTTGCCATCAGGTGCAGAAGACTGTTACCAAGCAGGAGAGGTTGATCAAATAAGGCTATGGCTGTTTTCACGCAATGTTTACCACGGATTGGGAGAGCTTGCGAGTCACGTGTTTGCTCCCACGCACCGCTAGGACACGCTCCCTATCAATTTAACATGTTTATAGGGACATCCCCCATTTGACACTTAAATCAAATATCCAGGTTTTTTAAATATGCATTAAAACAAAATTTGAACTTTACATAAAATTTACCTGTCATGGTACATTTGACTTAAGCTCTTTTTAAAGAGCATACAGTTCTATATATAGATTGCGCTAGCACATTTGCTACTAAATGTAAAGATTGGAGAAAACTGTTAATGTAAATAGGTTTCTCTCTCACCTGTCAGTCAGCTCTTCTGCATAGACTGTGTTGAAATGATGACTGACAGGTACAGCAAAAGACATATCCCACAGGTGGTCCTTCTGATCTCCAAGCATAGCGATGACAGTGTATGTGGTGTGGTTGCTATGGTAACATTACAGTCAAAGTTGTTGGTGCTGGCTTATATCACTCAGTTCACATTGGCATTGAGAAAGTGTCGGTGTCACAGAAGAGGGTTGTCTTGCTTGCATAAGTGTCCCCATCGAAGAAGAGAGCAGGTGGATCATGGGCGGACGGAATTAGGCGTTACAAAAAGAGTAACACCCACAGAGATGAGAACATGGCTGACCTGGATTCAAGGTGAGCTTATATCAGGGCTCGACAAATCCCAGGCGCCAGATCTGAGTTTTGTGATCCTGTTCAGTCCCTGAGGTGACTGGCTGCCTGAGATTGTAAACTACCAGTCAGTTCAAGAAGGCAGGAAGGCGGCCGGCTTATGGAGGGCTGAAGGAGGGAGGCAGTCTGTGTGTTTGTGTGTCTGTCAGTGAGTGTGTGTGTCTCAGTGTGTCTCTCAGTCAGTGAGTGTGAGTATGAAATCAGTGTCTCTGTTTGAGAGTGTATGTATGTATGTTAGTGTGTCTCTGTCAGTGAGTGTGTATCAAATCAGTGTGTCTTTGTCAGTGAGTGTGTATGTTTAGGTGACCTGCGAACTCCTCCAATCACACGAAAAATGTGTTTTTACTCACTATTTTTCCCACGCCGTGGCTGGCCTCACCTCCATGGTTAAGATCTTCAATACATAGGAAAGCATTCTGAGACTATTGCGCATGCGTGGCAAAAATGCCTGCTGCGCCTGTGATGATAGTCACCATCACTGGGAGTAGAAGGATAATTTACAATGGTTCCTAAATATCTCCTATGTCTCAGTCACCCTGTGCCCATTATAGGTGCTGTGTGTGTGTGTGGATTTCGCTATGGAGCTGTGTAGCGCTCTCTGTTGGCATCAACAGCAATATGCACTACCTGAATAGCAAGGCTAGTTAATTTGCATATTCAGGTAGATTTGCATATTGCAAATTCTGCAGGGAGTACAGATATTTTGTGATAGTTATTGTCTTCCCCATCTCTTTATAAATATGGTATTATGCTATTATAATTTCTTGTGTATTTTACATATTTGGTTATTAAGTGTTCTTGCATAGCAAGACCACTTAATGTTATCTCACATATATATTATTATTATTCTTATTATAGCCAAATTTACCACCCTTACTCCTCCCACAGTTTTTACACTACATAGACCGTAATATACCGAAACGTGCGGAGTGTTCCTGATTGGTGTGCTATTACTTTGTGGAACGTTTCACTGAATGGTTCACAGAATATCGTCGTTTTTGTGGCGAAATTGGTCCCATAGGAATGAATGGCGAAATGTTCAAAGCTAGAGTGGGAGCTGGCAAAAGCTGAAAAATCAGGACATGATTTCTAAACTGCCACCACTCTCTCATTTTCAAGTCCACCTACACAAATCATATCAAAACGTTCAGCTATCCTGGCTGCTACTAAAAATGTCCACGTAGTCCTGATAGTTTTCACAATATGACCATTTGTTTGCAACTCACGCCATCCATTGACATTCATTGAAACTCCACTCTAGCCAGCTCAAATTTGAAGGGCAATTTCCAAACTCTGACTGTGCCTTCATTTTTAATATTTCAGAGACGTACATCAAAATGTAGGTCTGGGTCTTGTGATTCTCACAATATAAATCTCTTCACTGTAGGATGTATAGTTTGTAAAATACGATTGTTTGAAGATGGCAACCGCCAGTGAAGTGAGCAATTTGGAGCAGTTTGTTTTTAACCGCTCTTCTCTGCCCTATTTGAAATCTATTAGTTCCTGTTGGCAGTTGGTGGAATGTTCGAGGGATTTGAAAGCTCTTCTCTGCCCTTGCTGTAGAGTGAGTGAACCACACTCCAACCTTTCCACAGTTACTCCAGCCACACAACAGTTACTCAAGCCACTCCACCCAGTTACTCTGCCCACTCCAGTTGTAGACTACTGGTGGAGGCAAGAACACTTCACACAATTTCCCCAGAAATTGTAGCTTTTCTAGTTATAAACCTAAACTTAATAATAGCCAAAATAATAAACCTGATAATAGATCTAATACTTATTCTATGTAATTGTAATCCTTAATTTAATCCCAGTACTGATATTAGTAAAGGGATTTTAAACAGGCAGTGGTACGTTGCCATCTACTGGCTATTCTCAGTATAGCAGTCTCCTGTCTCTTATATTAAAGACATTATGCCCAATGCAATGCGATCTGTGCTGGGCAACTGAAAATTTCCAGCACTGATCAGAATGGCAATGGGGCATAGAGTGTGACCCTCCAGGGTCTGTTCAGACCCTGGGGGTCTCCCAAGCACCAGATCACTCGAGAGTATGACTGTAGCGGAGCTAGATCGCTCGGCTGCAGTGTTCTTTGTGGATTTAAAGGGCTACATGCAGTGCTGACTTTCAGCACTGCATGCAGCTCATCAAAAAGCCTGGGGCCACTAAAAATAACCCCAGCTGACAGAGGGAAGCCCCAGGTATCTAATGATACCTGGGTTTCCTAGTGTGAGCAGGGATTTAACCCTGCTCACACTGCATTGTGCTCTATGGGGATTTAAATCCGCATTTTAACAGCTGTATGCCGATCTCACTTTGAGCTCTGCATGCAGCTCAGCTATCAGTCTGGGGACATTAAAAACGACTCCAGCTGACAGAGGGGAGCCCCAGATTTTTAATGATACCTGGGTTTCCTAGTGTGAGCAGAGATTTAACCCTGCTCACACTGCATTGTGCTCTATGGGGATTTAAATCCGCATTTTAACAGCTGTATGCCGATCTCACTTTGAGCTCTGCATGCAGCTCAGCTATCAGTCTGGGGACATTAAAAACGACTCCAGCTGACAGAGGGGAGCCCCAGATTTTTAATGATACCTGGGTTTCCTAGTGTGAGCAGAGATTTAACCCTGCTCACACTGCATTGTGCTCTATGGGGATTTAAATCCGCATTTTAACAGCTGTATGCCGATCTCACTTTGAGCTCTGCATGCAGCTCAGCTATCAGTCTGGGGACATTAAAAACGACCCCAGCTGACAGAGGGGAGCCCCAGATTTTTAATGATACCTGGGTTTCCTGGTGTGAGCAGGGATTTAACCCTGCTTATACCACAATTTAGATATAGGTATTTAAATGCCTATTTAAGCAGATACATGCTGCGCTGACTGTCAGCACTGCATGTAGCTCATCAAAAAGGCCGGGGTCACTAAAAATGTCCCCAGTTGATAGAGGGGAGCCCCAGGTTTCCATTAATACCTGGAACTCCCTTGTGTGAGCAGTGATTTAACCCTCATCACACCGAATTGTAATAGTGGGGATTTAAATCCCCATTTAAATGCTTGTTTGCAATCTGGACCCAGGTGAGAGAGGGGAGCTCATAGTTATCAGCAAGGTAATATACTCTACTGGAAAAATACTATGTAACGGATCACCTGGCACCCCGACTGGGTACCTCCATTGAAGGATGCTCCTAGCGCTTCCTGAGGACTACAAGCACTGCAGCAGACACCAAAACCACCGAACCGGAGAAGCATACGAATGCTTTCAAGCATATGAATGCTGTAAGCAGCTGAAAAGCATACAATTAGCTTACACTCCTGGCAATCAGCATACAATCCAATTACCCCAATAACGAGACGACACTTTGTTTTGAGGTCAAGCAGAACTGCCTGTACTGGCACATAAAGCCTCTTTTATTCACAATGCACATAGTACTGCCCACAAGGTTTTGAAATACAACCAATCAATCCGTACAATACACTCAGTCACTCCCACACAAAATCCTCCCCTCTGCCTGTGATATGATTACTGAACACAATGGTTAATATAATTATCACAGGCAGAAAAATACAGTATTATAAAACATATCACAGGGACCCCAAAACATGCAATAACCCCATAAAATATATATATCCTCGGAACCGAGGGATCTGGGTGAACCACATATCCCAAAAATCACCCAGATCCGTTCAGTAGTTTGGAAGATACGGTTTAATGCAGATTCCGCAGAACATATACAGGCTATATGAAAAATAATTACTGTTAAATGTATCCTCTGTTGTATAGTTTAAAACTACTGCACAATGTCTTTGTGCACCAAATACCAGCGAGATGGTACCGTGTAGAAAAGTCCAAACAGTGTCTGTGAGTTAAAATGGCCGCCATCCATTGTTCCCACCATGGGCTTCATCCACTGTTCTCACCATGTGCCTCTGATACATGAAATGGTGGCCACCCAGTAACTCCACAGTATGTTCCCAGATGGTTCTTAAAGGGCCAGCAGCAGCAGGATAAAAATCTATTATGCCCAAATCAGTTCCAAGAAGGGCAATACATCTCAGGGCCATAGTCGCAGGGCAGGAGGCTGGAAAACAGTCTTCTCCAATGCCCAGTGGCGAGGCTGGTTCCGCCACATACTGCATGACGGAAATTGTCCATCATGCGTCCTTAAGGGTAGGATCAGCATGACAAACTTTCCGTCATGAGTTCTTAAGGCCGTCTGAGTGACTGTCACTAGAGGTGTTACCAGACAGCAATGTAAACACTACCTTTTGTCTGAAAAGTCAGTATTTACATTGAAAAGCTGGCAGGGACAGTATATAGACTTCAGAACAACTACATTAATCTGTAAATTACACATTGTAATTTACCTAAAACTTTTTTTTGAATATCTTTAATTAGAATAAAGAGGTTAACAATAAAGAAAGTATTAAGAAAAAAAAAACCCATGTTAATGGTTGTCAAACATGAAAGGGTCATAAATATTTGTTGGACAAAAGGGCGCTCTTGCACCTCTTTATTATGCAATGACAGTGCAACTATTTAAGACAAAAAAGATGCTGATTGGACAGGGCAACTCCATCCCGCCTCCTTGGCTCAAATTATCAGCCAATCCAATACTTTCCTATGCATGCTTATATTCCTGATCTTATAGTGTTCCTTTAAGTAATTTATGTTTTAGTTTTAAATTTCTCTTTATTGAATTTTTTTTTGACATTTTTAAGTCAAAAAACAAACAAACAAAACAAAAAACGGTATTCAATAAGATTAATACCGAAAGACAAATACATTCTCACATGACAAGACATAAAACATACATAATCATTCTACAGTTATTGGTTGGATCTGAATAAGAACTAAAGAAAGGCTGTTAGAAAGTAAACATGTATTATCAGATACATCATTAATGAAAACACTCTTTAACCATTGTTATCCATTTATCCAAGTGATGTATATATTTACTGTTATTATTTGAATATGCGACTCCTCTCTCCATTTCCAATTGAAATGTCAATTGGGCTGTAAACTATTTCATATCTGGCGTTGTTGTCTGTTTCCAAAATCTAGCAATTAGTACTTTCACTGCTATCAAAGAATGGATGGTTAATATTAATTGGTCTCATGGGAGTGTACAACCTGCTTCTGGGGATTTTTTAACTTTGATATTTAAAAGAGACAAAAAAAAAAAAAAAAGATATATTGAATCCCAAAAGGTACTTATTTTTGGACAACCCCACAAGATATGTAACATATTTCCCTCCTTAGATAAACATCTCCAACATAAAGGGGAGTTAAGTGCCGATATCTTGGCCATTCTAGTTGGTACCAAATACCACCTACGCTGAGCTTTAAAAAAGTTTAATTTAAAGTTAAGCAGTGTATATATTTAAGTAATTTCATAGGTGAGCACTATGTTTTATCTGAAATTTTAGGTTTTAAACAGTTATACTGATGTCTGTTTTAATGACTGTGTTCAGAACTACAAATGTTCAATGTAAGTGAAAACATCTTACCTTCATACAGGACTCCATTGTCACCATTTGTAAAGAGAGTGCCTAAGACCCAATTTGTGTTGTTGTTGTCAGTCAGAATCTCATTCTCTGGTATTGGCTCTATCTTGATGTGTTTAATTCCTTTGCCTTTGGGGCTACCTTGACCTTTTGGGGGGAAAAAACAAGCTTGATGTAATCATATGAGCAAATTACAAAAGCCTTCATGTTTCAACTGTGAGAGATAAATACTGACCTCTATTTCCTTCATTTTTATTTGATCTAGATCTACATCACACTCGCCGTAATGAAAAACAGTCCATTATATATATATTTGTGTTTGGGGCATTCTCATAGGATATGGAATACGCTGGTTAAGAGGAATAAATAAAAGGAAATAGTCGGTTGAGGTGTGCCGAAACCGATGTATGCTGTAGGCCAGTAAATAAAGTGGGCAAAAAGAGATAAATCAAAGAAAACATTTATTCAGAAAACATAGTACATTATTACATATTAAGTAGACATCGTAATGAAAGCCCTCCTAATCTCTTGGACTGGGTGTGGGATGTAAGTGGCGTAAGCCGAGGACTTCCAGCAACCCAGTGTCTTAATTACGTGTGCTGGAATGTCTTGGCTAGAGGCCGTGGAGGCAGCTCCGATTCTGAAGGAGTGCCCTGAGTAGTTGCTAGAATTTAGACCAAGTCTGGTGATAAGCATACGGACATAAAGCATGAATTTTGCCGTTGTAAGAATTGCATCGTGTAGTAATAGTAGTGGTTTTGTGGTGCGTGTTGGTGTGGCTAAGAAATCGTCCAATACTTTCACCGGACACCAATTGTTCCCTGTGGGGTAGTAGGTTATGTGAACCGGTTCCCCCATCTGACTTGTTTTGGTCTTAGGTAGGGTGAGGACATAGTAGTCTGTGTGTTTCATGAGGTAAAATGTGAGGAGGCACCCTTGGCTATGGTGCTGGCCACTAATGATGAATTCTCTTGGTCTAAAAAACCCATAAAAAGCTAGATAAATGGCGGTTTTAATGACCGCATTCGTATGGGGTTCAAATGGTGCCTGGTCGAGAAGGACGGACAAGGATTTGAACATTTCAATGGCAAGTCTCTTGAGAGTTTCGCTATGCCTTTCAGTAGTGTTCGGATGGGGTAAGAAGTTAAGAACCCTTTGTGATTAGGGAAGGAGCAATACATTTGGTGTTGTATCCCTGTGAGGTACAGCTTAATAGTATTATGTGAGAATTTAAATTTAAGGTGGCAAAAAGATGCAAAAGCTATCAGTGAAGAAACCTCGAACCAGTTGGCTCGGTGATGGTCAGACACGAATTGTTTGTACAAGTGAAAAGCTCTGTGATACGCGTGTTGGGTGCTGGTGGATAAGACTAACTTGGTGAGAACGTGGCTGTGGTGAAGTAGTTAGTCTACTCCATGATAAGGTCTTGGAAAGTTGGAGCTGGGGTTGCCACACGAGCTGCCGAGGGTAGGGACAGTCTGAAAGCCTGAAATTTAAAGTGAGATAGTTGGTCAGCTGCCGTGTTGTATATGCCAGGAACATGGGAGCATACAATGTGGAACTGATGGGTAGCTTCCAGCCATGTCAGTTTCCTAAAGAAACTCATAATCGCCAAGGAGGAAGAGCGACCCTTATTGATAATGTGGCAAATAGCCAGGTTGTCAGAAAAGCAGCGTACGGACTGCACTTTCCACAACCTACACCAAGTGACAGCTACAGCAACTATCGGGTATACTTCAAATAGGGCTGAGTTAGTGTGAAAACCCTCAATGCCCTGTGTTTCTGTAGGCCAGGTCCCCCAGAGCCATTCTGTGCCGAAAATGGCTGCATATCCCGTGGATGATGCCGCGTCTGTCCAAATGACAGGTGACTGTGAATCAATCTGCGGGAGGAACATGCTCCTCCCATTCCAGTCCGAGAGGAATTTGTACCACAACTGGAGGTCAGCGGTCGCAGGACAGTCCAAGGATATGCGGACAGTCGTTGGAGAAGGTGGGGAACAGGGCGAGGAGCCTAGAAATGAGAGCCCTGCCCTGGGGGATTATGCGCATGGCAAAATTTAGTGAACTCAAAAGTTATTGTAATTCTTTACGATTGCAAGACCCCATTTGCATGTAGTGACTAATATTGTGTAGGATGTGAACGATCTTTTCTATATGGAATTACCCACTATTGCTGTGGGTATAGCGGGGATTACTTCGGTGAGAGGGCCAGGAGGCTGTACGGGGAAGCTATGGGCTTCCAGCCTCTCCAGCCCGTCGTTGACCTTCTCCATAGAAGAGATTAGGGAGGCAACCATAGCATGGAGAGTTGGATCTTGAGAGCTGCTTGTGCCTTCCCCTGTGTCTGTATTAAGGGTATCGGTTCTTAGCAGTTTGAACAGTTCTGCTTTCCTGGCAGTAGCCGGGAAGGGGATACTGCGTTTACGTAATTCTGCAGTAATGCAGGGGATAGTCCATGATCTGATGGACGAGGGACTTCCCATGTCGCCCTTGCGAGTCGGGGTAAGTGACCTAGCAGGGGTGCTAGGGATTGACATATCCCCACCATCGTCTGGGAGTAGGGACATACTGAAAATATATAACAGACATGTTGGTAACCAGGGTTGGGAATTTACAGGTGGCTAGCTAGTGCCAGATGGCGAAAGATTATTCTAGGATTTGTGGCAGGTGAGGCCCTTCTAATGCCAAGTGGCTAGAGAGGCTCTATCTATGAGTTGGCGCGAGGGGCGTGGTAACCTACACCGGTGATGGGACGTTGGCCTCTCCATGAGTAGACAGGGGGGTATTTGGCGGTGACCGGTGTCGCCCTCTCTATATAATTTGCGAGACGACTAACTATGATTTGGCCCGAAGGGCGTATAGTACCTCGAAGTGGAGGATGGGAGTTGGCCTCGTGGACCGCTAGGACTAAGGGGCAGGGAAAATAACTAAATGGCCATGTTGAAAATAACGTGAACCAACATACCTGCAGAAAAAGTGAGCTTCTGTATAAGAGAAATCAGAGGTCTCTTAAGTAGGGGGGCTTAGCTTAGATGACCCGTCTAGGGGTATTCGGGGTTCCTGTGGGTATGAGAATTCCCCCACTCTTGTAGGACATACACATAAGATTGTATAACTGAAAGTAGTAAGCGCTTAGGGGGTGACTGCAGAGAGTACTGTCCCCCCTACAGACACAATGCTCCCAGTAGTCATGTACTTTAACATCAACAGGGGTTAATTATCGTAAAACTTTTTTTTTTTACAACTATCAATGCAGATATCATATAACATTATCTAATCAGCCGTAAGTAATGCATATACTATTATAACTACTATATCTGTAAAGCATGTAGTACAATATATATGTGATTAACCAGAGTGCTACTTGCAGTAATTTGTATACAGAACAACACAGTATTTAATCGAATTAAAGGATTAAAGGCATTGTAATTGAGATATATCGTATTATTCTCTTATGGCTGAACTAGGGGTCAGCCAGCATCAGACCAGTACCATGCCCTCCTTCCCCCTTTAACTTGTGCATAAACAAGCAGACTGGGTCTTACCCAGACAACCCAGCCCACCTCCCCCCTTCCCTGTATAATGCCGGCGGGAACAGGGACCCCTTGCGGTATAGGAGTCTGTGAGGCCTGTTCCCGCCTGTGCCGTGTAGTTTGCCCCCCGAAAAACACAGAGTGCATCTTTTTTCTACGTAATTATTTATCAGCGTGTGACTGCACCAGGGCACTTCTACTATCTATTATACTAGTAAGGGTGACTGCCATTACGTACGTACGTACGTGCGTGCGTGCGTGTATATATATATATATATATATATATATATATATATATATATATATATATATATATATATATATATATATATATATATATATATATATATATATTTATTTGTGGACACGGCATAAAGCATTAGTAACATAAGACAAACAGGGAATGGAAATGTCAGTTGCGGTGTGCCGGAACTGACGAGGTAGTAGGCCTGAAATAAAAGAGGGCCTACCTTATGAAATACTTATAAAAGGAGGTGTGGTGGGTGGGACAACTCGCCAGACCTAACAGGTAATGAGGGAAGGGCTGGTGCTCCTTAAGGGGAACCAAGCCCCTCCCACAACTTTAGGCCACGCCTTCCATTTGTGGTCACGGCATAAAGCCGTAGCATTAGTAACATAAGACAAACAGGGAATGGAAATGTCAGTCGTGGTGTGCCGGAACGGACGAGGTAGTAGGCCTGAAATAAAAGAGGGCAAATAAGATATAAACCAGTTTATTCATCCTACAAATACATCATAGCATATCACATATTCATAGTCTTGAATGCTAGGCGCACCTCTTGTATTGGCTGAGGGATGTATCTGGTGTAAGCCGTGGATTTCCATCGGCCTAAAATTTTAATGATGTGAGCCGGGATATTCTTTTTAGAAGCTGTAGTGGCGGCTCCTATTCTAAATGAGTGACCAGAGTAGTTTGCTGGGTTCAATCCTAAATGCACCAACAACATTCTAACAAACACCATGAATTTACTCGTAGTGAGCTTATTACTGTGTAAGGTCAGGAGTGGTTGTGTTGGAGCTATTGTATAGAAGGAAAGATATTTGTCGAAAACTTCCACCGGACACCATTTATTATTAGTGGGGTAATAGGTGATAGTGACCGTCTGTCGTTTTGCGCTAGTTTTGGTATGGTGTAGGGATAGCAGATAGTGATCTTGTACCTTCACCAGGTTTGACCTTGTGATGAATTTGGGGGAGTTATAGTTAGTAGTGGTGAACTCTTTAGGCCGAAGAAAACCGTAAAAGGCCAAATAGATGGCTGTTTTAATTATACGATTAGTATGAGCTTCCAATGCGGAGGTGTCTAGCAGATTTGACAGTGACTGAAACAATAGTTTGTGGATGGGTAGTCTTTAAAACCTTTAACTTGGTAGGATGACAGAAAGTGTTGTCTATTAGGCCAAGTGGTGAGGACGTGATGTTGAATTCCTGTGATATACAACTTAATGGTACTGAATGATAGTGTTAGATAAAGGTGGCAAAAAGAAATGAATGCGATGATTGTCTCCATGGAAAATTGGTCAGTGATATTAAAGTCCAGCAAGAATCTATTGAAAATATGCAACGCTCTGCCATATGCCTTCCTGGTGTTATCGGAAAGACCGAGTTGTGAGAGTTGTTGCCCGTGATAGACCAGTTCTTTTAGTCCCAAACCATTTCCTGCCACTGCGGTACTGGAGTTGGTGTCAGGGTAGCTGATGGTAGTGCTGCCCTGAACTCCTGAAACCGAGACCGTGATAAGTGATCAGCAGCGATATTGAGAACCCCAGGCACATGAATGCAAGTTAAAAGAAAACTGTGTTTTGCAGCTAGCCATGTGAGAGTCCTCATAAACCGCATGATGGCCAGGGAAGAGGAACATTGCCATGTTGTCCGAGAAGCAACGCACCGTATTCCCAGACCAGCAAGCTCCCCACTTAACTGCTGCTGCCACAATGGGATAGAGCTCAAATAAGGCTGATGTGTCCTTGAACTTGGGGATCTCAGTAATTTCCCCCTGCCATTTACCCCACATCCATTCATTGCCACAAATAGCGGCAAATCCTGAAGTGGCAGCGGCATCCGTCCAGACTGACACCGACTTATCTGACCATACCGGGATAAAAATGCTTTTCCCATTCCAATTTAGCAAAAATTCCCACCACATATGTAGGTCAGCGGTGGCATGTACGTCTAACGTAATGCGGGAGGCATCAGATTGCAATAGGGGAAACAGGCTAAGCAAACGGGATATGAATGCTCTCCCCTGTGGAATAATTTTCATAGCGAAATTTAGTGAACCCAACAGGGATTGTAACTCCTTCCTATTACATGAGCCACCTGCTAGGTAAAGGTCGATGGCTGCCAGGATGCGTTCAATCTTCTCCCCAGGGAGGCTAGCCTGCATACGTACAGAGTCCAGCACCACCCCCAAGAAGTTGATGATCTATCTGGACCTTCAGTCTTTGTTGGTGAAACAGGTACTCCTAGTTGTGTGAACAGTCGTGTTATGGACAGGAGGCTACTAGGAGGCACCAGGTTCCTTTCTATGGTCAGGAAATCGTCCAGGTAATGGATCACGGCGGGGCATTTACAGATGTTAAGCAGCATCCACCACAACGTCTCAGCAAATATATCAAAAATCCTGGGGCTGCTCTTAGAACCAAACGTGAGGCGCGTAAAAGAATAATAATATGAACCTTGCCACTTAACACCATGTAAATGCCTCAGGGAAGGGTGGATAGGGAGTAACTTAAAAGCATTTACAATATCCGTTTTACTCAGCCATGTCCCTACCCCGGCCGAGAGGATGGCAGTGACGGCATTATCTATTGTAGCATATTGGAGGGAAAATTCTTCTGATGGAATTAGTGAATTGAGACTTGGGGTAGGTGATGCATGGGGAGCAGATAGGTCGAGAATTAACCTTTGTTTATTGGAAGATTTATTAGTGACCAGTCCTATGGGGTTAGTTCTCCAAACCGCGAAAGGCGGGGAGTCGAAAGGGCCTATAAAGAAACCTTGGTCAACTTCCTTCTGGAGAAGTAGGTCAATAGTGTCAGGAGCTGCTTGGGCTGTCTGTAAGTTTTTACATTCCAAGATTCCCATAGGCATGTGAATAATACCTGTGTGAAACCCCAAAGTAAATCCTGCCACCAAAAACTCAACGAGATGTCGAGATGGGTGACCACACAAAAGCTCTTCCAGTAGGGAGACATTAAGAGACGATAAGTACTGCTTAGGATATAATTTATTGGGGCACATTACTTTGGAGTGAACACTGAAACATTGGGAGAAGACATGCAGTAGTCTGCAGGCACTGTATCTGCAAGTGCCAGTGTTAAAATTATTACAGACTTGCGATTTTCCCAAAAACACTATATCACGGCCTAGTTTATCTTTCAGCACCCTGCCTGTTCTCCCAGTGGGCATCACATTAGTAGGAGAAAAAAAATTCACCTCTGGAGAGTTAGGGCACAGATTAGCCGTGTGGGAGTTGGATGAGCAAACTGCACAAGTTGGGGTTTTGAGGCCCGCAAAGTGGCGACAAAAAAGCTCTGTATCAAGCACACCCCAATCAGCTTGATAATTGAACTGAGATAGAGCGGCCAACGCCTTTGCGGAAAAGGCACGGTGGTAGTCGTAAAAAGACATACCACCGTACTTGTGCCCCAAATCCACCAGCTTGTGGAGATAAAGGTCCAATTCTTCTCTCCTATCCGGATATACAGAGCATATCACATCTCTGTATATCCCGAAAGCCAACACAAATTCGGGAATAGATAGTTTCCGATTCAACCTAGGGTCCCTAGATTTCAACACAACCGATACATCCCCATATGAATAGGTTTTATTTTCAAGGACATCTTGCGAGGCTATAAGAAGTGATACCAGATTGATGTCCTTCTCTTCCAAGATGTCCTTTTTAGTATTTGCAGGCACCATAGGTGCCGGATTAATAATATGTGGGTCTTTCAGACCGGTTGGTATATTACCCGGTAGAGGGTCCAGGCACACCGTCCAGGCACTCCAGGCACACAGCGACCGGAATCCCTAATGCAGAAGATGACTGTTGCTGGCTATCTGCATCCATCTTGTCGAGTTTATACGTAATACGACCCAAAGAGGTCAGGACAGAGGACAAAACAGTATGCAGATCAGAAGAATGGCTGCCACTTGACCTTTCCCCTGCCCCTGAGTTATCAGTCGGTGTATTCATCATATTCCTCTTCCTTAGTTCGGCAGTGATCCGAGG